>OY986437.1:262955007-263287954 GCA_963920525.1 Dichetophora obliterata
GTATTTAAATAAATTTTGGAATTTGGAAAGATGGCGGATAGAGTTGCCACCTAGACCTTTTTGTACTTTTGTGAATTATTTTAATTTTGAAATTCTGACAACGGATTTGATTTCGAATATAATGTAACAGTTTTAAAATTTAAGATGGAAGTTAGGGTTGCCTCCTAAATTTTTACCACAGTATTGCCACCTAGTAATATTTTTTTAAGATTTTTAAACATAATTTATTAGTGTTAGGGTTCACTGATTTTGAATCTGAAGTCACAATTTTAAAACTCAAGATGGTGGATAGGGTTTCCACCTTAATTTTTTTATTTTTTATGAATTTGGGGCTGGCGCAAACTAAAGAGTAAAAATGGGTCGCTGAATCCGAATCCGTTGTTAGAATTTCAAAATTATAAAAATATGAAATAATAGGGCTACCACCTAATAATATGTGTTTTTAAGATTTTTAAACATCATTTATCAGTGTTAGGGAGTCGCTGATTTCGAATCTGAAGTCGGAATTTTAAAATTCCATATACTTAATATTGCTGCCACCTAAATTTTTTTTATTTTGCGAATTATACAAAATTATTACAAAATACAATGAATAAGGTGGGCGGAATAAGACAAAGGGCTTGTCACTATTAGAAAAACACTGTATCTCAGTTAATATTGACACTATTAGTACAGGAGTAGTAACAACTATTACAAATTACGGTCAATAAAGTGGGCGTTATTCGACAAACGGAAGTGACAATATCAGAAAAACTCTGTATCTCGAATAATATTGACCTATGTTTATAAAATTTATTGCAAGTATAGGTAGAATTATTATCGTATTCTCTATAAAGGAAGAAATAAAAACTTTTTAGCAAAAAAAAAAGCCGACTTAAAAATCACAGTAAAGTAAAAAAATTAGTTATTGCTTAAATTACTTATCCTATTAATTTCTTGGTCAAATTTGATGATTTACTTATATAAATTATTGTATTGGAAATCTTATTATTTGAATTTTTTTCTTATTTGTTTTATTAGCATAAAAATATTTCTATTAATTTTTTTTTAATAAAAAGCTTTTAAAGTTGGCGCAAATATAAACAGAATTATATATAATAAATCACAAAGGCTTTATATTCATAAAGAAATAAATAAATTTATGATAGCAAAACCAATAAGATAAAATTAAAATAATAATACACTTAAATAAATTATACAATTTTACCAAGAAATTAAGAGCAAAGTAGCTTAAAATTATTTTTTATTTTGTTGTGATTTTCAAGTCTGTTTGTTTTTTGTGAAAAAGTTGTTTTTTTTTTGTTGAGTTTTCATCCTCATTCAATAATATTTGCACCAAGTCAATAATAATAAATTTAATAATTATTTCATGCCACACCGATTAAGCCATTAACAATCACACTACGCAGCACTACATCACAGTATGTTTCATTCAAAAGCATTTCAGCCAGTCCTCCTCTCCGCTACTTTGCGATCCGTTGACTTCTGTTCCGTTCGGTCAAACATAAACGTTACCATAAACATGAACGAACGTGCTTTTTGAACCATAAGCTGTGCAATAAGGAAAAAAATCAAAACAAAACGTAAAAACAACAGACCGAAGAGCGTAGAATTCCCGCCAACTGGTGGTCGGACGAAAGCGAAATGAGGTTCCATAATTTACCGCAAATGACGATGTTGTTAATACGTTAAGCACCCTGTAGTTTACGTTTTGTTTTGCAAAGGCAAATAAAATTTAATTGAAGCAAGAACACAAAGTGTGTGCTTTCCCAGTGGAGGAAGAGGAAGAGAAAGAGCAGTAGGAAGTGGAGAAAAAGTAGCATTTCTAGGCTATTTTTATGCCAGAACAACAACTACACAAACCGACACAATTTTGTTAAAAAAAGATTATATCATAAACTATGACCCAGTTGAAGTTAAGCACAAATATCTTCAAACTTTAAGAGTGGGAATGAGTCGTAATTTAATAAGCTGGATAATGCAATAAATATTCGTAAACAAAACGTAAATGCAAATTTGTAAACATAAATGGCACTGTTTTTTCTTTTATCTCTTACAACTTCTTAAAATTGCAAAACATGATACAACTGCTTGAGCCCATTCCACCGAATTGTATTCTTCTACAAAATATTACATAAACAAAAATTTGTCTCACATTGGCAACACTGTTTGCGGGAGTTTATCTTAATTGCAAAAGTTCGTGTTGTTTTGTGCAAGAAGTTATTCAATTATCTTGAACACGTTGTCGTTTATGTGAAAAAAATGTGTTGTTGTTGGCTTTGTTTTTGTGATGATATTGCTGGTGGTGAATGAATGAATGCCTGATATTTGAGCCAAAATCCAATAAACTTCTTTATTGCAAATGGGGTTTGTTGTTGATTTCTTTTTATGTAGAATACCGCTTACAAGTGTGACTAGTTGGGCGCCAAGCATAGCGTAAACATATACATACATATTCACAATATTGAAGAGTTGGAGAGTTATTTGCAGAGGTGCATAAATACCCACACATTTTGATGTTGTCCTACCCTCCGTTTTTAAATTTATGTTCAAAATAAGCTAAATTAATGTGATTTTTTATTGCATTTACGAATACGCAAACAACTTTTACTGGTTTCTATGGAAGTGTTTTTATTATTACTATTATTGTTGTTATCAGGCTTGCCAACTCGGAGGGAATTCCCCCATTTGGGTGGAATTTTGAGTGGAGTGGGGGAATGAATTAATTTTTAGGGGAAATCAATTAATTTTTTCTTTTGTTTCTAGATTCTTTTAAAAATCATAGCAAATTTCCAAATTTTCCGTATTAATATGCTTAGAAACTTTTGTTAAGTTTCTTTATTCCTGAACATACCCATTGCTTTAAAAACCTCAATTGGCAAATATATTTTTTCTGCTTTCTGCTTTTATTAAAAAACTAAGATCAAGTTCGAGAATGAGCAAAATCGGATGAAAACCACGCCTACCTCCCATAAAAAGTGATTTTAGCAAAAGCTCTTCAAATGCCACAAAAATAAATACATTTTTTGCACACAAGCTTTGTAGTAAAATATTCATCACATATTTAAAATTTGTCAAAATCTGATGAAAACCACGCCTACCTCCTAAGCAAAGTGACTGTACCAAAACGGTAAAATCTCTTTAAATTCCACAAAAATTAATTGAATGACTTAAATTTTGCACATAAGTCTCATCCGCAAATATACACTGTGAGTATGAAATATGTAGGTTCCGAATGAAAATTACGCCTACCTCCCACACAAAATAACTTTAAACAAACGATAAAATCTCCTCAAATTTTACAAAAATGAGTACAATGGCTTAAAATTTTGTAGATATGTTCTAACCTTAGTTATGCACTCGATAATTGGAATTTTGTGAAAAGAAACAAAAAACTAAGCTTTCCTCTCTACAAAGTGACGTCATAAATATAATAGTAAAACCTTCATAAATTCCAAAAAATAGTGATTTAAACTTTATATTTTACTCATATGCTTTGATAATTAGTCTGTACTCTTTGTACACAGTAAAAAATTTGAGTGCAAATTTTATCTTTTTTATAACATTTGTGTGGTATCCATTTACACATGAATATCATATGTAAATCAAAATATAATCTGGTTCGAAAGTAAAAAATTCACCAAAATCGGGAAATTTAATAATATAGTGGTTTCGATTGGTCTGACGAGAAAAATGGTCTGGAAAAATTTATAAGATATGATGGTATAACTTTTAAAAGATTTTTTTTATATATATATTTATACCAAACAGTATAAAATTTATCCTAATATTTTTTATTTTGTATAGTTGAAATTTAAAATATTTGGATATAACAACGACCTATAAAAGTGGCGTCATCAAAGTAATACAACATTGACATCGAATATACGGATGTGGGGTAACTTAACTTCGGTCCAGTCGAAGACAAGTCCCTAAAATTTAAATTTATCAAAAATCCTATAGGAGATCTTTTAATATAGTGCGTTTTTTTTAAAAAGTGAAACTTTTTTAAACAAATTTATATTAAAATTTTAAAAGGATTTATTCTATTTGTTTCTTATAACCTATTTTATGCTTCGTTTTTATGTTATTTTTTGAAAATGTTTTGTCAAATTTGTTGTTGATGTTTGCATATGGGCTAAAAAGATAGTACTGATTAAATTTTTTACTGAAAAAAGACTGTTTTTAAATGTATATATCGGTTGCAAAATGGGGAAATTCGATCACCAGAATTGGGGAATTTGGTTAAAACTAGTTGGCAGCCCTGGTTGTTATATAGTAGCTAGAAGAATGGCACACATATAAATGTAGTCGAAAATTTATATATGTCAAATTTCTAAGAAAAGTCTTAATGTTTTATAACAAAAAGAATTCAGTTTTTTGTACGCGATTACATTGAAATTTTTTATAGTTTCATTTCAATTCATTTTTAAATTTATTTCAATTTTATTTCAATTTCATTTTAATTTCATTTCAATTTCATTTCAATTTCATTTCAATTTCATTTCAATTTCATTTCAATTTCATTTCAATTTCATTTCAATTTCATTTCAATTTCATTTCAATTTCATTTCAATTTCATTTCAATTTCATTTCAATTTCATTTCAATTTCATTTCAATTTCATTTCAATTTCATTTCAATTTCATTTCAATTTCATTTCAATTTCATTTCAATTTCATTTCAATTTCATTTCAATTTCATTTCAATTTCATTTCGATTTCATTTCAATTTCATTTCAATTTCATTTCAATTTCATTTCAATTTCATTTCAATTTCATTTCAATTTCATTTCAATTTCATTTCAATTTCATTTCAATTTCATTTCAATTTCATTTCAATTTCATTTCAATTTCATTTCAATTTCATTTCAATTTCATTTCAATTTCATTTCAATTTCATTTCAATTTCATTTCAATTTCATTTCAATTTCATTTCAATTTCATTTCAATTTCATTTCAATTTCATTTCAATTTCATTTCAATTTCATTTCAATTTCATTTCAATTTCATTTCAATTTCATTTCAATTTCATTTCAATTTCATTTCAATATCATTTCAATTTCATTTCAATTTCATTTCAATTTCATATCAATTTCATTTCAATTTCATTTCAATTTCATTTCAATTTCATTTCAATTTCATTTCAATTTCATTTCCATTTCATTTCAATTTCATTGCAATTTCATTTGAATTTTATTTCAATTTCATTTCAATTTCATTTCAATTTCATTTCAATTTAATTTCAATTTCATTTCAATTTCATTTCAATTTCATTTCAATTTCATTTCAATTTCATTTCAATTTAATTTCAATTTCATTTCATTTTCATTTCAATTTCATTTTATTTTCATTTCAATTTCAATTTCAATTTCATTTCAAGTTCATTTTAATTTTATTTCAATTTCATTTCAATTTTATTTCAATTTCATTTCAATTTCGTCAATTTAATTATAATTTCAAGGAATTGAATACCATTTTGATTTTAAAATCAATAAATTTGAAAAATTAAGTTTCTTAAGGGCAGGTTCTCATGAAGTTCTACTAAAAATTCAATGATTTATTTTTTATTTTGTGATAGCTTATGACGTGTAGCATATGTTTGCAAGCGGTTTGGCCGATAATTATTGCATAAAAAACTTATCGCATACGAAAGGAACTTATATATTCATTAACGAACTCGAAACAATCGTTAACCAAATCTTAAAACTCGTTTTCTGAAAAATCATATCTTATAAACTGGTGTCCTTAAAAACTATTCTATGGATTGACTTAAATTTTTTTTATTTTAAAGTAGATAAAATAATTGGATCTCAAACCTAAATTTAGATGATTTTGGCCGGTTTTTTAGAGAATTTTAAAGAGCGAAAAATGTATAAAGCAACGCTTCTTAAAATTCAAATGTCCGCTATATTGTATATAAAAAGACAGAATTTTAAACTCATAAACAGAATTGTACAGTCTTTTTAACTGGCGTAAGTTCGAGGTAATTTCGTTTGATCCTGGATCAGCATTGAGTCATATATCAGCTTTCGAGAAAACCCCTTACAAGTTTATGAAAAATGGATAGACTTTTTAAATAGTGGTACATTTTTGAGTTTCGAGAAAGTATCCCAATTTTTTTTTTCAATAATTCATTCAATATTGAAGAAGAGAAAGAAACTGACTTTTATTAAAAAATTTGAAAACTCATCGGAGAGAATTATAATGAATACAACTGTACTGAATTTTATAATTTTTTTAAAAACTGATGAGTTAAGCTATGGAATTGTAATATTTGTACAAAAGAGCGATAAGAACCTATAAATTAATGTTAGCATTAGTTGATCTATGTATTGTTAGAGCTATGATTTTTGCATCAATTGCAATATTTTTATCATATTGTCATGTATTTTGTACTAAATTTTATTTTTCATTTTACTTTAGAGAGTATCCGTATTAAATCAAAGCAAAAAATTTTTATGCTAATTACTTGCTAATAAAGAGCGTTTCAGTCTCCTTTCAAATGCTGTTTGTATAGCTGTTTGTATAGTGCTATATTTGTAGCACTTTCCGTAAAGATAACGTTGCACTTGAAAAAAAGTAATAGATGTCAAAAAAGATTCATCAAATTATTTTAAAACTATGTTTTCCGTTTTTCCTTCATAAAATAAAAAATCAAATCATATGCATAAAAAGCATACCTTTTTATATTGTCACCCTAATTCTAACACGATATATGTCAAAATTGGGCAAAGTAACTTTTATTAGCGGTTTACGTAGATTTTTCAAAACTGCATTTATGTCCTTTTTTAGTTTTTAATATTTGTATAAAAAAGGGAGGTAGAACTTTTGAAACGATGCATTTTAACGTTTGAAAAATAGGTAATTTTGACGTACGTCGTATAAGAACTAGGCCGACGATATGAACTAATAAAGGAAACAAAGCCCTCGGCTCTCGCTACATTTTTCTTCCAACTACAAGGAGAACAAAGCGCTCGGTTCTTGCTGCGTTGTTATATTAAATACAAACACAATAAAGCGCTCGGCTCTCTTCTAATTTAGATCAAATTCAATTTTCAAAATATTTGATCTAAATTTTTTTATTAAATTTCTAAAACAAAAACAAAGAACACTGGATTAATATATATAGGAATTTACTTAAAGTGACATTAAGCATAATAGTAGAAAATTTAAATAATTATTTTTTTGAAAAATTTTTAAAAAGACCACGCCACGATTTTATATTTTCTACAGCGGGAGCGGAGCGCATACATCTGATGACATGACTATGTTAAAAAATTCGCTATACACAAGGAGAATGAAGTGCTCTACTGTTTTTTTTTTTTGGAGCGCTAATAGAGCGCTCGCTTCCCTGCTGGGATGTTCATTTTTGGTTTTGTTGTAATTTAAATGTAAGTGTTATAGTAAATTAGAAGTGATAAATAAAAAGTATACTGTTTTAAATCTGGCAACCCTAACTTCAACATCAATGTCATATAATTATCGATCAAAATCTTTATTTCAATCTTAATCGAAATCTCCATCTCAATGTCGATTCAGTTCTAAACACATTAATTTTTAAATTTTTCAATATATTACAAAATTGAAATGTTAATTTGATTGAAATCCTTTTTTAAATGATAAACTTCAACCTCAAAAGCTTGAATGAAAATTCACCAATTCCAGCTATTTCTTCACATCAATCGCGTTCATGTGCTTCTAATCTTGATTTGCATTCCGCTGCAAATTGTTTACTTGCGTGGTTAAAATTTGACCTGCAATGCAAGGTATGCATGGAATGCCAGGAAGGCAATTCGTGTGGTCACAAAATTGCATTGAATGCACATTAAAGTATGATGAAAGTTCATATATTAAAGTGCCATACCGTTCGTATGTTTCCATGATGTGGGCAAAAAGGAAGATGGTGATGACGAATTATGTACTTATTTGAGGAGATACTAATTATTGAGATCTTTATTGTTACTAAGGTTATGATTTTCCGTAGCAGAATTGTGCGAAAAAGTGCGAGAGATAATTTTAATAAATTTTGGGAATTTTCGATAGAAAAGTTTTAAATAATTTCGATTTTGTTTAAAGCTTTAAGTTGGTTTTTTGCCACTTTATAATTGCTTTTATTGCTTTAAGCTTACATTTGGCAACTCTATGCACGCATAGCTGTCTCGCACACACTCTCTCCCTCACATAAATTCGACACACGTACCGAACGGAACATAAAGCATCTTTTATCGATGCGCATCCGGTGCTCTTCAATATGGCTGCCCTACGTGTTTCCTGTCGACATTTAGCGGCAAATGAATGAGAAGCCTCTAATTCAAAGCTTTTAACAAAAAATATAGATATAATGGTAGAGTGAGTTGGAGGGAATGTTTGAAATGGGATGTAGTATAGCTATGTGACAAGACTACAAAGTAAAAGAAAACGTAAAAATCATTTGTAAACTTCGACAACCTGCAGAAAAAATAAGCTTGAAAAGAGGAAAGAAGGCGTAGTGGAGGGCAGAAAGGCAGCCATTTTTATTGTCGCTAAAAAATTATAATATTTTTTCGCTTTTTTTTTTTTGCTCTACTTTAAAATTTCCCAAAAAAAACCTTAATAAAAATGCAAGTTACCGGAAATAAAATAGCTATTTTTCATTTTTAAGAGCCAAGAAATTTCAAACTTGCCAACAAATTAAAAACTTCAGCAGCGTTAAACAAAAATAAATATAAAAACTTTTTCGCCACACAACGCAGCATAAACTAACAGTCAGGTTGAATAGCACAAAAGGTTAAAATTGTTAAACAAACAGCCGCAGCCAGCCAAGTGGTTAACCAGTGCAGCCAATAAAAAACTCATAAAAATTGGTAACACAAAAAAAAACCAAAAACCAAAAACAAAAAACTAAAAACCAGACCAACCAACAAACTTCTTCAACAAAAATAATAAATTACAGTGCGGCACATAAATTTTACAAGAAACCTAGAGCAAAAATAATACCATCCTGCATGAGACGAAACGAATCCTTCTTCTCTAGAGCACACACACGAGAAGCATGGCAGCAGCCGCCATTTATATGAGTGACTCACACATGTTCACAGCTGTTGGCGTGCTTGTTTGTGGAACGCAAGAAAACGTGTTCGAAATGGCAAAAAATATTGTAAGAAAACACAAGATAACGTTTATGTTTTTCACTTCTTGCACCATTTAGAGCCAGGCAAAAGTTAAGAAATAAAGTTGCTGCAAAAAAAAAAAAAAAAAAAAAAAAAAAGATCAAAAATATACAACGAATAAGCAGAATTTTGGCAATAAGTGACAATTTTGACAGGCCCACTGACGGCCAGCCAGTCCGAATTAGAAAAGTTTTAATTTTTCTGCTGCTCGAAAAAACTTTTCTTTTGCTCGACAACTTTGCCAAAAACACTCTAAGTAAGCTACACACAGATTACAGTCCTTTTTGACTGCTTTTCATACTATGAGTTTTATATTTTTTCATTTATTTTTTGAGGTCAAAGAGTGTTGAGGAAAAGCAAAACAAAAACAGTGTTGCCACTTAAACACTTTCGGTTTTTCGTGTCCCAAACAAACAAACAAGTAAACTATCATCATTATGACTTGTTTTCCGCATGCGGCTTTTGGCACAGTTTTTGTGGGTGTACCAGTATTTTTTATTCTGTGTTTTTTGTTGTATTGGTTTTTTATTTTCAAATCCTGTTTTGAAGCCTTTCTAATCAAATTAGTAGAAAGTTTTTAGGAAAAAGTTTAATTGGAAAAATTTCTGTGGACCACAGCACAATATTTGACCACAATTTTGAGCCAAAGTGTTTAATTATTTAAGCTTAGTATGCTGTAGGAACGAAATTTTTTGGGCATATAACTCTACCCGCGAAATTTTGGTGTAGAGTCAAAATTTTTGTGCGGAGAAAAAGCACTTGCTGTTCTGGTTGAAAGATTCATATTTTTATTGCTGCAATTTTATATCCTATACAAGGCAAGACTACACATTAATAAACTATATAAATGCAACAAGAAATTTGTTAAATAACACATTCAACACTTAAACATACTTATTTAATAGCAAATTTCCGCGCCAATTAAATGTACGGGCATATAATCGACAGCGAAATTTTCATATTTCAACTCTCCACTCACGAATGGATATATGGCAACATAGCAATAATTTTCGCTTCTACAGCGTACTAGCTGGCGAAAAAAATTACGCTGCCTGTTCGTTGTCAAAAATCTTAATGTATTTCTTATGTAAACTTTTTTTTCGTTCCTACAGCATACTTAGCTTAAACTGCAATGAGCAATACAAATAAATTGAAATCTAAAAAATAGTTTTTAGTATATAAGCTTAAATAAGTTTGCGTCATAAACTTGATGGAAATTTCATTAATCTTTCAAGGCAGAAACATTGCATTCAATGGTACAAATTTTGGTAAGATGTAGTTATTATCAAAAACTAAACAATCATTCAAAAGAATTGAAGTAGTTTAGTGAAAGTTATACTTCCGAAATCCTTAAGCAACATTTACAGGTTAAAAGTTTATTCCAATTGTATAATTTTCTTAATCTGTCACTCCTCTTTATGGGCGGTAGCAAACAGAGTAACAAAGAGTGAAAATTCGTGAAACTAGCCAACTAAAGCAGGAAATTGTAAAATTTTTATCATATATGTCTATTATGGATATTATTGTATTTGAAATAAATTGCAATTTTTTTAAAATTTTTTTTAAATGAGTTACAAAGAATTTAGTTTGAGGCCACGGTTTTAGTAAAATTAATTTTACTTGTTTGTTAAAATTTCTTGATTTGTGGGTAAATTACAAAAATTATTTTATTATTTTTTTTTTCTTTAAAATTAATAAGTTTTTTATAAAAATTTAAAAAAATCGTTCTGGACCACATAGAAAATTTTTTAAAAAAATACTACATATTTGTACAAATTAAGAAATAATACAAATAAAGAAAAATCATGTATTCTCCATAAACAAGTCTGTTCTGAAAAGTTTTAAATCTGAACTACCTGTCTTGTGCGAGCCATACAGAGCACTGCATAATGGAATGATTGGTACAAACTAGAGGGAATAAATTATTTTGATGGCTTTTTTAGTTGTTTTGGGCACAGAAAAGTACAAAAAAGGATTTTAAATATTTAGACAAGTGGGCGTGGCACCTTCCATACAAATTGATCTTATTTTTCGCAATATCAAGAGAACCCAGTACTCGTTGAAAAAAAAAACTTTAAAAAAATTGCAATCTATTTTTTATTTTTTCATATACACTTTAATAATATCCATAATAGATATAAAAATTACGACCTCTTGTTTTAGGTGGCTAGTTTCACAAATTTTCACTCAAAGTAAATATAACTCTTACGCAATACGCGTGTGGGTATAAAAGTCTCACATTTCCTTGTCGAAAATTTTAAGTTAACTTTTTGTAGTGTAGCCATTCGATCTTATCAGATGACAAGGTAGGGGAGAACGTGCTAAATCGGCGCACGAGGCACAGTGCTTTATGCTCCTACAAATTTGAAAATATATAGAATTAGTGCATAATGATAATGAAATTTTGTATGCTTAGTTAATTTAAGCTATCTCAAAAAAAAAATACCAAAAATGGTTGAAATCAGTGATTTCTTACACCTAGAAAAAAAAATCTGGTTAGTTAAACCAAATTTTAAATAAATTTCCGGTTAAAATTTGCCAACATGAATCATCAAGTTCAGATTACTACATGCCATTCAGGCCGGTTTTAACCTGCTTTTGTGGTTTAATGAAACTGACACATGTGGTTATCTAAACCAGTTTTTGTGGTTAAATTGAATTGAATCAGGTTAATTAACCAATTGTCAATGATGAGATTTTTTAATTATATTTTTTAATCCCAAGTGATACAGAATTGTATAACATTAAAAATTTAAAAACAGGGCATTTCACTTAGCTTATCCCGAGGTACCCTTTGTTATAAGCTCTGCATCACTAGGGCAGAATTTGACAGCTGGCAGGTTGTTTTTTTCGCTATAAGCCTACCATGGCTTTTCCGCTATTTTCTACACATATTTCTGTGAATCAGATCTGTCGAGTAAAACTAACGTTGATCAGGTTAATATTATGTGGTTGGCTTTCCTAACCAAATTCGTCAGGTAAAATAACCTGGAGCAGGTAAGAGCATTTTTCCCTGAGTGTAGGGCACCTCGCTTGGAACTATATTAAATTTTTACATAATTTTGTATGGGAGGTAGACACAAAAGTTGACCGATCTTAATAAAACTTAGTCAGAAGGCTGAGACTATAAAGTAATAAATGTAAACTTAAAATGGTTTCAATCGATTAGTTTTTAGGGTTATCTCTCTTAAACCTATATTCATTTTTTGCATGATTTTGTATAGGAGTTACATACAAAAGTTGGACGATCTAAACGAAACTTAGTGAGAAGAGACGACAGAAAAGTAACAGATGTGTTCTTAAAATAGTGTAAATCCGTAAGTCCTTAGGAGTACCTTTCTGGGACCTATCCTAATTTTTGACATGATTTTGTACAGGAGGTTCATACAAAAGTTGACCAATCTTTATTAAGAGAAATTTTCAAAATCAATTTTATAAAAAAAAAGCGAGAAGAAGCTGCATTTTTTAAATATTTATATTATGTATCTTTTGAAACAGCCACTGATGCAATAACATTAACTTTTCAGTTATAAAAATTTTAAAATTAAAGCTAAAACTATGTTTCACCAAATATTTTTACTTTTAAAAAAATCAATTGACGTGTACGTTTTCATGTTATAACTAGTTGCCGAAATATGTTTAACAATTTAAATATTTCTTCATTTTTAAATGCAATAAATTAAATTTTTAATATTTTACAGGAATTATAAACAAGAAACCTATAAAGTTTTAAAACCATAGTTTTATTTCATGATACTCTTTTTATTTTATTGATCATCAGTACAATACGAGCTTTCATCGCCAGTATCACCTGAGCCTTTAATATAATATTTTATGCAGGGACCGTGTTAAGTATGCATTTTATAATAAAAAGCCAAAAATAATAATTATCTTGTCACTTTTCAGATTTTGAGCAAAAAATAATCATTATTTTAGCTTTTTATTTTTTTAAGGCAAAAATAAAAATCAAAATTTGCCCGATATTGTTTAAGCACAGAATAACCAGTAATTTTGGATTTTTATTTTTAAGGCAAAAATAAAAAGCAAAACTTGCCCCATATTTTTTGGTCACAAAATAACTGGTAAAATCTGATTTTTAGTTTTTAAAGCAAAAATAAAAAGTAAAGTTTGCCCAATATTTTTTTGAGCACAAAATAACTGGTAAGTTTTAATTTTTATTTTTTAAGGCAAAAATAAAAAGCAAAATTTGCCCAACATATTTTCGAGCACAAAATAACTTGTAAATATTGATTTATTTTTTTTAAGTCAAAAATTAAAAGCAAAATTAGAATTTCAGTTTACGGTTAAACCAAAATTGAAAAACTTATAATAAGGGGACTGCGCAATAGGGTATCCCAAAAAAATATCGTGTTCGATGTCTGCGGCTTTTTCAGTTCCATTTGACCTTAGAAATACCTTCTGTGAAGTGAATCTCAATTGTTGAAGGTTTAGACGTCGCGAATTCATTTTTTAATTTTCCACATATGATTTGTTTTTCATTAGTTTTGCTAGTAAATTGAATTAAGAGTCATTATATTTTAAGCAAAATGGTTAAAAAAACGTGTTCCCTCAAATTTGGTCTGTTATGCCATATCTAAATTTCATTTTCATCGGATTTGGTGGTCTGTGCCTCACTTCTTAGAGCTACCCTATATAAATTAATAATAATTTTACAAATAAGGTATCGTTGGAAGCGTTTTGCTCCAAAGGAAGCGGTTATAACTAGCAGAAGAAATATTCCTATAGGTATTATGACGTTACATTAAATTTAATATGGCGCCCTCTAGAGGACAGAAAGTCAACTAAACCCTACCTTCTGAGCTACTTATAATAATTTAAAAAAAAATATATCCCCAAAATAATTGAAATAAAAGAATAAGTTCAAAAAACAAAAACCCGTCTACTAAAAATCAAGCTCTACAAAGTATGAAACAAGAAATTATTCTCATCTGAAATTTTTATGTATAAACTATTCAATTTTTTTTTTTTTTATTAAAGAAGCAACTTACACATATTCATAGTGATATTCAGAAGATATCCGTGGTTGTACTCGTCGTTTCAATACCAACCCGCACATATGTGAGGGTCTGTACTAAGTGTCCTTTGGGTGATATCTCAAAACTATGATACATTTTCCTATTTCCATATCATAATTAGCCAGTGATGAAAAATTTAATCAAGTCTAACAAGTTTTAAGAATGCCGGTTTTGAAAGGGTGAACACAGCTGCATACAGTGCTCTCTTTCCAAACTGCCATGTGAAACCTGCGTAGTAGTAATACATACTGCCCAGTAGTTCCAGTCTTGAAGAAATCTCAAATGAATCATGTACGATTTTTCCGAATCCTTAACGAAACATGCTGACTATACATTTCACTGACGAAAATTTAATATGAATGTCTCAAATTCGTGCAAGAACGCAATGCTGAAACGTCAAGATTTATCATACACCAACCCAATATCGAAATATTAAGGAAGTTTCGCTTACTAACAATAGGCAGAGGCTTAAGGAAATTTCGTAAGTGAATTGAAAATCGAAACGTTTAAGAAAATTTATGAAGGAATTCAATGCCGAAACGTTGAAGGAATTTCGCTTAAGTGGAAAAATGAACCGAAAATGTTATTTTTTTATATCCCGAAAATGCCGCTCAGAAGAAAAATGTTTGTCATTTTTGAAATATACACCTCAAAAAAAATGTTAAGTAGTGCATAAAGAACAGATTAAATTATTTCGATGAGTGGATTAATAAACACTAAAAAATCATTAAACCAGGAAATCTCGTAATTTTTTCTTAAAATTAAAAGTTTATTCAACAGATGGCAGATGTTAGCAAAAAATCTTTAATGGATGTAAAGGTGATAATCCGAGGATTCATGTCTCGTATACCGTTCATTGTTCTTATTAGTTTCTTACTTTTTAGGCTTTAAAGATCAAAAATTGTGAAAAATAAGCATTAATTCCATGTAGTTTCTGTGGTCGAACAACAAACAATTTTATAATTTTGGAACTATTGATGACTAGATCCTATATATATCCTATTCGTATTTGAAAAAAAAACCGCAACCAAATGTCTCCAGCAGTTTATACACAGGATCATTTCAAAGTTGCTAAAAAAATACTGAATATAAAAAATTTGCACAGAGAACAAATAAATTCGAAATTCCGAACCTTATATCTCGAGAAGTATTAAAGATACATAAAAAACTATAGCAAATTTGTAAAGTTTGTACAATTTTTATTTTGAATGCAAATAAGTTTAAAAAATTTGGAAATTTGCATTTTATAGTTTTTAGCGCTCAAACGATCGTTCGCCGCAAGATAGACGCACAAGACAAAAAACTTTTTTGCTGCTTGCATTATATTTTGTATGAAATTTTTTTAAGTCAAGCTCAAGCAGAAAGTTACTTTAAGAAATCATCATGAAAAGTTCGCCAATGATACCGCGGACTACTGGGTGGCTCTGTAGCTACACAAATCTGTATTCCCTATTGTATTTTTCTTGCTAAAAAAAACAAAAGCGATAACAAACGACATAAACGAAAGCATCTTATGTGTATTTATAAATGTACATTTTACATATACATTAATAATAACAACAACAAAAGCCGCACAACAACAAACAACACGATTGCGAATGAAACGAACAACAACAATAACAACAGCACAAGCAGCTACTGAAGCAGCTTGTGTATTTCTCATACGAATATATGAATTTTTTTCTTCTTAGATTTTGCTGTTTTAAAGAAGTGACAAAATTTAAAGTTAGATATTCGTTTTATTCGTACTCTAACTGATATTTCGGCATATATTTGTTCTTTGTACGACGAATATTAAATGCTGTAGGTATACCCCAAACTGTCAACTAAACTACTCAAATGTGCTTGAAAAAATTTGTGAAAATGACCTCCATACAAACTGTGGACTGAGGACTGTAATTCTACGTCAAAAAAAATATTGTTTGGACTTACAGCCCTATTCTGGCAAATTAACAAGGTGTTAACCAGTATTTTTAATATTTCTATGTGTTTGTTGTTTTCAATATAAAATTGAATGCTCAAAAAACAAAATTTGTTAATGAAATTGTCAGTAACTGATAAGCTTGTTTTTTATTTAAAATTTTTTATTTTTAAGCTTCAAATTTTGTTTTGAAATAAAAAAATTTCAACAAACATATAGAAATATTCAAAATACTGGTTAACAATTTGTTAATTTGCCAGAATAGCGCTGTTATTCATAACTAAGTTTGGCCCAATTATATTTTGAAGATTTTGTTGTTTCGTCAAGAACATACTTTTGCGTTTTAATATAGTAATAAAATTCTATACACGTCATAGAATAATTAAATTTGCATTACAAATGCTTTCCAAGGTGGTTATGTTGAGCGAGTTTCTTTCCTTACTGCAGTGCGAGGAGACCAGCGAAAATGCTCGCTCCATTAACGTTGTTTTCTGGAAAAGCGAACAAAAGTTGTACATACTATTTTAAGCTATTTTCGCTCTTTTAATTTAGTATTTAAGAAAAAATACTTTCATTTTTCATTCATTTACACGGATTTGGAAAATATCTCTTTAGTTTTTACTGATAAATTTTTAGTTTTTCCTTAAACATTTTAGACCGGGACATTTTTTACTGTGCACCGACAGACGTATGGCAGCCCTAGTCTAGTGGGTAGAGTGCGTGGCCCCTAAGCTAAAGAACCGCAGTAGCCCAGGTTCGATTCCCAAATCAACACAATATTTTTTCAATTGAATTAATTTTTCTGTTCGGTCGTCACCTCTCTGCAGACAATGGCAAACCTCAGAGAGTAAAAAACTGCCATGTAAAGCTTCTTGAGAACATAAACCGTTCGGAGTCGGCATTAGTTTTATAGGTCCAGTTCTCGATCATTTGTATTCAAACATAGAAGCTCGCTCAAAGTACTTTCTGAAATTAAATTAGCCAATTCATTTTTTTTATTATTTTTTATTTTATTTATTTGTGGGAGGTATGACATTTTTTTTATTTACCGAGATACGAGTATCAACCTTAATAACAGATATTGCAGATTTGGTGGCCTTAGGTTTTACCATTTCTGAGATCTTAAGAGACACCGCACCAGCGATTTTATATAAAAAGAAGGGTGGTAAAGGCAGGCGTGGCAACTTTAAGGCATTTATATTGTGACCACCACTTACAGCCCTATTCTGGTTGTTAGATTAACAAGAAATAGTTAAGGACCTCTTGTTAAGCTGATTGTTATGTTATGTATACAGGGCCGTAGCTAGGGGGGGAATCATGGGGCAATGCCCTAAATTCAAATACCATTGCCCTACCTTAAGGGAGGTTTTAGCCAAACAATTTTTTGAAAATATATTTTTTTAAAATTTAAGTTAAGAATATGTAAAAAAATGTTCAATTAAATCCCACTTATGTCTGTGTCATTACTACAGAGCTTAAAACCCGGTGCGCAAGAGTAACTTTAACTAACCAGAGTAACTTAAGTTATGTTATTCTCGAAACTAACTTTTTTCAAAACGGGCCACTCTACTGCAAACAAACTAATAGACCGATTTAAAATATTTTTTTAATATGTTTGTATAATTTAAAAGTAAAATACACTTTTGTTCAATAAAATTAAATGTTAAGTCCAACTGTGCTAAAAAATTTTTGGAAAGAATATAGTATAAAGTCTGTTTATAGCAATGGAGAAATCAATTTTTCATAAATTTTGCACAAATTTCTATTTTTTTAAAACAGTAACCAATACATATACTTGACTATTTTAACAGAAATAGTTAAAACTATAAAATAAGTGTCTAGGAAATCTAAGATTACTGAAATCGGTTGTAAATTGGAAATATGGCAGCAGTTTTAAGGTGTTTTTTCAATTTTTCTTTTCATTTAACCAAATAATAACGGATTTTGGTCATCTATGACTTGTTAGAATGCGCAAATGAAATGTCACTTTTTATGATTATAATTTTTGTAGAAAATAAAAAAGGCGATATATAATGACTGCGAATAATAAAAGATTTATTAATTTTTTGGGATAAATGTTCAAATTTTGTTTGAAATGTTTGTTTGTTCGTGTGTGTGTTGTGAATTGTGTTTATGTTGATGCTCTTCACAACGCCTCATCCGCTGCCAAAAACCAACTTAAAGCAATAAAAGATTGCAAACTTTTTTTCTTGTACCGCTCCTCTATTGATTTTGTCGTTTGGAAGCGCTCGCCTTGTTCATCAAACTTGGTTAAAATTTGCTGCTCGAATATATACAAGATGGTGCAGAAAGTTTATTTTTAGCGACATTTTAACATTGAGTTTGTTAAACACTTCCATCAAATGGCGACAAGACTTCGGTAATTCTGATCGCGGTGCTTCCCCGATTTTTATATGACGAATCGAAAAAATCTATTGTTTTAACCCATTCAATGGCTAGGCTAAATTAAGAACAAAAAATTTTTGAGGCATTATTTCTATCATTTAGGGCTTAAAAAGCTGAAAAAACATACCTTTGATTTTTGCCATCTCTACTTACGTTTTGCAAGCTTGTACAAAGAAAAAATTGTTTAGCTCCTGTTCGGTAAAAATTTTTATTTTTGTTATCCCTTGAATTTTTGTAATCTCAACCCTTTAGATATTTGTTTTAAACCCTCTGTTTTAAAACTATTTTAATATTATTTTCATTAAAAAAATAAAAAGATAAAAAACATAAATTTGATTTTTTCTTATAAAATAGGCCAACAAACACTTTTTTGTCTTTCTTCGTTACAAAATCGAAAATCCAACTGACTTTAATATCAAATATCTCTCTAAATTTATTTTTGTCATGTTGGTTCATCTTTTTTTCATAGAACCCAACAATTTGATTTAAAAAAAGGGTTGCAAAATAAATATAAAAATAACTTTCTGCCGTGTCCAATTTATAGGGCAAATCCACTGAAAGGGTTAAGGAAAGACTTCTTATTATTATTAATTTTTTTTTTGATTCTATAATTTTAGCTTTTTTTTGAGCCTAATATAAACCTTTATAAATGAAAATATATTTATAAAGGATGATATATTTATATCATCCCCCTTCCAACAATTAAGTACTGAACGTGTACATGTACGGCGAAAATCGTTTCACCAGATCAGATAAAGTTACATTTTTACTTGTGCCCTACCTGTTATTACCACTGCCCTATCTTTAATTCAACTCTGGCTAAGACCCTGTATGTATATTTTAGTATTCTTAAAAATGATTTAAAACATAAAAGCTTAAAAAGCTTTTAAAGTTTACCATGCATGGTGAAAATCGATATGCCGATATCGATATATGAAAGAAAAGATGCACGATATGAACAGATGCTTCGAGTGCAGCTTGTCACTTTGCAAGCGCTTGAAAAATTTGCCACGGCTACTGAAAGATTTTTTTATCAACACTTAAAATCAGTAAAAATTCTTCCATTTTTCGGTTTAATATATTTAAATTCAATATTATATTATAATTTGCATTTTTTTTTATTATTTGCGCAACAATTTTCTATCTAAACACATAAATTTTATTCGTTGTTAAGACTCTTTCTGTCATTAATAAAATTGTAAGGAAAAGAGCTTTTAAATTTGCAGCAGAATACGAAATCTTAACAAATTGTTAATGTGGTGAGCTTAGTTAAGTTGCCAGAATAGGGCTGTTAAGGCTTGATTACCCAAGCGTAACGTGAGGTGGCGTAGCGGGATGTAGCGTAGTGCGACGTTGCCTCGAAGATAAGCGATTACCGAAATCGTAATTCAACGTAGTGCAGGGCACTCATTTTATTCTAGTAGGCTTATTTACTTCTCCTCGTCAACAAAAGATTGCATCCTTTCTTATATAGTATTAAAATTTACAAAAATGTGAAGTTAAACATCTTTTTTCGCTTGTAACACAGCTGTCGAACTGTTAAAAATCGTAAAGTTGCGTAGAAATCTATTTTCTACAGACTTCTACGTCACGCCACGTTACGATTTCGGTAACGACTTGTACACATTTATCATTAAACAGATTTTAGCTTGACAATTGGCAACGTCGCGCTACCTTACCTTACGCTTGGGTAATCCAGCCTTTAGTCTTATAGCACATACACACCAAGTTTCATTATAAAAACATGCACAACTCAGGAATTCTAATGATTTCTGAAAAGTAGGCTCAGTTTTCAACCACACCCATTTTTGGTTAAGTTTCCCATAGTAACAATACGAAGTTAAATTCAATTCGTCTGAAATGTAGCGTTTTTTTTTTTTTTGATTTGTGGGCACAATAAAGGGTGTGGCAACTTTTTTTTTATTATTCGAGATATTAGCTTTGACAACAAATTTTGCAAATTTGATGCCTTTAGGTGTTATCGTTCTTGAAATCTTAACGGACACCAACCCGCACGAACGATTTTATATGTATTGATACATTCTATCGAACAAAAATGATTAAATTCAAACATAAATCAAACCAAATGAAAACCACTCTTACTTCCCATACAAATTTACGTAATAAACCGGCAAAATCTATTGTATTGACTTGAAAACTCAAAATTGATTTGACATTGAATCTAAAATATGAAAACAAAAAATTTCCCAATTTTCGAAACACTTTGAACTTCCAACTGTTTTGATACAAGTTGTACAGCCTTGATTCTTAAAGAAAAGATGTCAAAGTTCTGTGGCAAAATAAAAGTAAAAAAATAAGCAATTGTTCTTATGAAAATATTAGAATATTGGCTTAAACATATAATGATTTTTATCACTTATTCGTCTTTAGTACCTTAGTTTTGAATAGATATTTTCTTACCTTGTTGTATAAATATTTTATACATAGAGGGAAAATTAAATTTAAGCTTCCGAACAATATCCCAACACTTCTGTTCACTTACAATGGATTTTGGGTAGGGGAATTTTAGTGTCCTTTACGCTTCGCAGCATGCAACAAAGTCGAATTAATGGACTTTGTGCAACAGCAGCATCAAAAGCAATTTAATCAATTTGGTCGCACAATAAAATACATACACTACAACAACAACAACATCAATAACATAATGGTTTGTACACCTCCCAACCACATCTAAAACAATAAACAACACCCCAATCAGGCAAACTTACCTTTTCCTTTGACGGCTATCCAATGCAATATTCACCGGTACATCGAGTTCTAAATCCTCAACGTCATCGTTTGAATTTAAAATTGACATGAATTTACGCACCGAACAGCGATTTCGGCCCAAATTATTCATCAAAGGACCAGCAACAGCAGTGGCGGAGGATATTTTTGCCATGGTTGGGTTACGGTGCAGAAGGTTTAGCATGGTCAGCAGTGTGAGCCAGCAGAAAGGGAGTAACGCTCGGCGCTTGTTACTGGCTGGCAACATTTTCTTTGTTAATGTGTTTTTTTTATTATTTTGCTTTGCGTTGCTAACTTTGCTGAGTGTGAAAAGTCGATGTTTTACTTTAAAGCGCGATACGAGAATTTGAAAAATTTTAGAATTTCGTGTGCAATGACCGTGTATATTCCTCCTCTCTTCTTCTGTTTCGCTCTCTTTCGCTCAGTCACTCTTTGGCTCTGGCATTGGCTTTTCGAGTGTCAATCGCTTAATTGTTAGCAATTGATTGAAACTGTCAAAGCTGTGACGTTCCTTTTGACTGATTTTCATTTCAAAATCAATTACAAGTTTTGGGCACTGAACAATTCCAGGAACTGCTGCACTTTTGCAGATTAATTAATTGGCTGGGCTGCTAAATTAAAGCAGTTGGCTGCTTTTGCTGTTGGTCGTATGGCAAGCAGTGACCAAAGAAGCTGACAACATAATAATAGCGGTTGTGAAACGAGGCAAGAGTAGATTTTTGTTTTTGCTATCCTAATTAATTAAGATTTCAAGCAATTGAAAATTTCGAGTTTAAATTCGAGGAAATGCATGAAATGATTAAGCACTGGGAGCATGGCAACTCTGCAGCAGAATAATATTTTGTGGAAATATTTTGGATAACATAAGAAGGGACCTTTGAGCACGCACACACAACACAAATACTTATGATAATCACCCAGTGTGCCATACGGATTCGTTTCGAATTTGAGACGGACTTACTTCTTCGTATATTTTATCGTTGTGTTTCGCATCCGGAAATGATCCTTTTTCGTATTATATTCCTCTCAAATATACGAAACTCTTTTTCCACTTTTTCGGATTCGTCTCGGAAAGGATTTTATAAACGAGTCCGTTTTGGACTCTTTTTTTAAATAAAGCGAATTCACAACGGACTCGTTATTTAAAACAGTTCGGATTAAAAACGGAACTATGAGGTTTATGCTAGAATCAAAATATTTTATTTTAATTGGTGTTGTTATTAAATTTCTTACATTCTTACATTTTACATTCTAAATAAGTAATGAAATGAAAATTTATTTTAATGATTTTTAATCATGAATTTTCGTTTCTTGGCTATGCAATGTGGATAGTGGAAGAATTTCTTCGCCACGTCCTCCACTGTCCATCTATATGGAAAATTAGAAAATATCTTGTGTACGGATATCAGATAGTCACATGTAACTTGTTCATTCATCTTATATATTAATAGGCAAACATCAAATGTTGTCGTACACTTTTTTGATATTAATTTTAGAATAAGGGCAATTAAACTTATATCATTCGAAAGGTACTGCGCCCTGTATGTGCAGAATAATTTTAGATTTCAAATTTATGACCCGAAATATTAACGTTGAAAGTTTGTATTATTTTTAGTAAGGAATCTCAGGGCTAGCAAGAGCGAGAATGGTGAATGAGGTATCAAATAACAGATCTGGCTGCACAGTTCTGGCTTCGACCTGAAATATGAGCGTAAAAAGAGCATTTATTAAATAAAATCTTAACTCTAACAGATATTGATAAGGTGTGCAAAAAATATTTCCGACATTTTGCGCCATCTCTTACGGATACCCTACAATAAGCATTTTTTTATACAACAAGAGTGAATATATATTGTGATGCTGAAATTTCTTAAAAATAGTAAAGTCTGAAAAATTTCCATTATTTTGACATACAAGTTATAGTGATATCTTGAGAACTATATATGTTCTCAGCACAACGTATTTTTGTATGAAAAGTCATTGGTTGAGGAATATAACGGTATAGGAAAGCTTTATTAGTAATATTTTCTACGGATAGTATGTTAATTAAAAATCCCCTTAAAATTACATCAAAATTATTGAGATATCTCGAAAAATGTATATCTTCTTAGTACATTATTCAATAAATAGTTTCCATCATCGAAATTCATGAGCTACCCCTATGATTTCGTGATGAAAATTCTATTTTTCAAAATGTTGTTTTTACATTTTTTACAAAGTTCTACAGCTCAAGAAATAATTTTTGTGAAAAAATTTTCAAATATTTCAAACCACTCCAAAGTTATATACACAAATCTATGTTTTAAGCCGTTTCGGTATATATAGATATATGCGTGGGAGTAACAGTTCTTCCGTGTTTCTGAACCGATTTTGATAATTTTTTTTTAAAGAAATTAGAGTAGGGAGCAGGAGTTCACTGAATATTTTTGTGATATATTAGCATTTAAAGAATATTTCTTAAGTAAAAACTAAACTATAAAAATTGGAAGAACATGGTGTAGGACGAAATTTTCGACATTACATACAATGTAAAAAAGACATTTTTCGCTATCTCTTATTATTAAGAATAGAATTAAGAATTACACAATAAGAATTTTTGTATATAAAATGTGTGAATATATATTGCGATGGTGAAATTTCTTATAAATAGTAAATTCTGAAAAATTCCCTTTATTTTGACACCAAAGTTATGGCGATATCTTGAAAACTATAGCTTTTCTCAGTACAACGTGTTTTTATATGAAAAGCCCTGGTTGTGAAAAATAACGGTGTACGAAAGTATTTATAGGTAATGATTTTACAGATATTTTTAAAAAAAATTTAGACTACTTAACTTATCTACTACTTTTTAACTTATTGCGAAAATTTGAAACTTAACATTTTCTTAATACAGCACATTGTCTTAAAACAAGAACATGCCTCAGAACTAGAAAAAAACGATTGAAATTTCAGAAGGTTGGTCGAATTTCGACCACAAGCAATACTAGTCATTGTTGTTAAAAAATTCTGACAAGTAGTTCTATTCAGTTTGAAGGAGAATGATGTAAGGAATAGAAAACTGCACAGGCCTACTTGAAGTCTTTTTCAAGTACTTGCTTAAAATACAAGTTCAAGCTTGCTTGATCTTGATAATGTCCAATCAAGTATAACTTGTACTTGAATATACTAAATAAGCCCACGACAGCTTGCAAATTGCAAATATGCTAGCAAACAAGTGAACAGCACGAAGTCCCAAGTAAAGGAAAACTTGATGCCTTCGGCAAAAAGCTTGAAAAACTTGAAATTGATGGCAAGTATTCAATTAAAGCAAGTATCCAAAAACTTCAATGATCTTGTGGAGGAAATGCGTATTTGGACCTTTAAGGGTTCTGTGGACTCCGTGGTTGGCAGTTTTAGGAGGTAGCTAATTTGGGAATTATTGTCAAAATTTAAAATTCAAGATGGCGGATAGAGTTGCCACCTAGATTTTTTTGTATTTTTTCGAATCTTGTAATTTTGAAATTCAGACAACAGATTTGATTTCGAATCTAATGTCTCAGTTTTAAAATTTAAGATGGAGGTTAGGGCTGCCAACGGAATTTTTATCACAGTTTTGCCACCTAATAAAATATATTTTTAAGAGTTTTAAACATCATTTTAAGAGTTTTAAACATTGAGCTCAGAATTTATTTAGGTGGATAGGGTTGCCACCTAAAAAATTTTATTTTTACGGATTCGGTGCTGGTGCGAACTCTTGGTAAAAATGGGTCGCTGAATCCGAATCCGTTGTTAGAATTTCCAAATTATGTAATTTTTTTAATAATAGGGTGGCCACTTAATAATATGTATTTTTAAGAATTTTAAACATCATTTAACAGTGTTAGGAGGTTGATATTTTCGAATCTGAAGTCAGAATTTTAAAATTTAAAATTGGTTATAGGGCTGCCACCTAATTTTTTTTATTTTTAAAAATTCGGTGCTGTCGCGAACACTAGGTAAAAATGGATCGCTGGATCCGAATCTGTATTCAGAATTTCAAAATTTTGTAATTTTTAATAATAGGGTTGCCACCTCATAATATGTAGTTTTAAGAGTTTTAAATATCGTTTTACAGTGTTATGATGTTTAAAACTCTTAAAAATACATATTATGAGGTGGCAACCCTATTTATAAAAATGACAATGTTAAAATTCTGACAACGGATTCGTTATCTTTTCCTTTTCCTTATCTAGTCGTTATCTATTCCTTTTATCAATTCTTACTCATTATCTGACAAACTAATTTTTTTTATGCTTTATTTACAGAAAAAATTGACTTAAGATGAAAATGTTCTTGTTTAACGGTAAAAACTAATGAATTTTAATTAAAGTATTTAAAAATACTTATTTAAAAATCAATAAATATTATACAAATTAATACCTACTGTTTTAAAGAGTTTTTCAAAAGTGTTTTTTATTTGCGATATCATAATAACAGTCTTTTAATACTTAGTTGCAGCTAAAACTTGAAGTAAATACTTTTTTTAATTTTAATGTTCCTTAACTCCTTGCCATGTACTGGAATATTAATGTTTTTATTTCAATGATTACTTTTGAAAAAATGGTTTATCATTAAATCATTTTAAATTATATCTTAGCAAATTTTTTTAAAATCCTATTTAAATTTCTCCAGATATCATTGCTCATATTTATTTACAAATCTTAGCAACACAAAATAAAAAAAATAAAAAAAAACATATTATAATAACCAAAAATACATAGCTTTTCTTCATTGACTTAACGAAATTTACTCCTACTGCAAATGCTTTTTTAGAAAATATATACGTTATTTTAATCAAAGTGAACTGAAAACTATCCCATGAAATTTAACATTACTGTATCTGTGACTTTAATATTATACACATGAACTTAAATAGTTAGCAATAAATGCTCTCTAAATCTAGAATCTCATCAATCATGGTCTTAAGCGGCCATTATATTTTGTATATAACTCTGTTGTTCATCCATACCAAATAAACAGTTAAAACCAATATAAGCGTTTACAGAAAAAAAAAACACAACGCCAACCATAGCAACGCAAAACTTTGTCGAAATGTCCATTAATGCGTCTGAGTGAAAAACTTTTCCTTTAGCAAATTTAACAACAACTTGCAAAAACTATCAATTTTCCAGATAGCCAAACACACACACACAGATATCTATGTGTGTGCGTTTGTTTACGAGAGTGTATAGAACAAGTGCTTAATAAGTGTAATTGTAGTTGTAGAAAGTAGCGGAAAAAAATACAAGCTGATAAAGGATTCAACATTTCAATTGCAATTGTTTTTATGAAGTCTGCCGGTTTTTTGCCCCAACGCAGCTCTCTGTTGGACCAAGTTTTGCAGTTTGTATTAGTTTATATATGCATTTTTTTTTTTTTTGTATAAAAACATTTTTAAGTGACTGTGTATGTGTGAGTGTGTGTTTGTGTGTGATTATGTGAAAGTTACTACTGCACTTAGTTTTCCGGGATTTAACTTTGATGCTTGTAATAGATAATGGAAAATTGTGTTTTTTTTTTGCCCAAATGCTGATTTGTAATTTTGCAGCCAGAAGTAGTTGTTCAACATTAGTTGAGGCATTAAATTGCACAGCTTTTTTTTATTTATTTTGAAAAGTTTGGTTATAATTGCAAAAAGTGCTTTTAGAGTGCTTGAAGTGCGGTTGAGTGGTATTAAATGTTATGATTGGCTGATATGATTAATATGGTTGAAACTTGTTTTATTAGCAGCTTTTAATGCAAAGTAAGTCAATTGAAATAATTAACCTTTTTGTATCTTTCACTTTGTGAAGCTTGCAATCTAATAAGTTTTAAAAAAGAAAAGGATATATTTTTAATGCAGTTATATATCGTCGCCAAGATAAAATAAGGCGGTATGTGTTGAAGTTTTTTAAACGTCGATATGTCTACATCGGCACGTGGTTAAAGTCCATCCTTGAATGAACTGCGCAATAAACAAACCCACCACGGTCTTTGTAAAAACTTTGAAATAAAATTCCGAAGAAATAATCACTTTTACTGTATGAATTTTTATCAAAATTTTATCCGACAACCAAAACCCATTGCACATTGGTTCCAAATCGAAAAAAATTCGGCCAAAACCTCAAGTAGTTGCCTAATCGGCATAAAAGTATAAAAATATGTTTCTTTTGGAGTCAACTAATCACAAATCTGAAGTCAAAATTTCAAAACCTTAGAGCTAATTTTTGTAATACCTTAGTTTTTATAACTTTTTTATGATCAACAATATAACAAAAATTTGTTTTTAAATCTACTTTGACCATATTATATTGTATTCAATATTAATATGCATAATAATATGATGTGAGTAGATCATTTATGTTTCGCGACTATAAATCTATTTGTTTCGACAATCTATTTGCTGATCTTTCTAGAATCATTTGGATGGATTGCTGCACGGAGATAATTATTTTGCATGAATCAAGCAAATGTTTTGCTCAAAAGCAAATCAGCAAAACTTTGCTCAATCACGGTGTGATTTTAGAAAAATATTGCTAAATTGAAATCACTCCACACGTATTTTGGAAAAGAAAAATTATATTTAATTCAAGCAAATATTTCCTTAGTTATTATAAACTGATAGCAAATTTATACTAAACTCAAGCAAATATTTGCTAAGTTATTAAAAGCTCAAATAGCAAATTTTTACTAAACTCAATCAAATATTTGCTAAGTTATTATTAACTGGAATAGCAACTTTTTACTAAATTCAAGCAAATTTCTTCAAAACACACGAACACACGTTTATTCTTAATGAAGAAAATTAGGCGACGATTGGTTAACAACTCCGATGGCCGAATGGATAAGCCCATTTGACTTACAGTCAGGTGGCCAAGGTTCAAGCCTCATTCAGCATTTGCTTAAATTAAGTAGAAATTTGCTTTAGCAAAATTTTGCTAATTTATTATCAACTGAAATAGCAAATTTTGATTATGTAGTTATTGCTGAAATCTAGCATAATTTTGAAGTGGCTGAGGTTCAAGCGCAAGTTTTGCATATCCACAATAAAAATGTAGCAAACAGTTTTGTCCGTATTGTACTTTCATGCTGTTGATGATAAGTTAAACTTTTTCCTAAACAATATCTCTTCTATTTTCGACTTTCACGTCCCTCTGCGGTCTTCTCGAATAATGAACAGCACATGTTTACGAATTTCATGGAGCAAGCCTTAAGAAAACGTCATGAAGCCTATTCTAAATGGAAGCGCAATACAACTGCGATCAGCAAGGAAGAATACAAAAGGGCAAGAAATGATGCTACATCTGCAGTTAAATTATTTAAACAAAGGTTCTTTTTCTCGAAACTAAGTACGTCATTGCCGCCGAAGAATGCAACACAACTGCGATCAACAAGGAAGAGCACAAAAGGGCAAGAAATGATGCTACATCTGCAGTTAAATTATCTAAACAAAGGTTATTTTTCTCGAAACTAAGTACGTCATTCCCGCCGAAGAACCTATGGAATAACTAAAAGGAAATTGGAATAGGAAAAAACAAAAACAACGTTAGAGAATGCCTATTAGATCCAGATGTTCTTAATGATTACTTTGTATCTACTCCTCTGACTGAAACCGCCAACTCTAACTCCAACGCCAACATTAATAATTTTACCCAAAATCCACTTCAGAAATTCCATTTTACTACTGTAAATGAGTCAGATGAAGTAAGATGTATCTTGAAGATAAAATTGAATGCTACTGGCGAAGACGAAATTGATATTAAATTTATTAAGCTCATTTTACCCCATATTTTTACTCCCTCCTACACATATTCAATCACTGCCTTACCAGTTCTACATTTCCTTCAATTTGGAAAACCGCCACGATAATACCTATAAGCAAAATCCTAAGGCAGTTGTTGTACCTAGTGGTTTCCGTCCAATATGTCTTCTCTCATCTTTATCAAAAGTGCTTAAATCTCTTATGGCTGAGCAGATCTCCAGTCATCTTAGTGCACACAATCTTTTGTCACATCTTCAGTCTGATCTCCGCCCTGACCCTTGCAGCTCTAATGCTATAGTAAAAATTTTTGACGATTCTAGGACTTCTTTTGGTCATCTCACCCTAGTCTATCTCTTGGAATTTTTCTGTCTCTTTCCGATAGTGCAAGCCACTTCATCCTCTGCAGACCGTTGGAAATCTTCTTCAGCTTCTCGCATTCTGCAGTGCATCTTCTGAAAAGCTATTTAGAGGGAAGAAGCCAAATGATCAAGGTAGGGAATAATTACACAAGCTACAGAACTATTGGAAGTGGGGTACCCCAAGGTTCAGTACTTGGACCAGTTCTGTTTACAAAATTTCTTAATGACATTTTTTCTTTATGTAAGAGTGTACCAATGCATACATATGCAGATGACCTGCGACTCTATCTCTCCCGACCCACTTGCCTCATTGAAGATTTATGTGAAAGGATTAATGAAAATTTGGCTACAATCAGCAGATGGGCTGTTCAAAATAAACTAAGGTTGAATCATATAAAATCGTATGTCTTCCCAGTAGTAAAATCCAGATGTACATTTAGTGATCTGCCTCCTATTCTCCTAAGTGGTACTGAGTAAACAAAGTAATTAATCTAGGATTTGTTATGAACTCTTCACTTATGTGTGAGGACCATATTAATAGAGTGGTTAGTAAAGTTTACTATTACTTACGAAATCTTAGAAAAACTGCAACGCTTGTTCCCACTGAAACTAGGCGTAAATTAGTGATACAATTAATTGTACATCTGATTACTTATTTCGAAGTGATCTATAGTAAGCTCAATTCAAGGTCGTCACATTTAGTGGCATTCATTTTGCATTTTTGGCAACAATGCAGCTAGATATGTGTACGGTATTCTAAGTTTTGACCATATATCTGCTTTCAGCAACCGCATTTACCACTTGGTTGTAGTATCACACAATATCTCAATGCAAGAAACTGTAAATTTCTACACAGACATATAAAACGCGTCATTAACATAACGAAATTTAAGCATTTAATCTACGAATATTTCCCAAACTCTACTTTGAATTTCTCCTCAATTAAATCCTTTAAACTTAACCCGCCAATGGTGACCTACTGGTCTGTGAGACCGGGTGTATTAAAAAATTCGAATAGATTTATTCTCTATATAACTGTAATATTATGGAAAAAATGGCATTATCACAAAAATTTAGTGGTAATATAAAGTTATTGAATGAAAACAATTTGCTTGGCCACTGAATTTTTCATGGTATTGAGAGAAAATTACATTTCCACTAATATTGCGATTTTTCGCATTGCCATTAAAATTTTTGATTTAACTAAATTTCACTAAATTTTTTTCCATTACCATTGCATATTAATCGTAATGCAATTTTTTTGCCCAATACATGTTAATGGTCATTATCATTATATATTCATTTTTTCCGATTACCATTACGTATTAATAGTAATGAAAATTAAATTTGCATTACCACCAAGCGTATAGTGGTAATGATATTCTTAACCTAAGAATAGGCAACTGGGCCTAACTAGGCCCATTTTGAGTTTAGACGCTTATAATTTAATATTTTTTTTTTTTTTACTTAATAATTTTATACATTTTTTAACTCAATAATTTTTGGCGCATCTATCTGAAACTTCATGACTTCTTGCAGTAAGGCTGGGGCCAAGTTAAGCGGTTTTTCCGCGATCGCGACGCCGCTCTCACGCTCTTTTTTCACAAATGCGGCTGAAAAATACTCAATTTTGCATGTATTTTAAAACATTTATTTATTTAATGTATTTCATAATTTAAATACATGCAAAATTCAGTAATTTTTCAGCCGCATTTGCGAAAAAACCGCTTAACTTGGCCCCAGCCTTACTGCAAGAAGTCATGAAGTTTCAGATAGATGCGCCAAAAATTATTGAGTTAAAAAATGTATAAAATTATTAAGTAAAAAAAAAAAAAATATTAAATTATAAGCGTCTAAACTCAAAATGGGTGTTTGAGTAAAATATTAAAAGCGGTGTCGCAATCGCGGCAAAACCGCATAATTTGGCCTCAGCCTAATGCTTCATGACCACAAAAACCAAAAAATGTGTCAATCGGATTAGGTTCATAATGGAAATTTTTCTTTTTATTATCTTAACATCGAAAATTGCCATGTTTTTGGTTGTGTTTCGTGTTTACCATGCAATAACGATTATCGTGTATTTTTTTTATTTTTTATTATTATTATTTTTTGTGATCTCAGTATTTTCAGTGCGCAAGTTGTGCAAAATTTTTGAATTTTTGTTATTCTGTGGGGGGAAAGGGTGGGGAAAATGACGGGGACATTACAAATGATCATCATACCTGCCAACAAACTTGCATTTACAAAAATAGGATAGAACAGGTCACATCTCCCGTTTTCTTTGCATGGGCCTACTTAGGCCTAGTAGGTTATGTTACTGCCTTCCAGAGAGTTGCTAATCATAGGGTATTGCCCATCCTAGAGTGTTGAATACCCCAGGGTAAGTGCACTAATAATTCAATACAATATGAACATCTATACCCAATTCAAATAAATAAAGATGAAAATAATTAGTTTTACAAAAACCAGCATTTTTGGTTTTCGTTACCATTTTAGTTTTTCTCAAAATACAAAACACATCGGCACATGGTGTCACCCATAGCAAATATTTTTCTTCAAACATCTTTAAAAATCAGGTTTTGGCCGTCTTTTTCATGTTTAGGACCAATGTGCGTCGTAACAAATTACTTCAAAAATCTACGAAATGGCTCTACGAATGAACTCAGTAATACCTGTTTCGTAGTTTCGACAATAATCGTACTACGACGGACTTAGGATAGGGCTGAATGTCTTAATGTTTTAACGTTGAAAGTTCTACAAACGTTAAAAAACATTCTCTGAGACACAGTCTTTCTAATTTCACATTTCTTCATGAGTGCCAGTTAAAGTCATTCGCAGTGAAATCATATGCGCGATCAGACCTTTAAAAAGAGCAAGTAAAAAAATAATAATATTTTCGAGAACTTAAAAATAGAAATGTAAATAAAATGACTAAGTACGAGGGCAAATAGTTGAAAAGTTGAGAGCTTGAACTCGAAAGCTTAGATTTTTTTAAACTAAAAGAACACAGTGCACCAGAGCAATCTTTTTGAAAGTAGTAATGAACTATTTTCGTGTAGCAAAGTACGATTTTGGCACTTGGAAATATATATTTTTTGAATCATTCACTGGACATAAATTCCTCTCAAAAAAACATTTTTTCGGAAATGTGGTAAAAAAGAAAGAACTAAAGAAAAGCTAAGCTCCTTTTATTAACTAGTTAAATTAAATCGTCGTCACTGAATTCATGTGCACCATACTCCATTTTGACTATTTCGAGTTAATCTGCAATCCGTTTTTTGCTATCTCTTCTCAAAACTGAGATATTTCGTGTCCATTTTGCTCCATACCGCTTTAAACAGAAATTTTTGGTGACCTATTTCCCCATTTACCGTACCATTCACTCAAATGGCATATGGAGCACATGAAAATTTCGTTCAGGCGACGAACGTACGTGAACACTTTATTTAAAAATTCTAAATTCTAACTTTAAAAACAAAAATTTAAGAAAATATATCAACCCGATTACGTTCGCAAAACTCTCACCTTTCGTTGAACGTGCGCTTGTCGTTCAGTGAGTATGTTTCTATATATTTTCAACAAATTATTTCTATTGGCTGTTTGATCGTTCCTTGTCTCGCACGAACATTACTTATTTCGCTAAATTAATTTCCAACACTTTTATTTTTAATTTCATTTTAACGATGCATTCCTCATCATTTTCAATTAGTGCAAAGTACGCATAGGAGCGTTGAAAAGAATCCCACCTGTAGAATCTGCTAATTAACCTCAATTAAAATGTCGCGCTTGCCACACGACAAGAACAGCAGCAGTAGCGACAGAAGCAGCAGCAGCCAAAACAGCAACAACAACAACCAGATCACTGCACTTTGATGACAATGTGCTCAGGGATGAGAAAATAGGAGCAGCACATGTGACTATAGATAATGGACAGAGGTGAAACTAGAGGCGCAACAATTAAGACACGTGCCAACGCCAGTCAAAGAGCTCGAGCGACTAGAGCATTGTTTTTAATAGTGAGCATTTTTAAGAAACCTTAAAAAAAACTAAAATTTATATAATCTTTTATGCTTGTCTTGCTTCAATTTAAAAAGTTTTCGTCTAGCACAAATTGTGACTTCCGGTTTTCATCAGAGGTTAACGGAAATGTCGTGACAAAAAAAAACCACAAGGTCATTGACAACTCCCAGCCAATGAGCAGGTGTCAAAAACGGACACACACAAACACGCACAACCGAACGTAAAACACCGGCGTTCGTGTCGAAACACGCCGTAAACACTTATGAGTGGCAGGCAAATTAGTTGCAGCAACACATTCACCCGCAAGAGACAGACAAACACCGACCACAACGACTACGACAAAACGGCGAAGAGGCACTTCCTGCCGCAGGTCGAAGTCACACTCAATGTACGAATAAACGAGCGAACGCGTTAAACGGAAACGGATGAAAATGTACAACTTTTTTTAACGATTATAAACGAACGAGCGAGGAACACAAATGACGACCAGTTGCTGCGAGCAGCACGTTGCATCTGTTCGCGTTGGAATCTTTTTGATTTTTATTCCTCCTCGACAAACGACGACAACAACGTCGACCGACTACCACGACGACGACGATGATGATTTGAAAGACGATGACGACGACGACGACGACAACGATGGCGCGATGCGAACAGTGTACATCAGCGATGAGCGGCTGACATCGAGGCAAGGCATGAATGAGCTTGTTTGTACGAATGAGTGAAAAATAATGAGTGTGGATTTGTTTGACGAAGACGCAAAGGCAGAGTAGCTGATAGAGAAGAACGAAAAAAAGACCAAATGGGGAGCCAACATAGAACAGCAACAGCGACAACAACAATAACAAATCTTTGATAATTTCAACAAACAACTAGCTAAAGGACTACAACAAGAAAGCCATTTAGTGACATAAAAACAAATAGCTCAACATAAATGGCTAAAATAGATTTTTGATATACGAATGTTTTTAAGCTCAACAATAAGACAAATTTAACAATTAATGGCGAAATAAAAAAAAAATAGAGGGCACCAAGTGAGAGCAACTACAATCATTTTGGGCATGAGGAATTCTAAGAATGCTGTGCTACTAGTCAAAAAAATCACTATGGGTGCGGACAGAGTGAACGCCGATTCAGACAGGCAGGCAGACAGGCGCAGGCAGTAACATGCAAAGAAACGAGATAGAAATAACTTTTGTCTCGCTTGTTCACATAGTTTGCCTGCACCTGCCTGCCTGCCTGTCCACTTCGGCGTTTGTACTCTGCTTGCAACCTAAGAAATCATCTCAAAAATGTTGAGTAAAACTGAATTAACAGTTGGGAAATCACTCGAAAAAAAATCGAACAGTTTGAGGAGCTCTGATAATGTTACCTTAATGTTTTTTGACGCAGTATTAGTTTGCCAACCATCGAAAAATCTAAAGAATTTGTTTGATAATCACTTTAAAACTGATTCCAAAGAATGTTTGCAAGAGAAACAGTCTAACCATTATTTGAACATTTATTAATATAGTTGAACATTTATTAATATAGTTGAAAGAGCACAAGAGTGGCTGTGAAGTGATAACTTATTTAAAAAAATATCGGGTTAAAAAAGCTTACAAAGTACTCTATAAGAAGCAATGAATCCTAAAATATTTTGAAAAAAAAGTATGATCCATAAAGTTGAGGATGTGTAAATAATATCCCAAGTGAACAAAAAAATCATGAACGAAAAAAACTAATTGGCTATTTCAGAACTTTAAAGAACTTAAACAAAGCTGCTATTGATTGATTGTGTTCTGTGCAGGGACCGTTACGGTTATGATTTTTTTCAAAAAATTCAACATATCGTCGTTTTAAAAGTGAACTCGGGAATCTGAAAAATTTCATTATTAATTTTCCATTGAATTTCCATTAGAAATGAAAAATTTAATTTTTCAGATTCGGAAGTTCACTTTTGTAACGATGATGTAATCGTTATCTTTTGACTGATTTTATTTCGATCAAAAAGAAAAATTAAAATTTTACTTTTATTTTTTTGATCAAAAATAAAAGCTAAAATTTTACTTTTATTCTTTGATCAAAAATAAAAATAAAGTTTGACTTTTATTTTTTCGTTCAAAAATAACAGTTAAAATTTTACTATTATTTCTTCGATCAAAAATAACAGTTAAAAATTAACTTTTATTTTTTCGATCAAAAATAATAGTTAAAATGTGACTTTTATTTTTCTGATCAAAAATAAAGATTAAAAATTTTACAATGCTACTTCTTACTAACTATAATAATAGTTCAAATTTTTAAAACAATTAAAAGAGCAGATTTTTTATTCATTTACACCTATGATATAGGAATTAAAATATGGTTTTTACTTTTCATCGAAAAAAAGTCACATTTTCGAAAAAATAAAAATCGAATTTGAACTTTCATATTTGATCATATTTTAACTTATTATTGATCGATAAAAAAAGTCATATTTTAACTTTTATTTTTGATCGAAAAAATAAACGTAAAATTTTAGCTTTTATTTTTGATCAAAAAAATAAAAGTCAAGTTTCAACTTTCATTTTTAATCAAAATATTTAAAGTCAAGTTTTAACTTTTATATTTAATCGAAATAAAATTGGTCAAAAAATAACGAATATTTATTGACTTTTTTAAAAAATTAGAAAAATTAAAATATTTAAGATTATTATTCCTGAGCTAACAACAAGCATGACATTGCTATATTCAAATATCGAATAAACTAATTCTTTCCATCTAACTTTTTTAATAGAAATTTTGAAAATAACTGTTATTTTGGTCTCTGGTTGTGCGTGTCTTAAAATTTTTTACCACAAATAATAGAGGATGGGGCCTATGATTTTTATGCCAACTCCGAATGGCTCATGTTCTCCAGGAACCTTACAGTTGCTTCTCTCTGAGGTTTGAAAAGAAATATTAATTCAATTAAAAAAACATTCTGTCTGATCTAGGATCCGGGGTACCAATTCGGGATACCACAGTTCTTTAGCATACTGACTACGCCCTCTACTCAGTAAACTACGGTGGCCACAAAGTTGAAAACTCATGAAAAATCACAGAAAAATCTTGAACAAATGCCCAAAACGGCGAACTATCGCCCAAACGCTGAAAGAAACAATCGATTAAAAAAATTGAGTGCTTGTATAAAATGAACATATTCCCAATTACCCGATGACTAAACTAATAAATGAAGGTGCAAGGAGATTTTTTATATTGAGTATTTAAGTATTTTTATATGAATCAATAATATAAAACAATAAACAAAATAAACATTTCTAAGGTTAAAGCAGTAAAAGGACCTTCTTCGAGCAGCTCTGAAGTTTTAAGAATTTGCTTATTTCTTTGAACTGTTGAGATCTCTTTCCCCAAAAGTACCACCGCTTTCTATAATAATATAAACTACAGTATCTTTACAATTACGAATTTTAAGAAATTTATTTTTTTGGTAAATTTATTATTTATTTTAAGAAATTTATTATTAAATAATATAAAATACAGTATCCTTACAATTACGAATTTTAAAAAATTTATTTTTAGGTAAATTTATTATTTATGTTAAGAAATTTATTTTTTAAGTGAATTTATTAAAATTTTCTTTTACCGAAATCCTGCGACCAAGAATTCGATTCTTAATAGAAACTATATTATTGAATAGAATACAGAAAAATTTCTGACTTCAACCTGTAAAAATTTAAATTAACTTCAAAACGTTAGTTGTAGCGCAGCCTGGCATCACAACAAACGGTGAACGCGACTCGATAAAAAAATAAAAATAAATCCCACGATAACCACTCGATAACCACGTGGACATCTTTGACTAAACCTTGCCATCCAAAAGCTTTTGTTAAGTAAATAATCGCCACAAAAAGCAAGTACATGGAAACCGTCAGTTAGTTTAGGATAATTGAGAATTGAGACACATTTTACATCTGATTGATGAAGTTAAGCAAAATGAACAATCACACAAAAATCAACGTGGGCAATGATACACATCCAACAAATATTTGGAATGAAAATTGCCCAAAAGTTTTCGTCGATTTTTTTGGTTGATTGTTCATTTAAACGGTTTGGGCGATTTTCATTCCAAAAATGCAGCTCAAATTTTAAAAAGCACTGAAGTAACCAGTTGAAAATATTAGGTTTGTTTCCGTACTCGATTGAAATTGCCGATTGTTGTCGATTGAAGTTGCTTGAAAGCGTTATATTACAAATTTTTGAAGCTCGAGAGAGAAGAATAACATGCAAAATATCACTTTTACAATTACTTGAAGTTAGTCCGGAAACAGACCTTTTTAAAGAAAAAATATACTATACACTATTCAAAAAGCTTAAAAAGTTTAAAAAGCAACTAAATTCAAAGCAATTTGAAAACCTTTATTCCAAAAGGAAAATTTGAGCATTGAAAATGAATGAATAAGCACCGAAGTAAAGTATTGACAATATTCAAAACGGAAATATGCGCCAATTCATCAATGTAATACCAATGTGTTTGGAAATTCCTTTGCGGAATTGTGATAGATGCCAGGACATGAGAGACTAACGAATTAGGAGTAATTGATTAAAACAAACTCTTTCTGTAAAATTTAGTTTGGGTTTCAGAAAAATTTCAGAGTCACTGGAATAATTGTAATGAACAGTTTGAAATAGAAATTAACTCAAACTTATCAACTTAGACCAGGAAATTTTAGCATGCTAACTTACAGATTAACGTTCACTCAGAACGTTATTGGTTATCCCACTAACTCTCAGATCATGGGTTAAAAGTTCAAGGATAGTTTGAAACAAAATGGTACAAAACATTTACGAAAAAAATGTATTACAGAATTTTTAAGAAAATAATTTCTGTTTGGCCTTGAATTTTGTAGAGCTCGAGGAACATTTTTTTCAAACCTTTTATGTAAAATAATGAATGTTTTTCTCGAATAGATAACAAAAATCTGAAACTCAAACAAAATAGTTTGGCAGTGCTGCGGTTTCAACCCTAATTGGCACATTTAAAGACAACATATAAAACATGTTTTGGCCTCACATGAGATAGATTTTTTCTTGCGACAACGATAAACGCCAGATTTGCGGCGAATTCAGCAGAAGATGTGGAATGAACATTTGAAAGACAAAATTGTTTAAATACTAAGAAGAAGGGAAGAAGTATACGGCATCCTGGTATGCCACAAAGATCTATAGATACATGATGTTGTCTACCAAAACCAAAAACAAAAAACATTAAAAAGTTTTAAGTTGCGGACATGTGTGAAGCGAACAAGTTTTTTGTGTCAATGTTGCCAATGAATGTTGGCTGGCAGACAGACGGGCAGGCTGACAGTCAGGCAGGGTGTTGAGCTGGTAGTAATGGGATGGGAGTATTTTTGGTGTAGAGTGGCAGCAACATAAAAAAAAAAACACACAACACATTTTTTCCCTTACCGCAGTGAGTGTGCGAAAAATTAATAATAAAATAATAACAGCAAAGAACAGCACGTGACTCAAACAGAACATTAAAAGCATAACATAGTCAGAGTTTTGCCGTTTTTCCGTGAGAAAAATAAAAAAACAAACAACAAATCATAAGAAAAAGTAAGGGCATAAAAACCACGAAGGGAAACTTCTTGAACAATAAAACAGGATTAAGCCTAAGTAGCTGATTTATGTGGGGAAGCAGGGGAGGATGTTTAGAGGGTGGGTAGGACTGTTTATGTTCGTAGATGACTTTATGTTATTTTTATATTAACCTAGTTTTATTGTTGACTCAACATTATTAAACGCTTGCTTGGCGCCTAAAATGCTTGCATCAATGTTTAGTTCCGAGCTAATTCCTTTACCCTCTTCGGTCATATCATTAAGAGTTGCGATAAGTTGATATTTAATTAAATCAGTTGTTTTGTTTTGACATTTGAAGCCTGAAGTCTGACGTCATACGGCTGCCGAACATCTGTCCCATGTCGAGTCGGACAGTGCTTTTGTGTAGTTGAAATATATGACCATATTTTTTGCCACCAAATGACACAATTTTGATATCGTCCAATGACAGATAATATTCCAATTAAGAAGATTTAAAAATATTCTTGCTCAAAAATCACAAATGTGGGCGTGGCAGCATTTCAAAGTTTAGCAATTTTTTATAAATTTAGAAAAAGTGCCAGATGTGTTTTAAGGGCCCGAGAGAAAAACTTCTGAAATATACATACTTCTAAATAAATTCGGACAACCCGATAGTCCGGACACCCAACTATTTTTCATTGATGACTCTGGAATCGAGACAGCACGCTTTTTATTTACCTCAAAAATCCGTGCACTTATATATCAAATAACTTTTGTCAGCACTTTTTTAATCGCAAATTTAAATATCTATATATTAATATCTATATATATCGATATCTTTTTAAATATGTGCTGTCATATGTTAACGAATTAATGTTTTTATGTGAATTCCAGTAAAAAATGCGAATCTTTCTTTCGTTTACTTATTCTTTTTAGTAGCTTAGAATCAAATGCATTTTTTTGACATTTCAAGAATAACGACAACTCTAATTTATAGTTATTTTTTTTTGCGGATTATATTAAGTTAGGCCTCCTAAATCCAAATCTGAAAAAATACAACCCGCTTACAATTGGCTTAGAACATATAGGTCTCCAAAGTCGGGAAAAATGGCCTACAGTCCAAAGTTGCAAAAATGGTATACAAATTTTTTTTAATGTTCCGCATTATTGCTATCAAAAGGAAGGTAATACGAGTACCTATTCAACAAGGTATCAATTATAAAAATCCATGCACAACATTTTAAGATATAACCATTTTTAGTGTAGTGCTTTCGTAAAAGGGAAACCACTAGTTTTTCAGGCAAATTGTAAATATAAGAATAGTTATAACTATCTTAAAAAGTTATGCACGGATTTTCATGTTTGATACCTCGTTGAATAGGTACTCGTGTTACCTTCCTTTTGATAGCAATAATGCGGAACACTAAAAAAATCCTTAGACCATTTTTGCAACTTTGGAGGCCTATACTTATATACTTCTATACTTATCAAGATAGAGTATAATTTACATACATGGTTTTATAGTTAAACATGAAGGAGGAAAAGATGTGCCAGCAACGGGTTTGAAATTTACTTTGGTTTGAAATAAATGGTTTTGAAGTTGATCGCACTCGCAATTTAGGAATTTCATCCACCATGAAAAATTTTAAATTATTTTAAATACTAATAACTGCGTCGATTCTACGAATTCTATTCGTAGTTTTCAGCCACGAATAGTATACGTATAATCGAATTATATTAGTACATATTACGAGTATTTCTTTAGTTTTCTTTAAAAAGCAAATGTATTGGGGGTTGGAATTAGTTTTAAAGGTTTTCTAAGAGATGGCGTAACTATCAAGAGATCGCATCGGGCACACCTGTGACTATATTCATTTCAAAGCACATTGTCTAAGCTTCATTTTTCAGTATGTGTCATTCCACTGAAATGTAAACAACATATATTTTTTTCTCTGTGAACATGTCGACTTTCGTTACAACAAAACGCAATTTGCGGGAAGGTTTACTTTTGTGCTTCCATTTGAAGAAAAAAGCGGTTGAAGCACAACGCACGCTTACTGAGGCTTACGGGGACTATGCTCCATCGATTTCTACTTGTGAGTACTGGTTCCGTCGGTTTAAAAGTGGTGATTTTGATACGGAAGACAAAGAGCGTCCGGGCCAGCCGAAAAAGTTTGAAGATGAGGAATTGGAGGCTTTGCTCGATGAAGACCCGTGTCAAACCCTTCAAGAATTGTCAGAATCATTGGGAGTCGACTTATCAACGGTCGGCAAACGCTTGAAGGCTATGGGAATGATTCAAAAGCAAGGAAATTGGGTGCCGTACCAGTGCGAACAACTGCTTCAACGGCATAAAAGGAAGAGTTTTTTGCATCGTATTGTCACTGGCGATGAAAAGTGGATCCATTACGATAATCCTAAGCGAAAAAAATCGTGGGGACCACCCGGCCATGCATCAACATCGAGGGCCAAGCCGAATATTCATGGCGCCAAGCTTATGCTGTGTATTTGGTGGGATCAGAAGGGTGTCGTGTACTATGAGCTGCTAAAACCTAACGAAACCATCACTGGGGAACGCTACCAACAACAGTTGATGCAATTGAGCCGAGCATTAAAGGTTAAACGGCCGGAATATGCCAAAAGACACGACAAAGTGGTTTTTCAACATGACAACGCACGGCCACATGTTGCAAGAACCGTCAAGGAAACGTTGGAGGAGCTGAATTGGGATGTGCTACCCCACCCGCCTTATAGCCCAGACATAGCCCCTTCCGACTACTACCTATTCAGATCGATGACGCATGGCTTAGCTGAGCAGCGCTTCACTTCTTACGAGGATACCAAAAAATGGGTCGATTCGTGGATTGCCTCAAAAGACGAATCGTTCTTCCGGCGCGGAATCCATATGCTGCCAGAAAGATGGGAAAATGTTGTAGCTAACGATGGACAATACTTTGAATAATTTACATTGTACCGTTGTTTCTAAATAAATGCTCAAAAACCGAAAAAAAACCTTTAAAATTAATTCCAACCCCCAATATATTGTACGAATACATTTGTTACATTTGCGAATGATCATAATATCTTATAACGAAAAAAACATATTCTGTCTGAACTGGGGTTTGAACCTAGGCTCCTTAGCTTACGAGCCACGCACTCCTCCAGTAGGCTAAAGCCACTTTACAATGATCCAGCTCCTTATATTGTGTGGTTGTTCGACAAACCAGTAAAAAAAAAACGGTCTGAGCTGGGGTTTGAATCTCGGCTCTTTAGCTTACGGGCCTACGGGCCACGCACTCTAGAAATAGGATACAGTCACTTTACAATCATACAGTTCCTTATGTTCTGTAGATGTTCGACAAACAAGTCTGAACAATTTCGGTTTTCAATTTTGCAAACTGTACTAATAATTCGTATATTCTACTAATATTCGTACGGTCAGCCTACACATAAATGTTTCTACTAATATTATTTTTCATTCGTAAATAGTACAAGAGCATTAGTAAATACTACGAATGTAATGAAAGAAATTACGAAGTTATTCGTATGAGGAATGGACGAATATTATTATTTATCTGTACACAATCATTCGTACAATGCACTAATACGAATTGATTTATTTTTGTTTACGAATATCATCAGTATATAAAACAAAAATATTTTTGCAGATACTTTATCAGGTATTAGAAAAATTTTACTAATGAATTCGTAAAGTTATCACAGTAAAAATACTTTGTATATTGTACGAATATTTGTAGAATGTACGAATATTTTGTTTACTTATATCATTCGTAGAAATGTTACTAATAAATTTTTTGAGTGTATGGAAATTTTCGTTATTATTAACTTATTCTAAAATTTTAACAAAAAAGGTATAAAAAAAATTTTGCAGGACAAATATATCTTAACCCATTAAAGCTCACTATCAGAACCGTTGAGTTAAGCTTTTGAAATTTTCAGCAAATCTTTGTATTAATATTAGACGGAAAACTCTGAAGATTAAAAAAAATATAATGGATTTGGGTGTGGCGAAGCGCATGATTATAAACGCATAATGATTCTGTAAGTAGAGAAATAAAAACAAAATTAGAAAAAATGATAAATTGGAAATTTTCATTTCGTAGCGTAGGCATTCCACTTTAACCTTATGCACTTTTTTAATTATATTTTCTTTTTTCTTGAGGTTTATACAACAAAATAACTCACCTGATTGTCATTGTTCACTTTTTTTTTAAATACTGCACGAACTGGCTCGAAAAAGTACACAAAAAGGCTTTTAATGTCAATTTTATAAATTGTTTTGAAAAAAGCATACTTTTCGACAGCCACTGTAAAGCTTTTCATTCCAACAGTAAGAGAAGGCCTTACTGTTGGAATGAAAAGCTTTACAAAGGCTGACGATTTTTGAGGAATTTTTAAAAAATGCTTTAATCGCGTGAGATATATAATGCGTTGTCATTAATGGGTTAATATATGGACTAAGAAAAAATATGCTCGTTTTGGTTAAAATGGTTGCCTCTGCAGACTTAACTCATGAGTTATGATAAAAACCATTGATCTTATGCTATGTTCACACTGAGAGCTAAATGCGCATTTACGAAATCCGCATTTACGAACGGCCCTTTACTCGTTGTAGGAGTAACAGGGACAAATATATATAGAGGAACTTCGGGTATTATGGTATAGGAGGATAATGTGGTATAGGCTAATATCTCCGATTCCGCTAAACTTTTTTTTCCGCAATCTTGCTTACATTTATGTAAAGTAATAAAAAAGAGAATAGAGTTCAAGAAAATCAACGAAACCTAACACGTCTTCGATCAGTTAAAAAAACATATGAAGGCGTTTGATCGACTTTTTTTTTGTTCCAAAGTCAATGAATTTTTTTAAGGAAAACAACGAGTTATTTATTATTGTGTAATTTCTGCATTTAAGGTAAATGTTAGGCTCTGATTAATTTGCGATTAAAATTTGGTAGTACTCAACACTATTCAATATAAAATTTGTTATACCTGATCGTATCAAATCGGCTTTTGTGGTATACATCTTGGCGGCTAATATGGTTTATCATTATACATGTGAAAGCATAATTTAAAATTTTTTTTAATACTTCTTAGCAATACTCTTTATTTTAAGTTTCAAAGATACCTAATGTAATGAGTTTATTAAGCAACCCTGTTGTCATTCTTTTTTCATTACTTTTTCTTATTTATTGAATTATAAACGTTTTCTTTTGTTAATTTGAAATATTTAATTCTAATAAATTTATAAATTAAAAACCCCTCAAAACAGTCCATATATATAAAATACAATTTTTTTTTAAAGATTTTTCAAAACCAATCGACTCAAAAACAGTATACCACATTACACCTATGTTGTGTACTACAATACCCTCCAAATTTTTGGGAAGGAGGTTTTTGGGTTTTCTCAAACTTTTCCTAATAACTTTTTAATGGTTTATCATTAAGATTCTTATTCTATGCTATTTTGTTTCCAATACTTCAAGCATCCAAACAAATAACATTTGACAAAGAACACACTTATAGTTTTTTCACAAATCGCAGAATACAAATATCTATACCACAATACCCGAAGTTCCTCTAGTAAATGCTCTAAATGCTCATTTAGCACTCACTGTGAATATAGCATTATATAGCACTGTGAGTAAATTTTTAACTTTTGAAAAGACACATAGAAATGCCGAGACACGTGAACTCAATTTTCGGTCGTAGAATCTAGTTTCCAAATCGGATCAAAATCTGGAGATATTCTGATTTTATATATTCGACCATCATTTATTTCAACTAACATTTACTTTATATTGTCGTTTCGATTAATTTGTTTCGATTAATACCCCTCAAAACAGTCCATATATATAAAATACAATTTTTTTTTAAAGATTTTTCAAAACCAATCGACTCAAAAACAGTATACCACATTACACCTATGTTGTGTACTACAATACCCTCCAAATTTTTGGGAAGGAGGTTTTTGGGTTTTCTCAAACTTTTCCTAATAACTTTTTAATGGTTTATCATTAAGATTCTTATTCTATGCTATTTTGTTTCCAATACTTCAAGCATCCAAACAAATAACATTTGACAAAGAACACACTTATAGTTTTTTCACAAATCGCAGAATACAAATATCTATACCACAATACCCGAAGTTCCTCTAGTAAATGCTCTAAATGCTCATTTAGCACTCACTGTGAATATAGCATTATATAGCACTGTGAGTAAATTTTTAACTTTTGAAAAGACACATAGAAATGCCGAGACACGTGAACTCAATTTTCGGTCGTAGAATCTAGTTTCCAAATCGGATCAAAATCTGGAGATATTCTGATTTTATATATTCGACCATCATTTATTTCAACTAACATTTACTTTATATTGTCGTTTCGAAAATACCTACAACGTGAATTTTAAGCCAGCTTTGTAGAATCTACGATTTTTCAAATGTTAAGCAATTTCGCTTTTTCTTCCATTTTGAGCAAATTTGAATGTTGAACGTAAAAATTTTAAAAAAAATTTAAATTTTTTACTAAAATTAGTTTTTTTTATTTTACAAGTAGACTAAATTCTGACAGTTTAAGCAAAATCGGAGGTGGTCAATATTTTTGGTCTCCAAAAATAGGAAAAATATAGCTAAATTTCAATCGCAAATATATTGAGATTTTGACCTGATTGGGAAAAAGTGAGTATGGGTGTTGTTACGGTGGTCGTCATATGATCCCTGGTCATAACACTTTTTACTCTCTTTTTTCGTTTGATGAGCTGTGTGACGAAAGTATGTTATGCTGGTGGTCATATGATGCCTAAGCAGCGGTCCACTTTTTGCTACTTTTAGTATTTTTTCAACCGATGAGTGTTGCTATTAAGCAGGTTTCATTACTGCTTTCATACATTTCGTACTAAAAGTGTACTATTTGCCTAAACACAAATGTTGTGAATAATTCCACAATGGAACACTGTTTTGATCCCATGATTTCATATTTTTGTCATTTGGTCCCATGATTTAATATCATTGTGTGACCGTGGTAGTGAAAATTTACTCTCTTGCTATCGCTCTCAAATTTTTATTTTATATTGAAACAACAACAATGCATGACCGTAATGAGCCCATGGCCGCCACCGTAACAGGGCACCATGCCACTTAATTCTATGATCCAAAAAAGTTTACGTGTCTCGGCATTTTCGTGTCTTTTTGACGTCCGTCCCTACAGTGTAATTTAAGGATGCTTTGCAAAATGGTGTTGTCAGCTTTTTTTTCTTACACGTATGAATTTTATGATAGGCCGGTGGTGGTCTAGCGCTCGAAAACTACGGTATTTTAGGATTTTTTTTAAGGGTTGAAATAATGAACAACGATATTTAAACTTTTAAGGTATATTGTAACACTCAAGCATCATAAAAAATGTATTTTTTTAATTTAAAAAATTGTTGATCATGTTCAAAATGGCTCAAAGAAAAGAAGCCTGGGCGGTGTTGTAGATTTCAATTATTCTATTTATCTGAAAATTAAAAAACAAAAATATTATTAATCTTTATGAGTGCAGTTTTAGCAGGAAATAGAAAAAAAACTAGATATTGAAAATTGACAGAATGACGCGCTTTTGAAATTTAAGTTCTAAATATAGCTGGTTTCTTACCGGTTATCAAATGTACGATGTTTTTTAAATAAAACTTTGATTCTAGTCAGTAATGTTGTGAACAGCACATTAAAATATCAGATTATTCGGCTGAATAGTTTTTGTTTTTCCTACAACACCATACCGTAAGAAGTAGTTTTTAGATAAATGAATTTAAAGAGAGTGAAAGTAGACGAAACACTGTGGTTCGATACCTGCTAAAACGGCTGTAGAAGCGGAAATAACTTCAGTGTCTTCATAAAAATTTAACAGTACATTCTCGAAAGACTATGCTTTTGAACTATCACAAAAACCAATAATTGATTTCAAAATAATTCTAGACCACCAGCCTGCTTTAAGCGAATAAATAAAAAATTCCAATCTTGAATGCAATTTTCTCAAAAGGCATTAAGCCAAATGAACCAAATGAACTTATCCTCAATACACAATTGCATCTGTAGACTACTTCTGTTTATTACCAAAACTTGAATGGACACAAAGCACTGTGCGTCATTCGCTGTCTACACAAATCGGCAGCCAGAAACACAAAGTTTTTAAAAATGTATCAAATATCATCGCTTTATTATTGGTCATCGCAAATTTCATGGTCAACAATGCCGCCTCTTTCTCAATTTAAGAAACTCTGGAGCAAACAATGACGTCGGCACTTGAAATAAGCCCGCAATCTATAGGCTATATGAAGTAGATGTAAACACATTTGTGAGTCGCTGAAATTTAATACGCTTTATTTAGATACAAGAAGCTAGATAATATAAAAATAAAAGAAATAACGCTTGTCTATTTGATTCGAGTTGGAATAGATATTAATTCCAGTTTTTAGGCACAACCCTAGAACAGCAACTCTAGTGTAAAAAGTTGTGAGTTTGGAAATTTGAAACTGAACATTTGAAAAAGTTTATATATGATTTTTTTGTCTGATGAACATGATTAAGTTATCTCAGACAGTAATTCAAAGCCTTAAACCCATATGCAAAAAATTTGTTCCCAGAGACAGACACAGATTTGGGCCGCCAATTGTACAGATTTTCAGCAGACAGTCAGCCAGAAACAAAAAAACACATGTTACTTGAGCAGATGCGCTTTTTGAATGCCATAGCGTAGGAAATTTTATGCCAGCTCATTGCTTGTTATCAAATGATACGCAGCTTTAGATATATTCATATTTTGGCATAGTAATTCATAGCGATACAAAGTTTCCATAGGGATTTCCCGGAATTCGTACAGACCGAAGTCAGCGAATTATGAGTCTAACTACGTCAAGACAGGTGAATTTTATATGCTGATATGAGTTTATTTTTATTTTTTTATTTTATTTTTAGTTTTTGTTCAGAGTTTATTTTTGTTAAATTTTCGGTTTGTTTTTTACTTTTCTTGTTTTTATTCCATTCTCTGCCTTTAATACTTTATTTGACATCGTGGGCCAAATAAAAATAGCTTTAACCGCAATTTGGTCAAGTTGATTGAGAATTTTGGCTCAAACGTAAGCTGTTTTCCCCAAAGCTGCATGTAATTGCGATTATTTATTTTCATTATATTTTTTCCAGAGAACAATTTTGCGGCTATGCGACACGTGGTGCTAATTGCATGCCAAGCTTAATTAACAAATTCCTGTGCTTTACACAGGGCTGGATTCAAAATAAATATAGTGAAAATCAAAAATATTATTAGCAGATGGTTCATTGTTTCACTACAAGTCCATTTTAAGCTTATATATTGGGGGTTGGAATTAGTTTTAAAGGTTTTCTAAGAGATGGCGTAACTATCAATAGATCGCATCGGGCACACCTGTGACTATATTCATTTCAAAGCACATTGTCTAAGCTTCATTTTTCAGTATGTGTCATTCCACTGAAGTGTAAACAACATATATTTTTTTTCTCTGTGAACATGTCGACTTTCGTTCCAACAAAACGCAATTTGCGGGAAGGTTTACTTTTTTGCTTCCATTTGAAGAAAAAAGCGGTTGAAGCACAACGCACGCTTACTGAGGCTTACGGGGACTATGCTCCATCGATTTCTACTTGTGAGTACTGGTTCCGTCGTTTTAAAAGTGGTGATTTTGATACGGAAGACAAAGAGCGTCCGGGCCAGCCGAAAAAGTTTGAAGATGAGGAATTGGAGGCTTTGCTCGATGAAGACCCGGCAAACGCTTGAAGGCCATGGGAATGATTCAAAAGCAAGGAAATTGGGTGCCGTACCAGTTGAAGCCGAGAGACGTTGAACGGCGATTTTGCATGTGCGAACAACTGCTTCAACGGCATAAAAGGAAGAGTTTTTTGCATCGTATTGTTACTGGCGATGAAAAGTGGATCCATTACAATAATCCTAAGCGAAAAAAATCGTGGGGACCACCCGGCCATGCATCAACATCGAGGGCCAAGCCGAATATTCATGGCGCCAAGCTTATGCTGTGTATTTGGTGGGATCAGAAAGGTGTCGTGTACTATGAGCTGCTAAAACCTAACGAAACCATCACTGGGGAACGCTACCAACAACAATTGATGCAATTGAGCCGAGCATTAAAGGTTAAACGGCCGGAATATGCCAAAAGACACGACAAAGTGGTTTTTCAACATGACAACGCACGGCCACATGTTGCAAGAACCGTCAAGGAAACGTTGGAGGCGCTGAATTGAGATGTGCTACCCCACCCGCTTTATAGCCCAGACATAGCCCCTTCCGACTACCACCTATTCAGATCGATGACGCATGGCTTGGCTGAGCAGCGCTTCACTTCTTACGAGGATACCAAAAAATGGGTCGATTCGTGGATTGTCTCAAAAGACGAATCGTTCTTCCGGCGCGGAATCCATATGCTGCCAGGAAGATGGGAAAATGTTGTAGCTAACGATGGACAATACTTTGAATAATATACATTGTACCGTTGTTTCTAAATAAATGCTCAAAAACCGAAAAAAAACCTTTAAAATTAATTCCAACCCCCAATATATCGCTAATTTGCTCGAAGAACGTCATAACTCAAAAAAAGTCATTTTGCAGAAAACGCATTTATAGTTTTCAATTGACTCACACATTGTATGAAGAAATAGAGGAATAATAAAATGAAATTTTTACACAATATGAAGCATGATTATAGAACAATTCTGCATTGTTAACCCAAAAATCTTGTTTTTTTTTTGAGCAAATGAGCGATATGTGGAATTAATATGTTATCTCTTTAGCCATTTATAAATATTAATAACTTACAGGCAAATGCCAAAAGTTAGAATAGGTAAGACGAAAAAGCAACCAAAGGGGCAGATAAGAGGGTCTACTGTTCCATGAAGATTTCTTATATTTTATAGTCTACTGGAAATAGGTTAGGTTAGGTTAGGTTGAGGCGGCAGCCGTTGCATGTGCGTAAAAACATACCGTACATACCTCGGATCGCTATTATCAATAAGGTTGTCCAGGTCCAGACTAACAGCCCTTGGCAAGCCCTTCCTCCGCAATCTAGAGGAACTTTCAACAACAAAAGTTCTACAATCTCCTAACGTTTATCAACCACACTGGATGGTTATAACCTTACAGTGCGCTACCCATTCAACCAAGAGGAACACGAGGTTATAGTATCAAAACAGCTCACTAGAGCATCTTGAATCCTACTTGTTTGTACCATCGCCATCTAAACCAACCAACCAACCAGACCAATAAGGTTCATTGTGATTAAGGCTGTCAATCCCGAACGGTTTTGTCAATCCCGGGACTGTCGGAATTAAAAATACAGATCTCGAGATCCCGCTTGTATTGTGATACCCCTGCACACTTGGCCTTCAGTTCGAGTGGAACCACATTGAGCTTTTGGTGCAGCTAATTTGACGTTTGACGCTTGTCCTTGTCAGATCGTCGAGCTCAGAAAAGAATAACAGCCCCAGATGTTTGTGTCTTCTTTCAGTGAGCACCGGACAGGAACATAGAAGGTGGGAGATGATTTCTTCCTCCTCCTCGTCCCTGCAGCTCTTCAGAAGGCATTTACGATGATGCCCAGTCTGGAGGCATGTCTGTCTATTAAGCAGTGCCCTGTGCTAATGGCCACTAGCGTGGATAGCTCTCTTCTTTCCAGCGATAGAAGGGATATCGATCGCTTAACTGCTGTACTCTTACTGTACTCTGCTTGTGTGCTCTTTGAGCAGCAGTTTGACAGTTGCCAACGGAATGCTCGGTGGGTTTTGGAGAACTGATGTCACCAAGGTACCGTTTTTAGGAAGCTCGTCTGCTTTTTCATTTCCTCGTATGCCCTTATGTCCTGGAACCCATATTAAACTCTATATTATTATTGTTATTTCCTATTGTGGGCATCAGGCCAATAATAATCTCTATTTCTATTTCTCAATTCCAGTTTGAATCCATTTTCATAACTTCATTTCAGGCCTTTAGCATAAGCATTATAAAAACATTGATTTGCTGGTGGCTTAGTTTCACGTAATCATATTCAGCAAAAACTGTGTTCTTGAAACATGTTGTTGCAATTGAAGCAAGGATTGTTGACGGCAACAACAAAGGAAAATTGAATCCATTTAGCTTATTGACATGTTATTTTGTTTGATTTTTTCGCCCCAAAAATCAATAAGTTGAAATAAATTTTAAAAGTGAACAAAAGCTTAAACTACCAACATTGGAAGATTCAACTAAGTTCAATCTTCGTCTTGAGTTCACTGAAAAACTCAATTCATATATAAGCTAAGTTTAAACCAGAGCCTGAAAATAACTTGACTAATAACTTGACTAATAATAACTGACTGTGAACGTTTTTATTTAATAAAAAATGTTAAAAATTACTCTTTACTTTACTTTATAAAAATATAAGTTTAGAGTTGGCATTTACTTTTAAAAATAAAAGTTTTTCCTCTAAGTAAAATTTAAAAGTAAACTTAAAAGTAAAATTTAAGAGTATCCAAAGGCTTTTATTCTCCAAAAAAATTTTATAAGTCTTTAAAGGCTCCTATTTTAAGAGGTTAATTTTAAGAGGCTTTCGAGACTTTTATTTAATAAAATTCTTAATAAAAGTATAATTATAAAATTGGTTTCAGCAACCAATCGATCGTTTTTGTTATTTTTGTCAAATATTGGAGAGAATCATATTCAACAAATAAATAACACAATACTTTTTTTAAAAAAAGACTTTTAAAAAGACTTATATAAAATCAAAGTCTCAAAAGACTCTTGAAATTGACTTTTCTAAATATAAGTCTTCAAAGACTTTTAAGACAAAGACTCTTAAGTTTGATTTGATTTTATAAAAGTTAAAAATAAATGTTAAAAATAAGAGTAATTAAGTGAGAGTTAAAAATAAAAGTTATAAATAACTCTTATGTGATAACTCTTACATTCAACTATCAATAATAACTTATATATAATGAAAGTTTAAGACTTTTATGACTTTTTTCCCAAAAAGTCTCTGAAATAAAAGTCTTTAACTTTCTTAAACCTCTGATTTAAATGCAATGTGCGATTAAACCGGTACTGAAAAACTAGGTCTGAGTTTTTACATATTTTACAGAATTTACATATTTTGGCGTTTAGTTAGAGATCAATTTGAGCTCCAACGCCTTTCTCCAATCTCCAGCACTTGATTTCCAATGGATCCCGCATGAAATCCAAGTTATTCTCTAAGAAAATTTATGTTAGTTCTCCAGTTGAAATAAGACCGTATCTTCACTTGACCTCCATCATCAAGCAACCTTCTATCAGTATTTTTAACATATGTACCAAGCAGCATTTTAATTCAGCTGCATTGTTGGCAATTTCTGATGCATGAATATGACATAAGTTTAAAATTGCGACTTTGGCAAGCTTTCTTAAAAATTTCTTATTTAAGTTTTTAAATTAGTAAGCAAAGCAACATTGCTCTGAAAGAATTTCCTTATTTACGCTTTTTATTCCCATTTTAATTAAATTCCTATTTAGATTTCTTCTTATATATACGCCTTATATTACGCCAACGCAAATTTTGTCCGGCGTAAGGCTTTTTAAGTACAAGTCCAATCTTAATAAATTTAGTATGGTTTGGTAGGTTTAGACCTCTAGATGTGCAAACTAGACTTTTTATTTCTTAAAAATTTATATTTTCTTAAGTTATAGCGAGTTAAACTTTGGATATAATTGTTGTGGTTATGTTGCTGTTTTTCTTCTTAATTTCAGCATATGCCTAAAAATATGTGAGATATTTAGCGCCACCTATCGGCTAATAGCTATGAAACTGTTATACGAACGAATAATCTTTTATAATTTCAAAACTTAAACTATGAATTGATATATTCAATATCAAAGTGAAACTGGAATGGTTTCTTACAGTTGAAAAAGATTTCTGAAGTGTTGGTCGGAAATTTTTTTAATTTTTAAAAATTTACACAAAAATTTAGTAAGAAATTGTAATGAAGCATTTTTGTTCAAGCATTTTTCAACTAGAAATTAAGAAATATTCATTTCAATTTTGATCAGTTGAAAATCTATTCAACAGCTTAAAATAAAATCTTGGTATGTTTGATTTTGGCGTTTTAACGCCACACGGGTTTACTAGTATTTAAGTAATTGTAGAACTGCCTTAACACTCACCTAATAAAATATTTAGATAATTTTTTTTTTTTCAATATTCTGAAATCTTTTTTTTTTCTTAAGTTCTACCCATTTTATCTATAAAATATTAAAGGCATAAAGAGAGCATTTTATTAACTCGACAATAGTAATTTCAGAAGATATTTTTTTCTAATTTGTAAAAATGGCGTAGAAATGAATTTAGCTACATCAGCCTTAGTCCGCCACTGCTTCTGTAGTGCTGCCAGATTACTACCGAGTCTTCGTCATGTTGCTTAATTTTTGTGTGCATGTGTACATTAGATTTAGCTGAGAAATCAATCAATCAGTTGCTCTAACCATCAGTCGAATGGATGAATACAGCAACAGCACCAATGACAAATTTTGTGGTTTGTTGTGCGGGTGACATAATATTTGATTAAAGGGCTTATTGTTTTGGGATATTGAAAAGCAAATTAAGCCAAGTGAGGATTGCTGTTGTTGACAAACTATCATCAGCATCAGAGGACTATGTTAATTAATTGTATGCTGAGAATGAACACTAAATTTGATTAAGCAATAACAAAGAGAGCGAAAGAGAGTGAGATAGAGTCATAGAAAACATAGTTAATTCATTTAATACACAAGAAAATAAATGTTTGTTTGACAAGTATGGCCACTCTTAGTATAAATCAGTAATATTCTTCTCTAACTCTTTTTATGTTTGCTCCATTTTTACACATTTGCTGCCCAATTATTAAAAATTTTTTAAGCCTTTTCACACACGTGGTTGAAAAAATTTATTAGAGTGATACCGTTAAGCTGACAAAACCAAACCTACACGGGACTATAATTTGTTCACGATATTTTTGTTCCCCACTTTAAACTGTTTCAGCCACACATTACTTAATTTAATGCTAATAAGCACCGCAACAACAACAGAATCCATGCCACGATCATTAAGAGCGCATGTCGTGCGGTGATTTTGGCCAAATTTGAAGGTTAACCAAACCGAAAGTAATATTTGGAAGAGGCTCATCAACATCAAGCCAGGCTGTGCGCGTGCGTATAAATAGTTATGACGCATTCGAATTTTGAGTCCAAAGCAAATCCAAAAAAAAGCAAATTAAACAACATAGAAGAAAATTTTTTTATGTTAAACAGTATTCTTAGATAGCTAGAAATGAAAAAACAACAGAGATAGCATTTTATTACTGGAATGTCCCAAGAAAAGAACTCTTGATATTTCTTCTTTAGAATCAAATTTCGGGTTACCCGAAATTCCTAAGTGTTTCTTCACTAACCCTGAACACTCTAGGACACAGGGCAAAATCATTCTAAGTTCTCAAATATAAAGCCTGCTAAACGGTGATGTTGGACCACTGATCAGGGACTTGATCTTTAATCTGAATTACATCTATACTTCCCCCTCTGTTTGGTCATGCAGTTGAAAAAAAGTTTGAAAAACTAAAGTATGAATTTCTTTCATCAGATATAGAGCTTTGACGTCTTTAGTTTATTAAACATAAGAGAAAATGAATTTTCTTAGACCTATATAGTCTATATAGGAACCTTTCCCTTAGACCTTTTCAGCTTTTAGGATAGGTCTTTTGAACTATTCGCAAAGTTTCTATTTTCGTTGTATTTTGTACTTTTTGTCAGGAAAATGTCGGATATGATACAAGATATGAACATAAAAAGCATGCTGAGTATGTTTGCAGCTATAGGTTCTAGTGTGACAAATCTATTAACAAATGCTGAATATCCTAAGTGTTCGGGAGATCTGTAATGGAATTCCAAACAGTAATGCCAGATTGAGGGCAATTTCCTTTTTTTGAGGGATTTTTCAGTCATCTTTTGAGCTAACAGGGAAAAAGGGAAACATTTTTCTTGGTAGTGCAAATAAAAGGGAATTTTCAAATGGAGTACTAAAGGCGTTATTCTGGTAATTTACATGAAAGTTCACAAGTTTTGGAAAGTTCACAAAATATCATATAATAATTTCTTATCCAGAACTTTTGGCGTGTTGACAGTTTTGTCAAGTAGCTTTCGATATCATTTTAAACAGAGAAACCCTTGTATTTGTAAATGAATTTGCAATTGTCAATTTCTAATATTAGTCGATAAATATAAGTAGTACATATATTGCTATGTATATTGTTTCGTTTCTTTTAACAAAAGGTTTATTTAATTTAAAAAAATACTACATATTTTTATTGTATCCACTTAGTTTCAAATAACTTGTATGGACAAGATTTTTTTTTATAAAAAATACTTATGTATTAACCAGAGAAAATAGTTTTTAAGACAGATTCTATACCATAATTATTACCATTAAGTTATAAAAATTTTGTCAATTTTCGGATCAGGCATGAAAAGTTATCAAAAAAAGGGGCGATAAGGTTGCACTTAACCCCATTACATTTTCAATTTTTTTAATTTTTGTATATAAACGTGCACAGCTAGAGCAAAACTGATCCCAGAAATGAAATCCTAGTACCCGATTCAACCTAAGACTGGTCTCACATTTATACTTTTTCATACAAAAATTTATCGTAAAAAATTCCTAGGAAAAAAGTTTACAAAATTGAAGATGTGATAGGGTAAAGTGCACCCCTATCGCCCCATTTCTTTTTTTTTAATAACTTATCATACCGGATCCGAAAATCACCCGTGCAACATCAATTTGTTTACTTTCTTTTCTTTACTTTGAAAAATATTTTATAGATTTTTTGAAATTTTAATAGGGAAAAAAGGGAATTTTTCATGTATTTATGGGAAATTATACATGAATATACTAGCAACACTGATTCCAAAACGCATTAACACTCAAATGCCCCTGAAAAAAATTACACTTGTTATCCTTCGGGTCAAAAACTGACCAAGGCAAATTCTATTAATTTTTTATTGGAAAAATTAAGAAAAAGTAAGTAAAGATATTTAATATGGTTTCTGAAGAATGTTTAAACATTTCTTGTTACCTAACTTAAGAATAAGTGCACTGAGCAGTAAGAAAAAAACGTTTAAAAATCATTATCACAGCAAAAAATCACGTTAAAGTAGTTTAGGGTCTAAAAATGACCCTAAGATCATTTGAGTGTTAACGATGATTTTCGATATCGTTTGTTAGCGAAAACTGTAATTTTCTATCAATGACCGATAACGATTATTATTATCGTTAAATTTTTGGGAGTTCCACTACAGGTAAGGAAACTCGAAAACAAGACGAAAGATTGTTTTTATTGTAAAAAGTGTCTGAATGAAATGAAAAAAATTCTTAAAGCTAGTAGAACCAAACATGGCTAACCTTAAAAAAGGAATTTTTTGGGTGCCGTAGCTATTTTTTTCGTACTTAGGTAGCCATTTTAACCCGTGGTAGGGTTTCAGCCGACTTGGGTGTCGACCCAAGGATTTCGAAGACCAATTCGACCTCTCACTTAATGTAAATAACAAGAGATGCTAAAATATTTTGCAGTTACTACATAGTAAATATCAAAACATAGATAAACAATATTAAAAAACTTTAAAAATTATGTAAAAAATATTTGAATAAAGGGTGTTCTTTTAGCTGCATGAGAAGTTTCGATGGTGGTTGTCTATACATATCTTGGCAGTTGAAAATGTCAAACTTGTTGACATTTCTGTTTAGTAAGGTTTGGTAATTTATCGTGACCTTTAAAATGCCAGAACAACGCTTTCAAATTGTGGTAATTTACTTTGAAAAAAATAAATCAGTATGCGCAGTTCAAAGAGCAGTTCGTCCATTTTACGGTCAACATAATCGGCCTAGTGAGCAAGCAATTCATGTAGTTATTTATCGTTTTCGAACTAATTTTACTCTTCTCAATTCAAAACCACGAACAGGTCAAAGAAATGTTGGTACCGAAGAGAATATTACTGCTGTAGCGCGAAGTGTTGAAAAAGACGCCGAAATGTCGATTCGTCGCCATTCTCAACTTGTTGGCCTTTGTCCTTTGACTAGCTGAAAAATTTTACGTAAGGATCTTGGCATACGTGATTATAAAATACTGCTCATGCAAGAATTAAAGCCCAATAACCTTTTTTTACGTCGCAGTTTTGCTGATTGGGCTAATTTGAAACTGGCCAAAGATTAGCATTTTTACCGAAGAATTGTGTTTAGTGATGAAGCTCATTTCTGGTAAAATGGTTTCATTATGCCATAAAATTATCTACTACATGATGGTAATAAAAAATTCTTTCTTATAATATTTATGTCTTGTATTATTATTTAAAGTTCTAAGGCAGCTAAATAAACACCCTTTACATATGAAAAATACACCTGACGTTAGAAATTTACGAAAACAAGCAGGATACTAATTAGACAGACAGCTTTAAATTCTCAAAAATCAAGAGCCATAGATAGATTAAATGGTTTCCAATGTCAAAAAACTTACAATAAGACAATTAGGCCTTTTACAACGTCTTTGTGAAATAAGGCCCCAACCCCAAATCAAACAATGAAATTAGACCCTGATCTAATACCTATATAAAACGAAAAAAGATTAATAGGGATATTAGTTTATGTCCATGTTTCCATGTTTGGAAATAAAAGAATGCATACGCAATAGAATAATTTCGTACCATGAAAAATAATTTTAAATTGAAGTTGAGATAAAAATTTTTTGCTTTTCCATAAAACCATGAGGTCCTCTTCGGGGCTTTAGAAGTAGAGGTTCAGGGAGTTGAGTATGGAACAGCGGAGATGGTGCAATGGTCCGAGAAACCAAGAGGTGCTTTGACACTCACATTAAGTGTCACCCAGGGGTCCAAGGTTCGTATCCTGATCAGGTCATAGTCCTCAGCTTTATCCTATTATCATTTATTTCCTTTTTTCTAATCAACTGAATTTAAATATTCATTTTCACAACTCTAAACTCTAGTAGATGATGGTACTTTGTGGAGAGTATAACCTTACACTCAGAAAATTAATAAGTAAAATTTCTACGAATGATATTAGTAAACAAAATATATTCTACAAAAATTCGTACAATATACGAAATATTTTTATTGTGATATTTTACCGAATTCATTCGTAAAATTTTTCTAATACCTGATTTGTGATACTACAAAAAATATTTTTGTTTTATATACTGATGATATTCGTAAAAAAAAAAAATCAATACGTATAAGTGCATTGTACGAATGATTGTGTACATATAAATAATAACATTCGTAAATTTCTCGCACGAATGACTTCGTAATTTCTTTCATTACATTCGTAGTATTTACTAATGCTTTCGTACTATTTACGAATGAAAAATAATATTGGTAGAAACAATTCGTAGGTCAACCGTAATAATTATTAGTAATAATGTACGTAATAATGTACGAATTATTAGTTGTCGTTCAGCCATGTTTGTCGAACATCTACAAAACGTAAGGAACTGTATGATTGTAAGGTGACTGTAGCCTACTAGTAGAGTACGTGGCCCGTAAGCTAGAAAGCCGGAGTTCAAACTCCAGCTCAGACAGAATGATTTTTTTTGCTGGTTTGTCGAACAACAACAGAATATAAGAAACTGTATCATTGTTAAGTGGCTGTAGCCTACTGGTGGAGTGCGTGGCCCGTAAGCTAAAGAGCCGAGGTTCAAACCGCAGCTCAGACAGCTAGCCAAGATATTATGATCATTCGTAAATATAACAAATGTTTTCGTTCAATATACATTTGTTTTTTACGAATTCGAATAAAATATTAGTAATATATTCTAATATACGTCGATTCTACAAATCCTATTCGTGGCTGAAAACTTCGAATAGAATTCGTAGAATGAACGCAGTTATTAGTAATATTTACACACAAGTATTTTTGAGTGTAAGTAATCTGAATTGACCTCAGTTACAGGCATCTTTCTACAGCTTTTCCCCACACTGAGGACACTGTATTCATGGCTTACATGATTTTTCTTTTTCTTCCCACTTAACTATTATATTATTTCGCACGATGGCAGATTTTTAATTCAGTCAAATATATTACCAAAGACTTATCTTAAGAAAACCTTCAAAATGTCAAATTAACATCATTTTGCGTGAGAAGGTGATGAGCCAACGAGGTGGGAAGCATGCAAAGATATTTAACACGAAACGGAGAATAATAACCACACTACCGATGGATTTGCATGTAAAGTATTTCACAAATATTTCGATAAGGTATCACATGTGTTTTTCTCGCTAAAGACTGAATAAGCTATACGTTGAAAATGTAACACATTTCAACAGAATTTGCTTGTTAACACCAAAGAAATACCTTCGCAATTAAACTCATTTTCAGCTCATCACATCTAGACCTAAAAATCCTAGCTACCTTTTCACTTTAATTTTAAATCTTTGCTTTAACTTTTATGATTATTACAATGTTGACCACAAGCCAAAACAAGTCTTAAATACAAACCACTTTACCGTGAAAGCTTCGAACAAATTCGAATTGCCAAAGATTACAAACAGTCAATTCACAAAAGATTCGAATTGTCTACTTAATGGAATAAATATTATTTTAACATTTTCGATGCATGCCTGACAGTTACACGTGTCATCGCAGCGGCAACAATGTTGCTTAGCTGTGCTCAATTTCACTCCAATTTTGGCATGACTTGCTGACAACTGACTTTGCTTGATTGTGTTTGTAAAGTTTTAGTAACGCACCTGTAAGTGAAATATGAAACAACTAAAATGGAAAAAACCAGCTGGCAAAAACGGTAACAAAAAAATGCGTTTCTGGCGCTTGCGTCGCATTCATTGTCATCGCACTTAATCAATTGATGCTACTTGTTGTTGCTGGTGATGATGCTACTGCTGTTGACATGTTTGGCATGCCGCATTGATTACTGGAATGTACATAAAGCCAGGCATCACTCCTGCCATTAAAAAATGGACCCACATGTGCGGCTAGCAATCAAAAACGATTTAAATAAATGACAAGCTTACACAAAATGAACGTAATCGACAAACACGATCATTATAATTACAACAACCACGAAAACACATCGCATCACAACGATCTGATATGAAGATGCGATCGATTGATGATGGATCGATCGATGGATCGCCTGATCAATGATCGCTGCCGGATCAATGCAAGATAGTGCATTGCAGCATGCAACGTGGTATTCAGGTGGTCGTGTTACAACAACAACAAAAACTCTCGATTCCCTTGAGATTTTTTTCGATGAACATGAACGCGCTTGTTTTGTGCAATCAGCTCAGTTCAGTGAGAGTGATCTTGGTACATGTTGGAACGTTACTTTGCTAATGTTAAGCAGAAGTTGTTGTTCTTGTTGTTATTGTTGTTGTTGTTGTTCGAATTATTTGTTTACTTGCATGTTAAGCACGCATCGTTGTCCTAAATGGATGCTGCTGTTGCTGCTGCCACTGTAAATGACAGGCAACACCAAGCAACAGATTCATCATTTGTAGAACCTTCAGCACCTCAGCACATCACCTCAATTAGCCTGGGGGGCAGAAATTAATTCATTGGGCCAAGTGCAGGACCAAGTTAAGGCCGCAGAGGGGTTAACAAAATGTAAGAAAACAAAGAGAGCGATAGAAAAAAAATAAACTACGGAAGAATGTTCCACCCAAACAGCTGTCAAGTTTGAAAAATATGTTTTACTCTACAATGTTGTACAGTGGAATAATTTCGAGTTTGTGAAATGCAAAATTAATGAGTTTTTGCTTACAAAGAGGAGAACTAAAGAGCTAGATCATTTAAAAAATTATAAATGAAAAATGAAAACTTGTAACGAAAAACTTAAATTAATAATAACTTAGTACTAACTACTTATTACTTGTTAACAATCAACTATTGATTACAAAGGGGCCGTAAAAATAGATTTTTTTACAATTATTAACCCCCCCTCCAATTCTTACGTAAACATTGGTACACGGTTAAAAATCTCGGAATAAATTTTAGTTCAGGTAAAATACTACTGCATATTTCTTAACCTTGGGGTTTAAAATTTATGGTGCTTTCGTTTCTCGAAAAAATGCAACATTTCTTCTGCCCCTTTTGGAAATTCTGCCCTCTTGAGAATAAAAATAGTGACCTCTAAAATTTAATCGTGTTCTTTTCGCGAAAATGTTGACCTCAAAAGAAGAAAAAAATTCATATATCTCAAAGATGGCAGAAAAAATCCAACATTTTTTCGAAAAATGAAAACGCCATTAAACTTTCACAAATACTAACCCATAATTAAAACTTATCTGTACTAAAATGTAAGCCAAAAATTTTGCTATGCAGAAACACAATATTAGGCTATTAGGTTCATATGCTTGTTTATTCCTTTTTTTCGTTTACCGCAATAGCCCAGTGGTTAACGTAGTTAGCTTACGAACTGGATGTCTCTGGTTCAAATCTCACTGTTTGCTATTTTTTTTTTTTAAATATTTCAATCCAAGCTTGTACTAAATTTTAAACCAAACCTTTTTGTTGTAAAAATCTAACTCTAAAATTGTCAAACCATATAAAATCAACTTCTCTGTCTCTTTCACTCATTCACAAGTTTGACAGCTTTAGATAAATATTTAGACGTCATTAGCACCTTGATTTCTTACACCACGGGTGTATGCATCGGGAATCCCTGAAAATATGTTCCGTTTTCAAGCATAGACAAGTAGGGTTGCCATATGTGTTCAAACCAAAATTTACTAAATTTTGTAAAAAATTCGAAAGCGTAAAAAAATAAATTCAGCTGACATAATCACCATCCGACCCCCAACCCCCATGCCGTAACAAATAAGCTAAGCAAAGACCCCCCTGTAGTGCTTACCTTATTCTTGAATGGCCCCAAAGTGATAATATTTACTTGTTGCAAATAACTAAGATGAGATATGTGCAACATTATTGCAAGCCTTGTCGTCAGGGTACAACATTAATGTTGCAAATTCAAAAATATATGCACTGGATACTGACCAAAAGATATTCTTGCTAAGAAGCTGACCCAAAAATATTCTTGGTACTATCTTCTATCTTCAGTACACACAATTTTAATACACGCTCCTGACGTTAAAAAACATGCACTGTTATCGATTAGTTAGCTATCTGAGATAGCTATTGAGTCCAGGAGCAAAGATGTAAAAGTGTTTGTACTCCAGCATATGCGTAAAACTTGTTTAAACGTTTACTTTAAGGTTTGGATCCTTTTTTTACAGGACAGCGAAAATTACCATCCAAGCACCAGTTAATTTTACCAAAATCTGCTATTGACTTGATTGAATAAAATTTGTCATTTGTATAATTTTGTATAATTACATACATATATTTAAATTGTTTCATTTCTTATTTTGTTAAACTCATTCTTAATCAAAACATATTTAAACTATATTAAAAAAATAAATTGCGTGCATTTAGTTAAATTGTTTGCTAACACTGGTGGAAGGGATCAAAGAGGTCATAGGGGTGGGTTTGCAGGTGTACAACAACGGCCATTTTATCATATTGTAATTCTTACATTGTCTTAAAGGGTTCACCGAAATTTCAAGTTTATATCTCAGGTAGGTTAAGGTTAGGTAAAGCCGGATGCCTTCTAATGGAGGCTCACATAGACCAATTCTGGTCCTTAGAGGTGCCGGTTACTAACAAAGGAACCCTTGTGTTTACATGAAATCTTTAAAGATTTGCGTTGAGTTCGCTAATTTTAGAAGGCATTCCAGAGATACTTTGGCCACATTTTTTAGCGACAAGATCGTCAATGAGCCTAGGTATTTGAGTCTCGATCTAAGTAGGGCGGGGCATGTGCATAATAGGAGCTCCAGGGCCTCCACTGTTTATATCTTAGTTGGAAGTATTTTTAGCCGCTCTCTCTATGCAAGTCCTAGCACTATGCATTGGCGAATTTTCGTTTGTTATACCACAGTTTTGAAAATGAGCTCTAAGAAAGAAGAATTAAAAAAGTCGATTATGCACAAAAAGTTTCAAAATCCAAGTTTATCGCGCAAGGACTTGTCAAAATTATTAAAAATCCCTACATCATGGTCACATACACTTTAAAGAAGTTCAACAACACGGGGTATCCGTTGTATACCTGGAAATGGACGGAAAAGAGGATTGGCAAGCAAAGAAAAAGGTAGAGCTGTAGAACTCGCTTTCCATAAAAGTCCTAGCCTCTCTGTTTCAGAACTGGCTAAAAGGGTAGGAATGTCAGCAGCATTTGTCCAAAAAATCCGTAAAATAAAAGGACTAAGGTTATTTTAGGTGAACGCAGCACCTAATTGTCGTGACAAGCAAAATAAATTCAACTCAAAAAACTACTACTGCTCCTAGCTCTCACGCTATTACGAGTCCTATCTCCCAAAACCTGCCTAACCCGTCAAATACTTTAAACTTATTCTACCATAACTGTGGTGGTATGAGAGGTAAACTTAGTAAACTTTTTGTAGATGCTAAATCTTGTTACTTCAATGTTATTGTCTTTACGGAAACGTGGTTAAATGATACATTCAAAAATGAAGAAATTCTTGATTGTAATTGGACAATATACCGTAATGATAGAGATTATACAAAAACTGGTCTTTCACGTGGTGGAGGAGTTTTGATTGCCACACACAATGCCTTGAGTAGTGAGATAATTGCAACATCCTCTCATAATTGCCTTGAACTCCTAATAATAAGAATAGTACTAGATCTAAATCGTTATATATATACTGGTGCAATATATATTGCTCCCAACTTTAAAGAAAGTTTATACAATGAGTTATGTGAAACTACAACTTCAGTTACAGCCAACTTAAACGAAGTAGATAAAATAATTATATTGGGAGACTTTAACCGTCCCAATATTTCTTTTATTACCGATGATAATGACAAACACCTTCTTCCAATTAATCTTACTAATTCGGTCGACTTTATTTACTTAGCATCTTTTATAGTAACGATTGTCTGCAAGTAGCTCCCATCCCTAACCAGAATGGACGTTGGTTAGATTTAGTTCTTACTAACTCATACGACGAAGTCAACGTCACTCCAACCTGTGAAGCAGAGCATTTATTCTCAAATACCCTTCACCACACTGCATTTACAGTTCAATTACTTCCTTCCCGTATAATCTTTAGACAATCCTTTAATAATTCTGTAGTGTATGATTTTCTTAACGCTGATTATAATAATATAAGAAATGAACTGAATTCTTTTAACTGGGACCAACTATCAGTCTTGGATTTGGACGATGCTGTTTCCTTTTTCTATCAGAGTATCTTTTCCGTACTTGATACTTTTGTTCCAAAAATAAAAAAACGAAATAAACTATCTGAACCGTGGCTTGATCCCAATCTTAGGCAACTCAGAAATCAAAGGAATAGTCTCTACAAAATTGTTAAAAACACCGTCATTGTAAGTGATGAAGTAAAGGCAAGATATGCAGAGCTGTCCAAAGAGTCTTCAAAAAAGTCTGAAGAAGCATATAAATTTTACACCAACTTGATTGGTGAAAGAATTATAAACGACCCTAAAAAATTTTTCGACTTTGTAAACGTCAAGCGTAAATCGGCCGGATATCCTACAACCATGTTTAAAGGTAATGTTTCTTCTTCCAACCCACAAGTGATCTGTAATCTCTTTGCAGATCATTTTAAAGAAGTATTTCGTCCTCCTTCAACCCCAATTCGTACCCCGTTACTGTATACCAACACATCCCGTTTGGTTTGCACAGTCAATATTACACAAGAGGACATAATTAATTCTATAAATGAATTAGATCCCTACAAGTCTCCCGGTCCGGACCTTATTCCACCAATTCTCCGTGTTCAGTGCCTAGCTCAATTAATTACACCATTACATATTATTTTTAATAAGTCTTTGGAAATAGGAGTTTTTCCATCTTTTTGGAAGTCATCTCATCTAACACCAATTTATAAGAATAGCGATAAGAGAGCGATCGAAAACTACAGAGCTATTGCCTTATTGTCAACTATTCCTAAGCTTTTTGAAAAAATAATATGTTCTAAGCTCACTGAAATAGTTAATCCGCACTTAAATGAACAACAACACGGATTCCGTAAAGGACGATCGACCTCTACAAACCTCACAATAATGGTTTCAGATGTTCTTAACAACATGGAAAAAGGTCATCAGATAGATTCTATATACACCGATTTTAGTAAAGCATTTGATCGAGTTGATCACGTAATCTTAACTAGAAAGTTAGAAAAATTCGGTATATCAGGTTCTTTGTTGAATTGGCTTATATCCTATCTTAGTGGAAGATCCCAACTTGTTAAATTTCAGGGTACTCTATCTAATAAGATTATTGTCTCATCAGGCGTACCCCAAGGAAGTCACCTCGGTTCACTCCTCTTTAACATATTTATTGCAATATATCTGAAGTTTTGTATGATATCCCACAGCTCTTATACGCTACTACCTACCACCTAAGTCTAAATACATGTTCAAGCGTACCCTCTCCAATCACCTCTTTCCACCCTAAGCATCTATCCTTATCACGATCACCAATCACCATCTATGCCTCTTTAACTGTTCCCTATGAATTATAAGATAGCACAGTAGCTTAATAGCCATATTTTCAACTACAAGACTTTGCATAAAATAAGTAAGTAATAAGTTCCTTCAGTTTTTTATAAGATAGCACAGAGCTTAATAGTCATATTTTCTACTACTTTGTATAAAATATGTTAGTTATAAGTTCCTTCTGTTTCTTTTCTTTTCTTATCTCCTTTTCTGTTTGACGTGTTCTTAAATTCATGTCGTTCAGGTGGGCGGATTACGCCCACTTCGATTAGCATGTCTTTGTACACCAAAACAAGGTAAGGGGTGAGGAAAAAAAATAAATAAAAAAACAACCTGTTAGAATAAGTATATTGCCTTGCTTGGCCAAATAAATAAATAAATAAATTGGCCAAAAGCTGGGCACAAAAGCTGTACGACAAGTGCATTAAAAAACTTTCATGTGTAAAAAATACCTTATCTGGCAAGATATTTGTCAATACAGCCTGAAAAGTTGTGTTTTTGACACAACTGGGACGATAAATCAGGAAATAAGTGACCTTCTCCAAAAAAAGGGACCTAGTGTGTCAAAAGTGGGTTTGGACTTAAGAGTGGATTTTGTTACATAAAAGGGTGTAGAATAAGATAAAATGAGTTAGATTCACCCAATCATAACTAACCATACCAAATTGCATCTCCCAACTGAAGGTGTGTTCACAGTGATAATGCGTTATGAAGCTTTAAATGAATTTTTCGCAAAACTTCATTTTCACACACTAGGTCCCTTTTCTCGGAGAAGGTCACATATATGTTCGATAGTGCCTCCAAAAATGTCTGCTTTCCCTTATCATATGCAATAGACTACAACCACTCTTCTGGCCTTATTTGGCTTCATGCAATTACGGCAAATTGACGATGGTTATCTCAGCAAAACAAGCTTTCTGCGGTCACAAGGGATATGAACCCAACAAACTGCCCGAAACTTGGACCAATTGAAAAATTTTGGGCTCAAATGAAGCTTAAATTCATTATGTGTCAGAAGCGTTTGTTTGCTTAATTTGTTTGATTTAATTAGCTTCAGGTATTACTGGGCAAAAACTTCTGCTGAAATTAATAGATGTGCTGAGCAAACGTTGAAGAAGAGAGTTAGATTTAAGCTCTGTAAGCTTGCCTACGCAATCTAAATAATCAAATATTTAAGAAAAACAATAAAATAAAATTCTTTTAACTACTCAAATAGTAAAAACAAATTCAAACTAATTTACCCATTAACCGCGATTGGGTATTTTTTACCCAATTTAAAAGCATGTAAATGCTTCTGCAGAATTGATCATAGCTCAGGATTGGTAGCAGCTAAATGCTTCATTTTTACGTTAACTACTACATTTTCCAAGTCAAAAGTGACTATGTTTAAAAATCAGAAAATTTGTGTTATTATCAGATGGGAAAAATTTTATATTTTAAAAAAATGTAAAAGCTCTCTTAGACAATTAAGCAACTATATCTGCTATTGATAGAAAATTCCTGATATAAAACTGTACTGTCGTTTCAGAAGGAATTTTTGCCCATTTAGAACACATTAACGACGGTTGAGTATTTTATACCCACCTTATGTCTTGACTACGGAGAAAGATACAAAGTTGAAATTTGATCTGGTAGTTCCTGTGATCAATATAAGAAAGCACATGAAATTAAAAACTTAATTAACTTTTCATGTAAACACTGGTGCGATCCCGACCTATGAAAACAAGTATGTTATTATGTCTCTAAACATAAAACAACTTTTTTCAAAAAAACCTTCTTCACGCCTTCTATGGTTTATACCAGCGTACTGTTGGAGCCTAGATTGATTCGTGATAAAGAAGTAAACAAAGAGCACAACAAACAAGTCTTTGCAGAATCAATGCAGTCGCTTTTTTGAACCTTTGCTTTTGCAAAGTAGTAGAAAAACATTTCTTTGAAAGGCGACATATAGCACATAATTCTGTTTAATTTTAACAGAAGGTGTTAGTATAAGCTTATCAAAGTGGATGGTACTGCAGAAGCCACAGAAGAATACTGATGAGTTGATGTAGCTATCAAGGAAACAGCTGTCTAGTCTGCTTGGTGGTTTGTTCTGCAAAGAACTTATTGTTGTTGCAACCTGTTGCTTCATGAATTTAATTGGCATTAAGCTTATATATAATTCTAAAAAATATTTTATTTTTAGAATTATTAAAAACAATATTGTAATTAAAATATGCCATCATTAACTTTTCATAAAAAAAAATTATTTTGCGGTCACAAGGTCCAAATAATAAAAAATTAAAAACTTTAATAGTTACTTTAATAGTAACATATGTGTACATTAATTTTTAAAAATTATTTTCACTTGAACAATTTAACTCACAATTTTAAATAATTAAAACATTTTAAGAATTGAAAAACATTTCACATCAAAGAACGAAAATAAACATTAATATCACAGTTTTTAAAAAAAATTAAGGATAAAAATTACTTCAAAAGGTAGCAAAAGAAATAAAATATTTTAAAAAAAAATCGTACAAAGCGTTTGGGAGCTGCGGTTAATGGGTTAAGTGATAACAAAAATGTGTGAATAATTTTTTTCGTGTACATGCTTTAAATAAGAAATAGTTTTAAAGGTATCGTAACTACATATAAGAATATTTTAGTTTTCCAAAAACTATTCAGCTCTTTTCAAACTAAGTAATTCAAATAGTTCCTCCACTTAGTTTAATAAAATTTTCTTAATCACATTTGTATAACTGGTAGCAATAACAACTTCTTTAGAGCAATAACAAAGAAGAAACCTTGAAAGAAATCTGTTTCTGTAAAACCTTGTCTTGTCCTGTTTATATAAACAACATCGAAAAAAATCTCAAACAGTTGTGGCTTAAACAGAAAAAAAACAACGCCTCTCAAATATACCGAACAAAGCTTCATGTTGAACTAACATAAAGTATGGCAACACTGAAGAAGTTGACTGCAAGCAGCAACATTTGTTGGGCGCTTTGAAGAACTTGTTAAAAGGATTACAGCGTATAAACTTTATCTGTTACAACTGGCAGCTTCTGTCTGTCTTCTTTACTTGTTTGGTTCTTGTGCTTGTTCTTATTATTATTGTAGTACTTTTACTTTGTTACACTTTGTTAAAGTAGCAGCTACTATTGTGAATGCGAGATTCCGTTGTAGGAGTAAGCGTGAAAGTTTGTTTTTTCCTCTGGCTTTGGTGTTGGCTCTGTTTCTGTTGTTGTTGTTTTGTTGTTGCAACAGTGATTGCAGTATTGCTACAATAATAACAATGAAAGAACATTCACTAATACCGCCTGAATATCCCTCTAAAGTGCAACAAGCTTCCTCTCTCCACCCTCAAATACAAAGTTACACTACGAATTGCAAAAGGATGCAATTATAAGGTGATGGTTGAAGGGAAGAGTACAATTTTTTTCCACGTCCCCAATGTCACAAGCTGCATATTGGAGCAGCTTAAGCAAGACAATGCAAGTATTCTCCGGAGATTTTGCACGACAGAACATTATAATCTAAAATTTGTACTTCTGCTTTAAATTTCACTTCCACGTAGCATCGTTTCCACGTAGCATTTTGACTTTTCTTTTTTTTTCCTTTTTACAAAACTTTTCGAACAACGTATTCTGTCCCCTTGCAATGTCAGTTCGTAATTTGAGCACAATAATGGTTGTAATTCTTTGCTCTAGGGTGCAAAATGCAAATGCGTGCCGTGTTTTGAGGGGGAGCGAAAACTTATGGTTGAAATAATGACAAAAGCCGTGTTGAAAGTGCTTCTAAAGTGTTTTTGAGGGGTGGTCCGAGCAATGCCAATGACAATATAGTGTGTTTTTGTGTGGGGGGAAGTCATAAAACTAAGGTAAGAAGCAACAAAATAAATCAGTTTCAAATTCCCAGAATTGTTTCATTATTTCTTTTGTTATAGCAGTAGCGTTAGTAGCTGAAGTACGAAATTTTATTGGTGGTGATTAAGTTGGTGTTGATTTATTTCATTTGTATGTGTAATGAGGTCAAGTAACCGGTAACCGGGTAGACTAACAATACAACATGGATACTTAGTATGCTTACTTACTTACTTAGTTGGCGCTACAACCGTATGTCGGTCTTGGCCTTAGCTAAGAATTTGCGCCAGCCATTTCTGTAGTTCGCTTGCTGGCGCCAGTTGGAAATTCCAAGCTTCGTCAGGTTGTCCTCTACTTGGTCTTTCCAACGAAGATGCGGTCGTTCTCTTCTGCGTTGATCGCCGCTGGGTACCGAATCGAATGTTTTCTTCACTGGAGCATCGTCTTTCATGCGCTGAACATGACCAAGCCAGCGAAGCCGCTCGATTTTAATGCGCTTGACTATGTCGATGTCAGCGTATAGCTCATACAGTTCATCATTTCACCGTATTCGGTTCTCTCCAATGACGCAGATTGGTCTGTAGATCTTACGAAGAATCTTTCTCTTGAATGCTCCTAAAGTCTTTTCATCTGAACTGCTCAGCGTCTAGGTTTGTGATGCATAAAGTAGGATGGGCATGCTGAGCGATTTATAGAGCGTGATTTTCGTTCGTCGAAAGAGGGCTCTGCTTCTCACTTGCCTACTGAGCTCAAAGTAACACCTGTTGGCATGATTTTTTCTTCGTTTGATCTCAATGCTGATGTCGTTGGTTGAGTTTATGCTGGATCCCAGATAGACGAAGTCCTTAACAACTTCGAAGGAGGTATTGTCAACTGTTACGTGGGTTCCAAGACGCTGGGATTTTTTTATTTGTTGACACCAAGTATTTCGTCTTATCTGCATTCACTGCCCGGCCCATTCGACTTGACTCTCTTTCTAATCTGGAGAATGCTGCACTGACTTCGCACGTATTTTGGCCAATTGCCTTGTTCACACTCATCAAATTTTTTGTCAAATCCAATAGAACAACGTGGGATTTCCATGGAAATATGCAATCGATATATTCCCGATTTTAGCTGCGCTGCTGGTGTTACTCAGTGTCATCCTGCAAAGTCGTTTAAGTTTTGCAGGAATACCAAACTCCGACATGGTGGAGTACAGGTGCTTCCTTAATGGGCTGTCCAATGCGGCTTTGTAGTCGACAAAAGGATGGTGGGTGTCGACTTATTTTTCTTGGGTCTTCTCCAAGATTTGTTATAGCGTGAAAATCTGTTCAATGGTGGACTTTCTAGGTCTGTAGCCACACTGATAAGGTCCAATCAGTTCGTTTACAATGGGCTTCAATCTTTCACATAAAATGCTCGACAGGACCTTATATGCGATATTAAGCTATTTAAACCCAAACCTAATCTACCAGGCCAAAATCGACGAAACTTCTAACAGAGACTACATATAGGCTAAATAAACAGGACAGGTACTTTGAGATTTTTACCTACTCAGGTTTGATCCAAGTGAGGTGATCGATTAATCGACCACTGGGCGGTACCGGTATCAGAAAATAGAATTTTTAGGGACAAAATGGAAAATTTGATTTTTCTAGTACAGGATGCTTTATTTATCGATATTCATTGTTATGAATTAACAGATTGTGGAATATATTGAAGCAATCTCGGTGCAAAACAACGTAGCATTTCTTGCACTTAAATGAAGCATGCTTATGACACTGACGACAACTACGAGGCTTTGGAATATGCTTGTATGCGTGTCCAGTTATATCCGTGCGTCAATCATTTTGTCTATCCCAACATTTGGTGTCATGCATTGGCTCGAGCGGCTCATGGTTAGATGCATTATCGTTCAATCGAGCCATCAGTAAGAGTATTTCATTGTTTTTATCAAACAAGTGATCCATCATGAAACGCGGCTTTTTATGCATCGTTTTTGCCCCTATAAGACCCTGTTCGATTTTCTCGAATGGTACCAGTAGCAAAATAACCCAAAGCATTCAGACGGAACATTAATGTGTGTGACGTTAAAAAGTTTCATCTGTTCTTCAACTGAAATATTGTGTGAAAACAGTCCGAATTGCATAAATTTTTCATTCATGAAATCGTTGAGCGGAGTCACCTTCGCGAACGGTTGTCGCACTCGTAAAAGTAGAGCTTGATTAGTTTGAAGCGTTCTCGAGTCATCGTAGCACGAATTTACTCGCATTTCAATGTGGGATTTATACTCTTCTGTAATTGCAGACGTGTGTTGTACCCAGTCACATACAGACTAGCGATGAATCGACGCATTTCGTCAGCGTCAGAGCGAACGTCATGTTGTTGCAATCTCTTCTACGGATCATACAGTCCACGATCCAGTCAATTACATCGTCAGCCATGTATAAATCGAACAATTTGATTGGCGAAAGGGTGCCTACAATGCAATAACAAGAAGGAAACACTGTTGGTTACTTTGCAATTACTCTGTCAATTATAACAACCAACCTTATTTCTCAAGCAATATCGATATTTTCTCCTCTTCTACGTTCTCTGTTTTCCGAAAACTCGATATCCTTTTCGACTTAGTCCACTTTGGAGTGTACATCTGTGGCTTCACCTTTTTCTTCTTATTCGATTGACTAGGCCCAGCTTTACTGACATCGGCAGCATCATTCTCCAGTACCGCAAGATTGGGATTGTCATCGTCTTAGGAGCAATCGAACACACGTTCATTCTCATCATCATATTCGCACGTCACTTCGATTTCACCAGTCACTTCTCAAATTTGTTTGGGTTTGTACTGTTACATATTATTTTGATACAAATGTCGTTTTGCATTTTGAGATACCGGTTAAGCCCAGTGGTCAAGTATTCGACCAGTCATGTATGCGTGCACACAGATCGCGAGAAAAATGGCGAATTGCGACCATACTATATTTGCCATCAAATATACGGCAAATACTAATAGGAATTAAAAGGAATTAATTTTTTGCAGATTTAAAATATTTTTACCGAATAACAAACAAAAAAAGAAAAAATTCCGAAAACTGCTTCGGAGAAAGACTCGGCAGAACATGTAAATGACCAAATAACGCGAAGCCAAAAATAATAGTATGTTGGCAAAAGTTCAAGAAAACATATGTGTTAGGTTGCAAATTGATATAATTTTCGGGATCACCTACACTGAACCAAAAAGGTACCTTATATTAATGAAAAGGTGCATTAATTTCAATGAATTATTCATTGATTTTGGTCCAATGAACTGTGGTCATTGATTTCAATGAATTTTCTTCATACTTTAACGAATAGTTCATTAAACTGCATGCCGCAGGATATTTTAATTGAAATAATTGAAAAATTTTAAAGCACACATCTACGGCTCTAATAAAACTAGCAAATTGAAATTTTACACCATCCATGAATAAGGAATGAGGAGAAGTTCTTCTCTCCAACAGCAAGGATTAATGGTTGAATATTTTCGCCTTTATTTTTGGTTGAATATTTTCGCCTGGTTGAATATTTTCGACTTCCTGAATGCTGCTTCCAACAAAAACGAATGCCTCTTGGGAACTGGTAATTGTATGCTTTAGGAAAGTTTTTCTTCCAAAGTTGTCCTTACTGCCTACTTTTTGAGTGGGCACCAAATACCCATGAGACTCCAAAGAAGTTTCATAGCAATACTGTCTGGAAAGATATTAATTGAAAAAAAATAACTATTTATTTATTTAGCCTCGAGAAAAATTAAGCTTACTGTAATTAGTGAAATCTTCAATTTCTGCCAACTTTGCCCACACAGCTTTATCTTTTATGTGGTTTTCATCCTTTAAAAGTGTAAACATTTTTTGAAAATGATGGCAGCAGTCACTTAAAATGCCAGGTATATTTCCTATTATTTACTAATACTAATAGTAATTCAACAGATTTAAATTTTCTTTTTCATTCAAAGCACAACATTTTCTTCACTTTTAATTTAATTTATTATCACCTTTTATCTAAAATTTACACACACAATTGCCACACGTCTTCACAACTTCGCGTTTCACTTCAAACAAAATTAGGAAGGGAATAAATTAGTATATATTGAATTTAATGAACTGAATAAATTGAATTTAATGAACTATGCATTGAATTTAATGAACTATACATTGAATTCAATGAACTATACATTGAATTTAATGAACTATACATTGAATTCAATGAACTATACATTGAATTTAATGAATTATACATTGAATTCAATGAACTATATATTGAATTTAATGAACTATACATTGAATTTAATGAACTATACATTGAAATTAATGAACTATACATTGAATTCAATGAACTATGCATTGAATTCAATGACCTATACATTGAATTTAATGTACTATACTTTGCATTTAATGACGTAAACATTGAATTCAATGAACTGTTCATTAAAAATCAATGTATGGTTCGTTAAAATTTGATTTACACTGATATCAATGAAAAGTACATTAAAATAATTCAATGACCTATACATTGAATTTAATGAACTATACTTTGCATTTAATGACCTAAACATTGAATTCAATGAACTGTTCATTAAAAATCAATGTATGGTTCGTTAAAATTTGATTTACATTGATATCAATGAAAAGTACATTAAAATAATGAAAACAAATCACTGATATTTATTTAGACATTTTTAATGAATATAACTTCATTGATTTCAATGAACAGTACGTTAAAAACTATGAGCAATTCATTAAAATGCAATGATTTTTTCATTAAAATCAATGAATTAATTTTAACGTATGCTGTTCATTTAATTTGTTTTTTCTGTGTAGGAAAAATTCGAAACTGACCGGTCGAATACTCGACCACTGGGCTGAAATGGGTTAAGAAGGCTTATCATACAGTAATTGGCACAAATAGAGGGATCGCCTTTCTTGTGGATTGGGCAGAGCACACTGAGATTCCAAACGTTCGGAATGCATTCTTCCGACATATTCTACATAGAAGCACGTGAATGCATTTAAATAGAGCTTCGCCTCCGTTCTTCAACAGCTCAGCAGGTAAGCCATCAGCTCCCACGGCTTTGTTATTTTTAAACCGAGCTATATCTGTCAGAATTTCATCATAGTTGGGCAGCGGAGCATCGATGCTGTCATCCGTAATTGGGGTTTCTGAAATATCATCTATATTGGCGGGATTGTTGTCAGCGTCACCATTTAGAAACTTAGAGAAGTGTTCCCTCCACAACGTTAGCGTACTCTGGACATCTGTCACTATATTCCCGTTTTCATCCTTGCAGGAAGAGGCTCCGGCCCCGGGTTTAAAACCATCGGCAAGACGTCTTATTTTTTCGAAAAATTTTCGGGCCTCATTTCGGTTACCATACATCTTATGGCGTTTTCTTTCCTCGAAAAAATTCTTCATTTCTTCTGCCTTCTTTGAGAATTATGCACTTTTTGTGCTCTCTTCTCAAAAAAATTTTGACCTCTAAAAATAAATCGTGTGCTTTTCTCGAAAATTTTGACCAGAAATATATAAAAAATGCAGAATTTTTTCACTCTCAAGATCAACGGTTTCACAGTTCTGCCCTCAAATGCAACCAACTGAAGAATCAAAAAAGTGACATGTTAAGAAAATATTGAACATTGTATTGACATTTTATTAAAGAGTGAGCTTCTTCTTTACAAAAATTTATTATAAGTAAACATGAAATTGCTGATATTAACGAAATAGTCACATCAGTGGTCTGTTTTATTAAAAATGAATTGCTGGATTGCTAGTTCACGGAAGATTTTTGCAATTTATTTGATGTAGCTAACAAAAAATTGAAAAAGAAGTTGCATTTTTATGTTCTTTTCTCGACAAAGAACAGGACAACATTTTTTGAGTTCAGGTCAAAATGTAAAAAATTCTGTGCTCTCAGAGGACAGAATTTTTTGGCGAGAAAAGAAAATGCCATCAATCTTCAATAACAACAATTTTTTTTTACTTAAAATAACTTCACTTTAAGTACTACTACTATTCCTTAAACTAACTTAATTACTTTAAGTACAATACTGAATACTTGTTCAATATAATTTAATAAATTTGTATATATAACTTAAATTTGATGAGTAAATAAGTCCGATTCTTGGGCTGAACTTCTATTGAACTAGTTAACAATTTTATTCACTAATTAAATACTTTTGACTAATTTTGTTCAATTCACTTCACTTTTTGCGAACTGATTTATAGAATAAAGTATTTGTTGTAAGGCTCCGAAAGCGCTAATTTTTCCAATAAAAATAAAATCGAATGGCCTTATTTTGTGGAACGAACGCAGTCACTTGCGTTAGATTTTTTATATTTTATAGAAACATATCAATGACAAAAGAGGGTTTGTTCTAATTTATATGGAAAAGGAAGAGCCAGACAAAAATCACCTAGTGAGGTTTTACAAAATAAAGCCATGAGTTATTATCATTATGAATATGTAGCTCGAATTATAATATGTTACTATGATTTGTATTAAAAGTTAGAAAAACAGTTTGATTGATATAAAAGAATTGGATCTCAGTGCTACAGCACTAAAACTCCGACATGCCAAAAAAGAAAAAAAAAAGCACAAAAAAAGCTTTGCAAATGCATAATAAATAAAATATTCTTCGGGGATTTTCAATTGGCACAAAGAAATGTGTAACAAAAGCTACAAAAAACCGAGAAAGAGAAAACAAAAAAAAGAAGCAACAGAAAAAAATATTTTAAAAAAAAAAACCAAAATGGGCAACAAAAACTTTTATATGAAAGAAATTGACAAAGTTGGCAGTGTTAAAACGATTAAAGCGGGAAATTTTTTAATTGCTAACGCAAGTGTTGCCAATGTCGTCAAACTTTATTTCATTTTATTATTTCTTTTTCGCTCTTTTTCAGATGTAAGAATGCTTTGAAGTCGAGGTCAAAAAATATAGCAAAAAAAGTCATGCAAATCTAGCAACGAAATTTGGCAAAAGCTTTTGTAGAGGAAATAGCTGTAGTGTCAGCTTAAATGCCATTCCAAAAACTTATCTAACACACAAACACAAACAAAAACATTTACAAAGTGGTTATCTAAGGATGGGACAACTAATGAAATCAGATGCTATAGAAAATAATTTGTTAAAATTCAAGCATTCACAAGGAACACGAATAAATGAATAGAAATTGGAATGAAGCAGAAGCACAAAAAAAAACCGCCATAAAAACAAAGGATAATGAGTAGAATAGATAAAATCTAAGCAGCGCAAAAGAGGAAAAAAAGAACTAATAGAAATGTTTTCTACGCTATCCTGATATCTCTATATATATATATATATATATATATATATATATATCTAACCCTCTTTCAAACTCAACGTGCTATAGCGTTACAGTGCCAGTGTATATAGCTGTTTGCGATTACCGTTAATCTGTTTTAATTAGAAATTATCAACAGCAACACTGTCAAATGTTTGCAGCAGGACAAAATTGGTGTCTAGCGGAAGCGGATATTGAAGCTCAGACGAAAGAGCCAGCAGCAGCAGGAGCACACATTTGCATTTTGCATCGTTTTGCCGCCGAATAGTCTTTCAATTTACTCGCCTAATGAGCTATAGTAGGATATAAAGGATTTGCGCAACAACTGTGCAGCAAAAATGTTGGCAAGGACAACGATGTTAACGTTAGATATATATATATATACATATACAAAAGAAATGCGACTCTAGTAGAGAACACATTTTTTGTGATTTTCTCGTTGGGTCAAAATGTTTTCGTTGCGATGTAAAATAACACAAAAAACACTCAAATGTGTGGGTGCAATAAAAGTGGGTAGCTCTAAAAGAGAAAAACAAAAAGATTTTATAGCATATTAAAGAGATGTTTTCGCACAGATAAGAATGATACATAAGTAAATACAGGATGCGCAGCATAAAAATATATAAAACAATTAAGCTTGAAGGCTAAGTATCTGATGCAAACAAAAGTTCCTTTTTCCAGTGGCAATTTCTATATTAAAACAACTTAATGACAATTTTGGAGGGGTTTTTATATTTGTTGCTGAACTTAACAATAAAAATGTTAATTTGCAATATCTGGAGTTTTTCACAGAAGTGATATTTTTTAAACTTTATTTTTCTCTAATTTTATTAAACAATTTCCAGAAAAATTGCTGCTTGGCTGGCTCTGAGGATTATTTTGAATGGAAGCAATACCTAGGTCTTTGCATATGAACTTCGTGCCATATCTGCTCGACAGTTAATATACAAAGGAATAAGGAAAGCCAGTAAAGAAAAAAGTGAACCGATTGAGTTCGAATTCTATCGGACCCAGATTTATATCAAATATATCCATACACGGTTAACAATTTTGGACTACTTTTTAATCCAAACGTTGGTTTAAATTAATTTTAATCCAAAAAGTACTATTTTTTCATCCCTACTTTAGTTTAATTTAGCTAGGTGTGAAACCCACGTTTCTGAAAGGAACTTACTTGCATTCGTAATGATGCAAAATAAGCGAAACCTTGTTAACAACTAAGTTGAACGAGTGGATAACGTGTTGGACAAGCACATCAGAGGACGTGTGTTCAAATCATAAAATGGTCAGAGTAAATTATGTATTTTTTGTTATTAGAAAATTTTAAACTTTTCCTTGGATTAAAAAGGAATCTTATTTTGTGTTGTTCTATATGTAATACAAAAAGTTTCAAATTTAATCCAAGATTTTTAACAGTGTAGTATCCCAAAAAGTTTTTATGCAATAATTAGGAATAATTGATAAAAAAAGATAGTGCTGTTTAGGGCGTAACGATGAAAACCGATTCAGTTTGATTAGCGATAAAAACTTGCGAATGGATGAAAAAAAATTTGAATATTTTCTTTTAACCCGTACTGGCCCAACTCCGTGACATTTTGTAAATAGGCATTTCCACAGAAATATTATATTACCACAAAACTTATTAAAAACTTATTATTTGATAATATTATCTAAGAGAAACATTTTAATTTTATTAATTTAAGCAATTTCTACACAAATTTATTAACCATGATAACCAAATTGTCTGCACTGTTTCACAAATGTAGTTTTTCTTTTTCGTAAATGTTTAGTAAATGTTCGTAAACTTTTTGTTTTAGTAAAAAAAGAAGGCGTTGGCTAAAGGTAATGAAAAAATGGTTGAGACAAGGAAAGGACAATATATTTAATATGTTTTTTAATTACTAAATGTTATAATTACTTAACTACCTAATTACTTAATTATCTTATTAAACTACAATACAATAGAAAATGCCAGATTAAAAAGCCTAATAAAAAAAACAAGTTAAGATTTTTAAATTTGATCACTTGGAAAATAAACTTATGTTATATTAAGCCCTTCTAAAAAAATTTCTATACAAAAAAAAAAGTCTTGCCAAATTCAGAGAATTTTTTAAATTTTGTAATCCAAGTCAAAATCAGTTTCGTTTTTTGTAACGTAACGCCAGCACATATTTTTGCTTATATCCTTATGGAATCCTTAGGAATGGTTGTTGTCTTAATATAGTGCTACTTAATTACTACGCAAATATAAAAAAGCCCTTTTAAAAATTAGACAATTTAATTCTTCTTTTTTTTTAATGCTTCTTCGTACAAATCGTCCGTAACGCCAGTTTGGAAATGCCCAAATGCAAAAAATTTAGTTTTTGTTATTTTTGCGGCATAGCTTCCATTCTATTGAAATGACGTCTTGCAATATATAAAAATCTTGTAGATAATTGGAATACGAACATTTTGGTATACTGTGTTACTATCTGAGACATCTAAGTCCTGAGATATATATATTTTTATTGGAAAAATCAGATGGTTATCAAAATTTTAATTTATTTAACTTTTTGATTTTTAACAAAAACTATTCAAAAAACGATATTAAAATATTCTACACCAAATTTCATCGATGCATTACTCATCTTTTGGTACCAAACACTTAACTCTTCGGTATTCTCTTAACCCATACCGGCCCATCTTCCTTGATGTATCTAACACTGGACCTTTCGGGCTAGAATTGACCAAGTTTGAAATCTTTAAAAAAAAACGTTATTGAACTTGGGATTCAAAGTTTTGTTTGTTGGTTGTAAAAAAAATTCTTTTTGTCAGCAGCAAAATTATGGTTTGCAAAAAAGCAGGTACTAAATGATGGCATCCCTCACGTTGGAACTTGCTCAAATCGTCTTTTGGGGCCCCTGTCACTGTTTTGACGCATCTTTCTACGGCCTGCGAATGACGCGGTAAACTTCGAAGCTCAATATCTTCTTCTCGAGACTTCTTTTATTCTCTTGCAGCATAAATGATCCTTCCTTCAAACTGAGAATCAGTAATTTTATATTTCGCCAGTAGTATAAAGTTAGTTTTTGTAATCAAAAGATCACTTAAAACTAGAGGTGCTTGTTGATCGGGCGAAATTTTTCGCCAGGGATTTATGTCGGCGTAGTCCGTGTACGAATAGTTCAGCATTGGAACCTTGGACTCACGCACGAAGGGAACTGCAGCTTCAAATATTGGATTGCTCGCATCTAAAGTTCAGCAATATGCCAATGAACAAATCGGTTCTCAATCGTCGTTGCACATCGCCAAAAGAATGTTGTGAGTCCCAACGAGAAGGGTGCCATCATTTAATACCAAAAACCAGTTATCTACTGACAAAACTTATTTTACTTTCCAACCAAATTTTGTAACTAAAAAGTCAAAAATATATACATATAAGAATGAACCCGTAAATGCTATTTTTGTATTGGTATTACTTTTTACTTGATCAATTCTAGCCCGAAAGGTCAGTGTTAGATACAAAAAGACCTGCACAAGTTTTCGTTATTAGGTTATAATGGGGGAGTTGGGCCGTTATGGGTTAAGAGAAAATTTAAGTTCATTTTGTTTTAAGTTCAAAATTTGTGCAGAACATTTTAATATCGAATCTTAAATAGTTTTTAAGTAAAAATCAAGAAGTAAAAAAAATTTGAATTCTTTTAACCCTTTAATTTGTTTCAATCTTCTTCTTCTATATATATAAAATGGAATGTGTGTTTGTTTATTTGTTTGTTTGTACCTTATAGGAGACCAAACCTCTGGACCGATCTTCCTGAAATTTTCACAGCATTTAACTGGGACTCTGGCATGATTTTTCGACCACGCCCACTTTTACTCCCACTTTTTTAAAATTATGGAATGGCTCCCATATAGTTTTTAACAGATTTACTTCAAATTGTATACACATTATACTCCAGGCGAGGGAGAAATAAACATTTCTTACGCCACGCCCCCTTTCACGCCCCTTTTCACGCCAAATTAAAGTTTTTAACTTTTTGTTCTCTGTACAAATTTGTTCCTTCCAACGGATTATTTTTTATTTGGTAGAATATTGCTCTGAATACTGTTAACGTCGCCATATTACTATGAACCACGCCCACTTCACCGCCCCCTTTTTTTAATTCAGATACTTACTTATACTACTAACAATGTTTGCTATACAAAATACTTTTTTGTAATATGTATTTACCTAAAGTTTTATATACTTTTTATCTACAGGTAAGGTAGCCATAGATTTTTTTATTACCAAATCCCCCTTTTTCGCCCCATTTTACTTTAATTATAATTAATCTGCTTTCAATATGGTGTATTTATAAAAAAATGAATGTCTGTTTGATTGTTTGTGCTTTATAGGAGGCCAAACCCTTGGAACGATCTTCCTGAAAGTTTCACAGCATGTTACTGTGACTCTGGAAGAAATAATAGGCTATATGAAGTTTTGATTGGACAACGGGGCGTGGCACCGTTCATATAACCCAAAAATTTAAATCGCCATATTTTGGGCATTTTTGACCTGCGTCGATGATATTTGGTACATATGGTATTGGCATAATAAGGAATACGTACCAGGAGAAAAGTGGGTGGGATCACGTCCCTTTTTAGGAAAATTAAAAATCGTAATATAATCTTAACTACTGGACCAATCTTCATTAAATTTTTACAATAGGATATTCTTACGAAATAATAAATTCTTGACTCAACATCAAAGGCTTCCGAGACTGCTTTTCAGAGCGAAACACGCTTAGAAATTCAGCGATCTCGAACCTCAACATCAAGGGCTTCGGAGACATCTGTTCAGCATGAAACACAGTTACGAAGCGACCGTTCTCGAACCTTGACATCAAGGGCTTCCGAGACTTCTACTCAACGTCAAACACGCATGCGAAGTGACCGATCGCAATCTTCTTTATCAAGAGCTGCCGAGACACCAGAGCAACGTGAGGCACACCGTCAACAAGATCGTACTCGAAGATCACAGCATTGTCGAAGCCCTGCATCATATAGCTGATTGCATTCCACTACACATCAGAAATTGATTGCAGTGAAGATAAGTTGGTCGCCATTGGACCAATGAATAAAGTTTGCCAATACTGCAATGCTAAGAAATATAAAAATGAAGCACCTGGAATGTGCTGCGCAAATGGTAAAATTGCTTTACCCGAACTGCTATCACCACCAGAACCACTACTATCTTTAGTTTCAGGTAAGAACAAATAAATAATTTGCCCCTAAGGCTTCAAAAAAGGAAGAAGAGGAAAAAATAAAATGATTATTATTCAAAATAATAATATTCCACTACATAGGAACAACAGCGGATTCCTAATATTTCTTAAGTAACATACGAAAATACAATTCGTGTTTTCAAATGACATCGTTTGGTGCGACTAAAGTGGTTCGAGACAACTTCATGCCAACATTTAGAGTTCAAGGCCAAATTTATCACCGAATGGGATCAATATTGCCAATTCCAGATGAAGATCCTAAGTTTTTACAAATTTATTTCATGGGACAAGCGGATGATAACGACCAAGTGCAACAGCGCGAGGGGGGTAGCGAGGCACACCGGGTTCAGCTAGACGTCTCAGATAGTGAGACAGTATACCAAAATGTTTGTACTCAAATTATCTACACATTTTTCATACATTGTAATGACGTCAAAAAAAGCAAAAATTGATTTTTTATACTTGCAAAAGGTCATAAAGGTGGTCCATTTTTTTCATCCATTCGCAAGTTTTAATCACTAAGGAACTTTGATCAGGAAAAAAGTGCGAGAGTGTTATTCCCTAGTGCTGATGGATTTTTGGGGCTGCTTACATAAAATCAGAGTCAGAAAATGGCAAACCCAGATCAGAAACTTTTTACATAAAAAATTCGACATTATTTTTATTAAAACTTAGGTCGGTCGGCCTTGATAGCTAGCCGTACCGACGACCATTTCGATGGTAACAAGGATTTTCATGGGATAATCGTGGGATTTTATAATTGGTGTGACTTTTTTAAAATTTTATGCTGTTAAAGTAATATGATAACAATTTTGATGAATTTAATATGATATATATATAATTTAAATGTATATGTGCATTTCCACCAAAAGGTCTACCACGAATTTAAAATTCGTTTAAACCTCCATAATAGAGAAAAAAATGTTTAAATTTATATTGTGAGAGTACTGAGAGCTGATCTCAATTTGAATTTAAAAAATGGCAGCAAACATGATGAATGGCAACAAAAGTTAAAAAAAGGCGACAAAATTTAAAAATTTTAACAAAAGTTGAAATTTTATAAGTATAATAAATACTCGTATAATACAAAGTTTAATTAATTTTTTTCAGTTTTCAATTGTAACCGTCCTGAATTACACTTTACATGTTTTTCTAGTTCAATTAAATAAATAAAACTATAAAATATTAGCACTTCTTTGAAGGAAAAATTTGTCACATAATGTATATCACGTAACGTATCATACTATGGTTTATATAAAAATAAGTAAAAAAGATTTTTCAACGAAACAATTATGAATATGTAGAAACATTATTCTAGATAATATTAAAAAACTTTCATAAAAAAACTCGTGCGCACTTCTCAAATTTTTTCGTTTATATTGATGCAGGTAAGAACCACTTCTATTTTATGTCACGTAACGTATCATTTTTGGTGGCTTCTATCTGAGAATTTAATTGTTTAATTTTTCTTTTGTTTTTTACTCAAGAAATTCCCATATCTTATTAAAATGAATGCATAAATTAATATATTATAAATAATATAGTATAAATACATAATAATATTATGAATAAAAGATTGATTTTTACTTTGAAAAAAAATAAAAGTAAGTTTCTTTGCTGCGAACGCACACCACGGTGAGTAAGCTCAATCACTGCATCTCTGCTACACATATAAAACAAAATAGGGGTATTCACGGTTCAGTGCAGTTGAGGACTTGTAGTTGTGTAGTTAGGTTTTCGTGAACACACCACAATTTTGATTGTGAAATTTATTGAAGTATGTCTTATTTGTCAGAATCAGGAGTGGGCTAGGAAAAGAAAATATTTCATAAATTAAATATGAACATGCCACAAAATTTACTGAGAGCAAAAGTTTTCGAATGCAGTAAAAAACAATTTGAAATCTTTGTGAAGAAAACGGTTTCGAGTCTCATTCGAAAGGTTTTTGTTTGCACGAGCAATGATATTTTCTGTTTTTATGTGATTTTTGTATGGAGACCCTCCGAAGGTTGGCAGATAAAGTTTAATTAATAGGACCAGATCATATATTTAACCCTCCTAAGGGTCATAGATTTTAATAGACATTTGTGTTTCAATTTTTTGTGTGTTTTTTTTTATGGGGACCCCCAGAAGGGCGGCAGATATAGTGGGGAAAAGAAATGAGGAGGAAAATTAATAGGACCAGCTCAAAAATTTTAACCCCCCTTAAGGGTAATAGATTTTTTTATCATATGAACTAAAATAGAAAATTTTTCATTTTGTGATTTTTATATAGGGACCCCCAGAAGGGTAGCAGATAGAGTGTAGGTAAGTTCAAAATAAATGTTAAGAAGAAAAAAATAAGAGGACTCGCTCATACATTACGCCCACTAGGGGTCATAGATTTTATGATACGAGCTAAAATTGACATTTCTTTTATTTTCTATTAAAAAGTTAAACAATTAAAATGTTTTTAGCCCCCTTCGTACTGCGACAAGGGGTATATACACGTTGTCACGATGTTTGTAAAGCCCATAAGTAGGCGTGGCAGGAATAGAAAATTATATATTCTTGATCAGCATCACCATTTAAGTCGATTTTGCCATTTCCATCTGTCTTTTGACACGATTGCAGCCATAATTTTTAAATTAGAAATTGTTTTAATGTTTTTATCGGATGCACTGAAACGAATACCTCAATTATTAATACATATTGCGGGTATTCATGCAAATTGGCAATACCCTTATAAATAGTATAAAGCGTACAAGTTTATCCGCCTTATAAATTTGTATGGAGAAACCTTTGCACAAACCACATATATTAGTTCTTTGATTTAGGTGAGCAAACGAGGTGGCAAACTTATATGAGCAATCAGCTGTTTTCGCTTTTCGAAACTTAATTAATTTCTTATCAGAAGCCGGTAAAAAGCAATGAGAGTTAGTAAGAATTTATGAATTAAAACAAGAGTAACAAATTTTTAATTCTCAAAATTTCAGAAATCATTTTGAAAATAACAACTCAAAAACTTGTTGACAACATATGACAAGATTTTTCAGCTGACATATATACTGCAAATGCACAATCGACTTTAAGGGCTGTTCATATACCCTGCCTGACAAAAATAACTAATTATTTAAATTATAACATTGCCACTTTGCAAGAATACCCTTATTATATTAAACACACATTGAGAAAAAAACATATTTAAAGTAGGGTCGTCTAATGATTTTATTACAATAATTATTTACTTTTCATTGATGTATTAAAATTAAATCCACATCCAATAAAAATTGCATGATTTTGGAAAAAGTGTAGTTTTGTGGGATTTTTTGTTTAGCTGCTTCTATCGGCATCACCAAAATGGCAGAGGCACGATCTGTCAACGAAACATTAAATTTTGCAAAGTTTGAGGTCGTTCGTTTTGACAACATAAGTTGCAAACATAAGTTGCAGCTAAACAAAAAATCCCACACACTTTTTCCAAAATCATGCAATTTTTATTGGATGTGGATTTAATTTTAATAAATCAATGAAAAGTAACTAATTATTGTAATAAAATCATTAGACGACCTACTTTAAAGATGTTTTTTTCTCAATGTGTGTTTCATATAAGTTAAGGTCACATAAGTTACAAAGTTTTGACTGTCTCACGTAGGTTGGAAGGGCACGGTTTCTGGGGGTGGCATTTTGACGTTTATATGGTGCTGTTGTATTAATATACAATAGACCTTACGTCGGGATGCAAACCTTTTTTAGGAACGTGACATTCCACGAAACTTTAGTAAGTTTCGAATGGAATTAGTTCTTAATACCCAAAATTTTAACAACATTTTTATATGTTTTTAACATTATGGATTTTTTTTCTACTAACAACATAGTTTGTTTGGGGATGTCGGGATATTACGAAGAGAGTGGAAGAGCAAAACACTCAACCACCCCCATTATCATAATCTCCTTCTGAGATTTACCCATATTTACTAACATTACCGTATTAAAATATTCTCCTCTGGTCCAAAATACCCTAACATTTATATTTTGGATGAAACTTAGGGCTTAGTTATTTTTCTTTTTTATTTTTTTCTTTTTTTATTTTTTCCCCAACTTTGTTCGCCTCCTTGCCTTTTTTAGGTTAGGGGGATTTACGGGGCGATTGGAGGGATGTTGTGGGGTGGACCAGCAATGGTATCCTACCCTCCTTCTCTCTAGTCCATATAATGGCCCAAAAATTGTCTTGGGGGTTAATGAGGAATTGTTACCTTGAGTTAATAAGGTAACGTTCCAATAACTCACACAAACCAAAAATCTCCTCCCACTCTCAACCCAAGTAATTGTTACCCTTGAGTTAATAAGGTAATATTTCAAGAAACTTAATTCCCAAATTCCCAAAAAAAGCGAACAAGGACCCAAAAACTTTAAAATTCTCCCATAGGTTTTCCCAATTTTTCTTTTCCCAATAGGTGTTTCCCCAATTTTTCCCTATATGTTAGTCTTTCCTTTTTTTTTCTCCTCTTTTGAATTGGTGTTTAGCCATGCACTAGTGTTTTGGGAGATTTTCTCTAGTCCCGCCTTGGATGCAGCGCCAAGAAGGCAAAGAAAAAACGCCATTCCGTTCCTATGCATCCAGAACTCCTAGAGCGAGGATAATTTTGGCCTTTGTTACTATCCCAAGGGCTAACTTTGTTCAAGTTTTTTGTCGGGAGAACAGGCTAGCTCTGGATAAAATACCCCACAATACGCCTTCGTGTTTTTATAAAAAACTGTTTTAGGTTTTATTTAGGTTTGTTTAGTTTTTTGAGAGACTCCTCTAATTTTCCCCCCCATTAATACTTACGGTGTCGTCCTTTTGGACAATTTTCTCTAGTCCCGCTCTGTTTGCGTAGCCAAGAAGGGCAAAAAAATACGCATTCAGCGCCTATGCATCCAAAACTTTTTAAGGAGGCGAGTAAGCTTAGCATTATGTACCTATTACAGAAGCTGGGTTTTTCTCGCTTCTTGAGAAGTATGGGTCGGTATTGGAGGGGTTGCCATGGGGACGATAACCCAAAAGTTTTTCGTAAGGTAGAATACCTTTTTCATAGATTATCATAGGGCTCAGGCAGCTTGGAGTTGACTTTGCTGCGGGACGCTTCTTCCTGAATCCATTTTGTTTGTGTTGCCAAGAAGGGCAAAGAAAATACGCATTCGGAGTCAACACATACAGACTTATGATGCGAGGGATTCCAGAAGTTGTACCCTTTTACAAAGGCTGGCTTCCCTTAATTCTTTTTCGAGTGTAGGCGGGATTCGGGGACAGGTGGCCAACAGTTCATGGTGGCGACAGGCTTGCTCCCAATAGTTTTTAAGTTTTCGATAGGTTTAGTATAGTGTTTTAAAAGTTTTAAAAGTTTTTTAGGTAGCTAGGTTTTATATAGGTTTTATACAGCTTTAGGTTGTTAGGTTTTTTTAAATATATATAGATTCAAGTTGTTACGTTTTTATATTATATTATATAATTCTATGTGGCACATTTCAGGAACTTTTACTGTGTGGCACATTTTGAAACTTTTCTATGAAGCACATTTTTATGTGTCGAATTTAAAGAATTTATTATGTGTCGCATTGTTGAGGTTTCTTAATCGTCACATTTTTTTCAGTTTTTTAGTTTTCTCTTAGCTCTGACTCTTGAGTGAGACGGAGCAAAAGTTTTTTGTGTGAATGTTCTTTATTATATAAAGTGTGTATGTGTGTGTGTGTGTGTGTGTGTGTGTTGAATTTTTTATTTTTTATTTTTTTTAGTTTTTAAAAATTTGTTAGGTTTTAGTTTTTTCTTCGAATGCATAGCATTCAGGATGTAGAGGTTGGTTAGGTTTTTTTTTATTTTTTGTAAAGTCTTCTAATGAGCTTACTTAGCGGTAAGCGAAAAGATCTTCAAGACAGCCCTCGTGCCTTCACGGCAAGGCTTTAGGTCGTTTTTTTATTCTTTAAATTTATGGGAAGTATATTCTTTTTATATATTACGTTTTCTAGCTTTTTTAGGTGTTAGGTTTTCTATATATGGTTTGTGTTGTGTGGTGTTAGGTCGAGTTATTTGACTGGACACTATGCAGCATAGCCATATCTTAAGTTAAATTTTTTTAATTCGTTTTTTTTAATTCGTATTTTAAAGTTTAAAATTTAGCTGACGGTTTTGTTAAGAATATTTTTTTTGTAGTGACAGACGTACCAAGAAAAACAGTGAATAATAGGGTTTTTAAAGTTAAGTTTTTTAGTCAAAGTTTCGTTTTTTGAAATTTTAAATAAATTTTTTTCGTTGTAATCCTATTAGATATACTGTATTTCTACAGGACAGGACACTTAGTGGCCATTTTTTAGAATTGATACCTTTCCCTAATCGCAAAGTATTTTGTAATACTTTGTTTTTTCTTCAAACACTGTAGGGTTTTCTATTAGTAGAAAGACCATACATCCTTGTGGGATGTATGGTTTGGGAGTTATGACGGAAAAATCACATGTTTTTGGCCAGCTACCACTCCAAAAAGTATTCTACAAATCCTAAACTACAAGAGATGGAGCAAAATGCAATTCGACACAGAAGCATTTTTACTTAAGGACGAAGACCTGGCGCTCATTTTAATGCATGAATCGTCCTTATCTGATATGTAGTTTGGATTTTAGAAAAAAAATAAAAAAAAATAAAAATTGTCAAAAAAGGACATATGAAATTAACATGAAATCTAATTTTTAAAATTCTTTCAAGGATACAGTCTTGTGAACAGTAGCTTAACGAACAATTTGATACTTAAATCGTCTTTTTATGATGTATGGTTTAGAAGTTATGGCTAAAAAACAAAAAAAATCGCAAAAAACGACGTCATAAACTATGATTCTTTAAAAAAATTTTAACTAAGATTCTTGAAAAAAAATTTTTTTCTGAATATGAAGTCTTGTGTATATATGTATTAGAAACAATTTGGTGCACAAATCGTCCTTGTAGGATGTATGGTTTGGGAGTTATGACGGAAAAATCACATGTTTTTGGCCAGCTACCACTCCAAAAAGTGTTCTACAAATCCTAAACTACAAGAGATGGAGCAAAATGCAATTCGACACAGAAGCATTTTTACTTAAGGACGAAGACCTGGCGCTCATTTTAATGCATGAATCGTCCTTATCTGATATGTAGTTTGGATTTTAGAAAAAAAATAAAAAAAATAAAAATTGTCAAAAAAGGACATATGAAATTAACATGAAATCTAATTTTTAAAATTCTTTCAAGGATACAGTCTTATGAACAGTAGCTTAACGAACATTTTGATACATAAATCGTCCTTTTATGATGTATGGTTTAGAAGTTATGGCTAAAAAACCAAAAAAATCGCAAAAAACGACGTCAAAAACTATGATTCTTGTAAAAAAATTTTAACTAAGATTCTTGAAAAAAATTTTTTTCTGAATATGCAGTTTGAATATGCAGTCTTGTGTTTATATGTATTAGAAACAATTTGGTGCACAAATCGTTCTTGTAGGATGTATGGTTTGGGAGTTATGACGGAAAAACCACATGTTTTTGGCCAGCTACTACTCCAAAAAGTGTTCTACAATTCCTAAACTACAAGAGATAGAGCAAAATGCAATTCGAAACAGAAGCATTTTTACTTAAGGACGAAGACCTGGCGCTCATTTTAATGCATGAATCGTCCTTATCTGATATGTAGTTTGGATTTTAGAAAAAAAAATAAAAAAAATAAAAATTGTCAAAAAAGGACATATGAAATTAACATGAAATCTCATTTTTAAAATTCTTTCAAGAATACAGTCTTGTGAGCAGTAGCTTAACGAACATTTTGATACATAAATCGTCCTTTTATGATGTATGGTTTAGATGTTATGGCTGAAAAACCAAAATAATCGCAAAAAACGACGTCAAAAACTATGATTCTTGTAAAAAAATTTTAACTAAGATTCTTGAAAAAATTTTTTTTCTGAATATGCAGTTTGAATATGCAGTCTTGTGTTTATATGTATTAGAAACAATTTCGTGCACAAATCATTCTTGTAGGATGTATGGTTTGGGAGTTATGACGGAAAAACCACATGTTTTTGGCCAGCTACCACTCCAAAAAGTGTTCTACAATTCTTAAACTACAAGAGATGGAGCAAAATGCATTTCGACAAAGAAGAATTTTTGCTTAAGGACGAAGACCTGGCGCTCATTTTAATGCATGAATCGTCCTTATCTGATATGTAGTTTGGATTTTAGAAAAAAAATAAAAAAAAATAAAAATTGTCAAAAAAGGACATATGAAATTAACATGAAATCTAATTTTTAAAATTCTTTCAAGGATACAGTCTTGTGAACAGTAGCTTAACGAACAATTTGATACTTAAATCGTCTTTTTATGATGTATGGTTTAGAAGTTATGGCTAAAAAACAAAAAAAATCGCAAAAAACGACGTCATAAACTATGATTCTTTAAAAAAATTTTAACTAAGATTCTTGAAAAAAAATTTTTTTCTGAATATGAAGTCTTGTGTATATATGTATTAGAAACAATTTGGTGCACAAATCGTCCTTGTAGGATGTATGGTTTGGGAGTTATGACGGAAAAATCACATGTTTTTGGCCAGCTACCACTCCAAAAAGTGTTCTACAAATCCTAAACTACAAGAGATGGAGCAAAATGCAATTCGACACAGAAGCATTTTTACTTAAGGACGAAGACCTGGCGCTCATTTTAATGCATGAATCGTCCTTATCTGATATGTAGTTTGGATTTTAGAAAAAAAATAAAAAAAATAAAAATTGTCAAAAAAGGACATATGAAATTAACATGAAATCTAATTTTTAAAATTCTTTCAAGGATACAGTCTTATGAACAGTAGCTTAACGAACATTTTGATACATAAATCGTCCTTTTATGATGTATGGTTTAGAAGTTATGGCTAAAAAACCAAAAAAATCGCAAAAAACGACGTCAAAAACTATGATTCTTGTAAAAAAATTTTAACTAAGATTCTTGAAAAAAATTTTTTTCTGAATATGCAGTTTGAATATGCAGTCTTGTGTTTATATGTATTAGAAACAATTTGGTGCACAAATCGTTCTTGTAGGATGTATGGTTTGGGAGTTATGACGGAAAAACCACATGTTTTTGGCCAGCTACTACTCCAAAAAGTGTTCTACAATTCCTAAACTACAAGAGATAGAGCAAAATGCAATTCGAAACAGAAGCATTTTTACTTAAGGACGAAGACCTGGCGCTCATTTTAATGCATGAATCGTCCTTATCTGATATGTAGTTTGGATTTTAGAAAAAAAAATAAAAAAAATAAAAATTGTCAAAAAAGGACATATGAAATTAACATGAAATCTCATTTTTAAAATTCTTTCAAGAATACAGTCTTGTGAGCAGTAGCTTAACGAACATTTTGATACATAAATCGTCCTTTTATGATGTATGGTTTAGATGTTATGGCTGAAAAACCAAAATAATCGCAAAAAACGACGTCAAAAACTATGATTCTTGTAAAAAAATTTTAACTAAGATTCTTGAAAAAAATTTTTTTCTGAATATGCAGTTTGAATATGCAGTCTTGTGTTTATATGTATTAGAAACAATTTGGTGCACAAATCGTTCTTGTAGGATGTATGGTTTGGGAGTTATGACGGAAAAACCACATGTTTTTGGCCAGCTACTACTCCAAAAAGTGTTCTACAATTCCTAAACTACAAGAGATAGAGCAAAATGCAATTCGAAACAGAAGCATTTTTACTTAAGGACGAAGACCTGGCGCTCATTTTAATGCATGAATCGTCCTTATCTGATATGTAGTTTGGATTTTAGAAAAAAAAATAAAAAAAATAAAAATTGTCAAAAAAGGACATATGAAATTAACATGAAATCTCATTTTTAAAATTCTTTCAAGAATACAGTCTTGTGAGCAGTAGCTTAACGAACATTTTGATACATAAATCGTCCTTTTATGATGTATGGTTTAGATGTTATGGCTGAAAAACCAAAATAATCGCAAAAAACGACGTCAAAAACTATGATTCTTGTAAAAAAATTTTAACTAAGATTCTTGAAAAAAATTTTTTTCTGAATATGCAGTTTGAATATGCAGTCTTGTGTTTATATGTATTAGAAACAATTTGGTGCACAAATCGTTCTTGTAGGATGTATGGTTTGGGAGTTATGACGGAAAAACCACATGTTTTTGGCCAGCTACCACTCCAAAAAGTGTTCTACAACTTCTAAACTACAAGTGATAGAGAAAAATGCATTTCAACAAAGAAGAAACCCTACTTAAGGACGAAGACCTGGCGCTCATTTTAATGCATGAATCGTCCTTATCTGATATGTAGTTTGGATTTTAGAAAAAAATAAAAAAAATAAAAATTGTCAAAAAAGAACATATGAAGTTAACATAAAATCAATTTTTTAAAATTTTTTCAAGGGTTCAGTCTTGTGAACAGTAGCTTAACGAACATTTTGTTATATAAATCGTCCTTTTATGATGTATGGTTTTGAAGTTATGGCTAAAAAACCAAAAAATCGCAAAAATGACGTCAAAAATTATGATTCTTGTAAAAAAATGTAACTAAGATTCTTGACAAAAAATTTTTTTTCTGAATATGCAGTTTGAATATGCAGTCTTATATATATATGTATTAGAAACAATTTGGTGCACAAATCGTCCTTGTAGGATGTATGGTTTGGGAGTAATGACGGAAAAACCACATGTTTTTGGCCAGCTACCACTCCAAAAAGTGTTCTAGAATTCCTAAACTACAAGAGATAGAGCAAAATGAATTTCGACAAAGAAGTAACCATACTTAAGGACGAAGACCAGGCGCTCTTTTTAGTGCATGAATCGTCCTTATCTGATATGTAGATTGTATCTTGTGTATATATGTATTAGAAACAATTTGGTGCACAAATCGTCCTTGTAGGATGTATGTTTTGGGAGTTATGACGGAAAAACCACATGTTTTTGGCCAGCTACCACTCCAAAAAGTGTTCTACAACTCCTAAACTACAAGAGATAGAGCAAAATGTATTTCGACATAAAAGTAACCCTACTTAAGGACGAAGACCTGGCGCTCATTTTAATGCATGAAGCGTCCTTATCTGATATGTAGTTTGGATTTTAGAAAAAAGTAAAAAAAATAAAAATTGTCCAAAAAGGACATATGAAATTAACATGAAATTTCATTTTTAAAATTTTTTTTCTGAATATGCAGTTTGAATATGCAGTCTTATGTTTATATGTATTAGAAACAATTTGATGCACAAATCGTCCTTGTAGGATGTATGGTTTGGGAGTTATGACGGAAAAACCACATGTTTTTGGCCAGTTACCACTGTATCTGAAAGTTTGAGGTCGTTCGTTTTGACACTTGTATCGAAAAGTTTTTACAAAGCAGACCAAAGTACGATCAAAGGCCGACCGACCCAATGCACTATTGTGTTGTGGGCATTTCATATAGTTGAATGAAACGAGTCAAGAAATAGACGGGTGTTTGGTCAATATTTGGTAGATTTGATTTTTTTAAATAGAATACTTTAGAGATTCGTTGTCATTTTAAAAACTGAAGAAACAACAACAACAACAACATTGCAATATCACTAGCTGATTTTATTGCAATTTCGGCCCTGCAACTGGCTTCATCAGAAACTTTTGTGATGCCACCACCGGGAAACGAGCCCATGCGTGGTCGTCGTGCCAGCGCATTTTAGCGCACTGCACCACAGAGGCGATGAGATTTTCATACTGTTTTTGTTGCTGTTTTTTTTTTTTTTTTTTGCTTACTTTAGTGTATGCTTATGTTATATTTTTAAACAGAAATTAGCTCAATTGTACCATGAGATTACGAGCTACAAGTTCTCAAAAACTTTAGACGCGATTTTCTCAAAGCACAGTTTTTTCTCTTACGCCCCAATGCATCAATTATAAAAATGGTTTTTAATTTCGTGTATACTAAATGTATTTTTATATGATTCCAACGTTGCCATTTAAAATTGATTATACAGACGTTTTCAGGTTGATTTTGTTTCTGTAATAAATAAAGTAATTTTGTGTAGTAGTTAAAAAAAAAATCAAATATTTTGAGCTTAGACATATGCAAGAAATACTCAACCACTTGATAATATCAAGCATTTTCCATACACATTGAATATCTTGCAAATTGAGCAAATAATTTTTTAATTTGCACTCCTTGGAGTCATCTGCAATCGCTCAACACAAAAACAGTCCCAATGAATGTTGTGGAAAATGTTGTGGAAATGAAAAATTCATTTGGGAATTGCTAACTTACAACATGATGAAATTTGAACACTATTTAGATTGAATTTATATGAAAATCTATGGTGTGCTTAGAGAGCATTTATAATAAATTACACATCCATTTAGTTTGATTCTCAAGTCATTAACTAATTTGAATGTAATAACATAACAACTTCCTGGGGGTAGAAAGGGTTTAATAAACCGCATCGTTGTCCTAACGATGCTTGAGAGGGTTCTTTGCTGTTGCTACAAAATAGACGGGCATTTATTATTATAGGTACTATAAAAGTTTAAGTGTTGCCTCTCCTTCATTTTCATTTCTTTAGATTAAGTGATATATATCGTATTAAATAAGATTCTCTTTTAAGTTTTCAAAAATTTATGGTTAGAATAAATTAAAATAAAATGATTGTATCGTATTGTTTTAACTGCTGCCAAAGTGTAATTCGCTTACCACCAGGTAGGTAGGCCAGCTTGCGGAAAATTCTCCGATTTGCGGGTTATATCACATCGATTGGGCAATGGGCTTTACTAAGTGATGAATTTTATATTCGATATAATAATTTCTTTGGAAATTAAAAATCGTTTTAAATTTTAGTACTTTGGACTAATATTTGGTTTTTGCCAGGTATTGATAAAAAAGTCGAACATTTTTCTAATATTCTCAATAATCACTTTGCCAATCATGTTCCTACTCGTACCTCTGTTATAAAAAATGCTTCCTGTCCATGGTTCAATAGTCATGTAAAAAATGCCATAAAAAAACGAAATAAAATGCATAGTAAGTGGAAAAAGAATCCTTCACAAAAATATTGGGAGAACATCAGAAGAAATATTGGTGAGACTGCACACCACCGATCCATCTAAGGTATTGTGGAGGAATATAAAAAACCTTGGCATTAAAAATAAGCCTGCTGCTTAGGGTGGGTCGATTTGAACATCTTAATGGGCGCTTCGCGTTTCTGATTCTTGGGATTGTACTGAGCAAAAAAGTCCACTAGACCATACGTCTACGGTGAAAATCGAGCTTCCAGATTTTGACTTGCAGTTTTTTCTCAGACTTTTGTCACGTTTTTTTTTTTTTTGATATTTTGGCCTATAACAGCCAAACCATTGAGATTTTCGATCCAATACAGAGACAAAAATCTCAATGGTTTGGCTGTTATAGACCAAAATATAAAAAAAAAACGTGACAAAAGTCTGAGAAAAAGCTGCAAGTCAAAATCTGGTAGCTCGATTTTACTGTAATGTGGATCAACAACAATAGTACCCTAGTAAGTGGAATGACTGTTGATGTACTGGTTCCACCAAAAAATTTCAATTTTCTGCAGTAAATGACAGTGATGTTATCAAGTGCATAATGAATGTAAGATCGAATGCTACTGGTGAGGATGGTATATCAATAAAATTTATTAAAATTATTTTGCCCCATATTATAAAATACTGTTTTACAACGTTGACTTTTCCTCACTCCTGGAAAATTTCAAAAGTATTGCCTGTTGCAAAAAATATTCAGCGCTTGAAGCCAACGATTTTAGGTCTATAACTATTTTGTAATCCCTGTCCAAGTATGCGAAGCTTTAATGGCTGATCAAATTTCAAAATATCTAAGCAATTATAACTTGCTGTCGTCTTTCCAATCTGGCTTTCGTTCTGTCATAGTTGTACAACTGCTACATTGAAAGTTATAGATGATTTACGAAAATCTTACGATGAAGGTCAGATTACTCTTCTCTGTTTGCTAGACTTCTCCAAAGCATTTGACTCTGTAAATCATTCCTTACTTTGCCAAAAACTGGAGTGTTTGTTTGGATTTCAAGATAATGCTGTAAGCCTTTTAAGAAACTACCTGTCGAACAGATTGCAGAGAACTAGAGTAGGGGATGAGTGCTCTCAACTTAAATTAGTACGCAGCAGTGTTGCCGTTTCAAAATTTTTGAGAGAAGTGAAATTTTAAAAAAAGTGAAGTGAATCGAAGTGAAATGAAATGTCTTCAAAAAGAAAGTGCAGCAAAGCAACAAAAATTTAGATGGCAAAGTCAAAAATTGGTTTCAATGGTTGAAATACACATCTTTATTTTTAACAAAAAAGAAACAGAGTAAAACAAAATAGCCCAACGGGCCGGCATGTCAGGAGCTTCCTGCAGGAGCAAAACGTCACCACTGTATTTTGTTGTTGTGCAGCGAACATTTCAAAAAGCTTGAAAACAAAAACAAACTGCTGACCCAAAATTTTCCAAGAGAGGCCTTTTAAAACAATTCAAAGGAAGCTAAATTGGAGTGCTTTTTTCCTATGACATACAATGTTAAAATATCAATGGTGTGTCATACGTTTGGTCAGCACTTTCTCGCTTTCAGCTGACTTGTAAGCACTCAAAAAGGCCTTTGCTCCAACAAATTTCGTAAGCTATATATAGCAAATTTCCAAGACCATTTTTAAATTAGAAAACATCTCTCTTCGAGTTGACTTTCTTAAGTATTTGTTTAGTTGACACAATAAGCAAATTTAGGAATTCTAGGCCTAACTTGTACTCGGAAAAGCAGAAACATGTTCATCAATTGCAATCGTTTAATATTAGATAATTTTTTAAAATCTTTAAAATATTTTTCAAACATTACTTTATTTAGGTATTAAGTTTTATGCACAAAAGTTCATTAATGTATTAAATAACATAGCAAATGTTCGTAAGCATAAGCATACAAAAAATTTTATAACTGAAATAATTAAAGTATAGAAATTGTTTTAAAAACTATTTGCTCTGATTAATACATAACTATTTGTGATAAAAAAATCTTTTCCATACAAACACAGTGGCAAAAGTAGACTTCGAAGACATTGTCTTTAAAACCGTCGTTGAAGACAACGGAGGAACAATACGGGTTTTTTGCTGACGTGTATTTATAAATTTAGGAGCAAAATAAATCGTGTGAAAGGTTTGTAAAAAATTTTTTTTTATATTTTTAAAATATATATTAAAAAGCAGAAAATCTGGATTCAAAGACTGATCGATCCATGAAAGGAATAAGGGAGAGTGGAAAGAATAAAGCAAGAGAGCGCGATGGGGCAAAAACAAGCAGAGGTGTACTGGTTTTAAGCGAACACGTTGGGCAGTACGTCGTCCAAGACATGGCGAAGAATAGTTTTGCAAGTCGTTTGGCTAATTTGTTCGAAATGGTATTCGAACACAGCTGTAGGATTGGAGCCATTTGTCCTCGAAGACTGATTGCTGTCTTGAAAGACGTTTCGATGACGGATACATTCGTTCTCCACTGTGAGTTATTGAATATTAAGTGGGAACAATAAAAATATCTAGTATTTATAAAGTTAAAAACAAACAATATACATAGCAATATATGTGTTACTTATATTTATCGACTAATTCTAGAAATTGACAACTGAAATTATAAGGATTTCTCAGTATAAAATGATATCGAAAGCTACTTGACAAAATTATTAACACACAAAAAGGTCTGAACAAGAAATATTTATATGATTTTTTTCCAACTTCATGTTAAAAATAGTATTATTAAAACAGCTTTGTATGTTAATTTACAATTGCAAATCTCCAGAGTAACGCCTTTAGTTGACCCTTTGAAAATTCCCTTTTATTTGAGCGACCAAGCAAAATGCTTCCCTATTTCCCTTTTAGCTCACAAGACGATTGAAAAATCCATCAAAAAGGGGAATTACCCTGAATCTGGCATCACTGGCTAAGTGTACAATGATTCAGTGGAATCCACAGACTACTTGCATGATTCAGGAGCAACTTTCTAGGCGCGTGGAGGAGAATCCGTACTTATTAAGAACCTTTTTTGCTGTTCTAGTCAATTTTCCTGCAAAAAAATTACGCATGTTAATACATTATGATACATTTTACATAAATTTAAATTATCTTGCCATGAATTCCATCCAGCTTTTTTTTGCAACGCGCCTTTTACACGTAGAGGTTTTTTTTTAAATGAAAAACAAATGCTGCCAAATTTGACAGTTTGTTATTTCTAAAAAGACATTGCACTTCGGACCAAATGGAAGTATTCATGTCGAAGAGGAAGTGTCGAAGTGTTAGCCTCGAAAATGAAGTGAAACACTTCAATCGAAGTGAATACGGCAACACTAGTACGCAGTGGAGTGCGTACCCAAGGATCTGTTCTTAGTCCACTGCTATTTTCAATGTTTATAAACGACATCTACTCATGAAATGATGTCCAATTACATCTTTTACGCAAAACGGGATTTGAAGAAGACATTTGTTGTCGACTAAATGAAGACCTCCTTAATATTGATAAGTGTGCCATTAATAATGGTCTGCAGCTAAATGCGCACAAATCATATGTGCTACCGATTTCAGCTTTAAAATTTTTAATGAAAATATTCTGCACCTGTTTATAGGAGACAAGAAAATTAAAATTGTAACAAATGTTGTAAGTCTAGGCTTTCACATAAATTCAACGTTAACCTGCTCCGATCATGTAAGCTGCATAATATGCAAAATTTATTGTATTCTGAGAAATCTTAGAATGTCTGTTGATTTTACACCTGTAGGAACTAGACGTAAACTCGTGATGCAGCTAATCTTACCTATAAATACTTATTCGGAACTTGTTTACAGCAAATTAGATTCTCAGTCTGAACACAAACTTCAAGTAGCATTCAATCACGCCACTAGATATGTCTAAGGCATTCGAAAATTCGACCACTTATCGCAGTTCAGGAATGCTATTCTTGGCTGCAGCATAACTAGCTACGTTAATGCCAGAAACTGCATTTTCCTCCATTAGTTGATGCTTACAAAGACTCCAATTTACCCTTTTAACAAACTACAATTTTGCCAGTCAACTCGGAGTAAAATGCTGTTAGTACCTAATTTTAGATTTCTGAATTCAACTAGACTTCTTTATCATTAACGCCGTAAGATTGTGGAATTCCTTACTGAATCCTTTAAAATTAATTTTTAGAATAGGAAGCTTTAGGCAGGCGATACATAAATTTTTAAATTAAATAACATTTTATTTTTCTCTCTTTCTCACTCTTTTTTTTCTTTCTTTGCCCCTTTCATCTTTGTCTGATCTATTTTCAAGGCGCCCTTTTTATATTTTTTATACATATATTTTTAGTTTTTTAACCTAAATTCTTTTTCTAAACCTAAATTCTAAGCCATCCAAATTACTAAGTTTTACTTTGTCTTATATAAAACATATATTTAAATTTAAAAATACTTCATTCAATTGAAACATTTTATTTCTAAGGCCTTTTCTACACTTGGTCAACGCAATTCCAACGCAACTTCAACGCAACAGCGAAAAAGTTGAAAAGCAATGCAACTTTAAACCGAATGCTTTCAGACTTGCTTCAAAAGCCATGCAACATGTAACTCGTGTTTTTCGACTTCTTGCACTAATTTAATATTTAACACTTGCTCATTCATCCTGCGAACTATTTATTCTTCTTTTATATTTTATAAATGAAAAAAGGAACTAATTAATTAACTTATTCACCTTGATTAATATATAGTCTACTGCACTACAAATAATTGCATTTAGAAAACAAACAAACTGATGCAACAAGTCGCCGATCAAAATTGCGGAAAGCCGCGTTGCGTTGAACAGGTTGAGAACGTGTCGAGAATTTGTTGCGTGCTAGTTGCTTAATCTGAAGGTTCCGGTATAAATACACATGCTAGCAACTTGAGTTGGAGTTGCGTTGACCAAGTGTGGAAAAGGCCTAAGGATATTACTTTGTATATTAAAAGAACTTGTTCTTATTATACTAAGAAAAATTATTGATAGATAATAATTCTTTTTATTTGAAGGCAACGTAAAATTTTACCTTAGAAAAAATAAGAAGTGGGAAAAAAATCTAATAAAAAAGTCAAGTAGAATGCATCAAGTATAAAAAAGATAAGACAAAAGAGTAAGGAATGTTCAACTCAATTTGAAAGATTTTGAAAAAATACATTTCTAAAGATTCCAAAGATTTTACAGAAACCTATTTTGGAAATATTATAACCAAACCAAGAATGCAGTTTGTTTCTGAAACAGTGAAGATGTCACACCGGTAAACCTAGCCATTTTAAATCGGTCGTAGTATTCGATGAGTTGAAACATACAACGAGAATATATCTATAAGAGATTTCACTCGTCGCTCGTTATTTTTTACTCGCCGATATTAGCCATCCATCGACAGAACAGGGTATTTTGATGGTACATTTATTTTATACCCCTTCAAAAGTGCGAGTTTGTTTATATTTTGTTTTCTATATTTTGATCATTTTGGCTGCGTGCACAAGGGAGCAAAAAGATCGGTATTTTTTAATGTGCTTGCCTGGTTCTTCTTATTTGAATATCTGAAGAAATATTGCAAATTTTATGAATGAAAATAAAATTTTACAGCTTTTTATTTGCATGTGCATGGTTGTCGAGTTTATTTTGTTTCCAGCTGGACATTTTTGTTGTGATTTTGTTGTAGCTATATTTTGTTAGCTGCTGCAGACAAGGATTTTTAGATATTTCATTTTTTGAATAGAAAGACAGATTTCTGATTCGGCTAATGAAATAATTATTGGATAATAAAAAAATGTAGCAATAAAATAGAATTGGTCTAGCAGTATTTAAAAAATTTAAAATAAAACAAAGAAATATTGTAGATTTAATTAATGAGAATAAAAGTTATATTTGATACAAATTTTACAGGTTATTATATATATGTATGTGCGGTTTTTTTTTCTTTTATCTTATTTAGTTTGTTTCTAGCTGGACATTTTCCTTGTAGCAATATTTTGCTTGCTACTTTGGATACTCAATATGTAAGAAAATTAAGAAAAATAAAAATAAATAGAATATATTTATATTAGACTGTCCCACTTTTTCAACGTTTTTCGAAAAGTCCCCGGGACACGTTGATTTCTGTCTACATAGTCTGAGTCTAAAGAGTCGCGCAAAGGCTTTTTGGCTAAAAAAATTATATTTTCGAAAAAACAAGAAATTTTATCTTCAGTATTTTTCATATCACTATGAAACTAATGAAACTATTTTTATCAATTTATACTTATTTAAAAGCTAATAAAATTTTCCATCTTATGCTTTAAGAACCATTGCAATTTGTTCTGTACATTTTTTAAAAAAATTCTGCAATGTGATTTTGATTAAATTTTTTGTCGAAAATTTGATAACTTCAACTCACATTACCCCGCTTTACAAGAGCATAAGGAAGAAGTTTTTAATTATGTAAATTTCGTATTTTGAAAAATTTTACAACAAAAATGTTGATGTATAATTTGAAGATATATGATATGGTATTTTTATTAAAAAAAACACAACTGCACAGTGAGTTTTTTCGAAAAAAATTCAATTTTTTTTTTATTAAACGTAGCTACATAAGTATTTATGTAAATAACCATAAGAAACAAAATTATACTACATTAGTTTAAGTTGCGAAGTATTGTACGATTTCTGCTGTCAGGATGATTTTTATTGTAATGTTCAATTATTTGGATAGCACAATTTTGCTGTCCTGGATCCATATTTAGAAGTTATATTCCTTACAAGAAAAAATATTGAAAAACTATATATATGTATATTATAGTTAAGCCAGCGAAGGTGTCAAAGGCCAACTCATAGCAGAAAAGCTGTATAACAACAAAAAAATAACATTAAAATGCAAAACAGTGCATCGTAATACTGAGAACATACTAGGGCTATTCACAATCTAGTGCAAATGGTCTTGCACCATATCATTTGCAAAATGGTAAAATATATATTTACTCTACACTCAATAATTTTTTTATTCGAATTTTGGCTTTTGTAGTTTGTAGTTGTAGTTGAGGGATGGTCAAACTGAAAAAAGTACATTTTCAAAAAATTGTTGTTTAAATAGTGATTTAAAATAATTTTATGTAGGCAGTTACTGGTAAACTAACTATATGTATTTGTACATGTATTTTTGAAAAATTATCCCTTTCTTATTTTTGATATATTTTTTATTTTTATTTTTGAAAAACTAGAAACAAACTACCTTGTTTTTAAAAACAACCAATTAAAAAACTTATTTAAAATAATATAGTGTATGAACTACTTTGAATTATATTATGGCGGCATCCACTTCAATTTTGAATAGTTTTTATTGCATTATATATGAAGTAATTGAAAAACTACTTCAAAACAAGTGGCTTAAAACTACTTTGAATTATATTGTATTAAGGCGGCGACTACTCTGATTTTGGAATACCGAAATAAAAACTTACTAAATTTCGGTAAAGTAAGTAAGTAGTAGTTGTTTACATACATTTATTTAAATAAAGAATATCTACATTAAAATAAATTGCATAATATATCTTTGATGGCAATTGTATTTCAACTTAAATAATTATAAAAGGTTCGTGATGAAGAACTGTGGTAAGTATACTTACTGAAATGTATTTTTTTAATACAAAATTCTTTTATTTTCTTATAATAAAAGCCATCTTTTTACTTTGGCAGAAAACGTTTTGCAGTTTTTTTAATTAATAAATGAAAAAACAATTAATTTTAATGTAGATGTATTTAATTTCTGTAGTTAAAAAATATCTAGTAAAAGTAAATAATTGAAAATAGTAAAAATAATTACATTTTTATTTGGACGGTGAGTTACTAATTTACATTTGTTTTAAATACATATTTATTTATTTTTACTACAGGATTATTTTGGGTGTATTTTGGATACACAAGCATAATTTTTAGATACTTCATTAGCCAAAGATTAGAATCTTTGGAAGATTCATACCTCCGGGCGAATCCAAAAAAAAAAAAAGTAGACACCTAAAAGAATGTTGTATTGCTGGTACGGGTGATTACGGCACTTGAAGTCATTTGAAGAAAACAACATTTAAATATATTATTGTTCTGCGAGTTGTCATTCTGGCAGGTAGTAGATTTAAATATTTTTTTAAAAAATGAAAAAATGGTGAACTTCGAAGCAGACATTTACATATATCAGGTTTTTTTTCATCGGGGTAAAAAACACGAAAAAAGATTAAAAATTAACAATTCTACTATCTGCTAGAGCCATTGTCTGTAGAATTATGAATTGAAAATTCAGCCCAATCAGCTTAATAGATTTTTTAAACACCCTGGTCGAAAAAGTCAAAAAACTTTGTTTCGAGAAAATCACTTTTCTATAGACGACGATTTTAAATATTTGGTAAAATATTACTTTTGAAAACAATTTTCTAAAAATATAATTTATATAATTGTATAAAAGTATATATTGAAACTAGGCTATTTTTTTGGATAAACATTAGGGCGGAGTAGGTATGTTCAACTTTTTTAGTTTTGTCGATCCCGGGATTTTCGAGATCTGAAATTATTCGAATTTTGGCTTTTGTTGTGTTTTGTACGAAATAGCTTAAGATTATGAAAAAAAGCTATCCATAAAGTTGGTATTTTAAATTTTGCATTTTTTGATTTTGGGGTATTTTTCGAAAAAACTGCATAGATTTTGATTTTATATCAAATCAAATAGCTTTAGCCTATGACGTAAAAAAACTTTTATGAATAGGATCCACATTAATGTACATTAACACAAACAACAGAACATACGTATATTGTATTTATTATAGTATATACAATCCCTGGATTGTAGTTGCAGATCTCGAAAATCCCGGGATCGACAAAACTAAAAAAGTTGACATCCCTACTCCGCCCTAATGTTTATATAGATATGTTTATATAAATAAATTCTTCTTTGATTTTGAAGAAATTTGGTGTTTGTATTTTGTTAATTCAAGTTAATTTTATTTATTAAAAGCATTTTTGTTAAAAAAACTTTTTCAAGTCCTAACTAATAATTATTTCATTAGCCGAATCATCAGAATTTCATCTTTTTATTGGCGTAATAAAGTATCTTAAAATTATGGTTGTGTACCCAAAGTCGCAAGCAAAATATTGCTACAAGGAAAATGTCCAGCTAGAAACAAACTAAATAAGATAGAAGAAAAAAAACCACACATACATATATATAATAACCTGTAAAATTTGTATCAAATATAACTTTTATTCTCATTAATTAAATCTACAATATTTCTTTGTTTTATTTTAAATATTTTAAATACTGCTACACCAATTCTATTTTATTGCTACATTTTTTTTATTATCCAATAATTATTTCATTAGCCGAATCAGAAATCTGTCTTTCTATTCAAATAATGAAATATCGAAAAATCCTTGTCTGCAGCAGCTAACAAAATATAGCTACAACAAAATCACAACAAAAATGTCCAGCTGGAAACAAAATAAACTCGACAACCATGCACATGCAAATAAGAAGCTGTAAAATTTTATTTTCATTCATAAAATTTGCAATATTTCTTTAGATATTCATATAAGAAGAACCAGGCAAGCACATTAAAAAATACCGATCTTTTTGCTCCCTTGTGCACGCAGCCAAAATGATCAAAATATAGAAAACAAAATGTAAAAAAACTCGCACTTTTGAAGGGGTATAAAATAAATGTAACATCAAAATACCCTATCCTGTCGATGGATGGCTAATATCGGCGAGTAAAAAATAACGAGCGACGAGTGAAATCTCTTATAGATATATACTCGTTGAAACATATTAGATTAAAAAAAACAAATACACTGTCCCTTACTTCACGCAATTATTGATAACTTTTCGATGTATCATCTGTTTTTGTTAAAAGTGGGCTTAAAATATATGTGTCAAATGTACCACCCACCAATTTTAATAGTTTTTCTAAAAACAAAGCTTTATTTCACATAAATATGAAACATTTAAGAAAACCATTGTAAAAGTAAACTGTTATTTAAAATATTTATTGCTTATGGGGATCGATATAAAAAGTAAACATAATAAACCAAGAAAAAAACAATATATTAATTAAAAAAAATGCTTTTTCTGCGGGAAATTTAAAAAAAATTGATCAATAAATAAGTTCGGAACCCTGCTTACCACCCAGAAGCGCTCAAGTGCAGTAGTAGTAGTTATCCAACTTTGCTAAATCAACATAAAAGTTAAACGATTTTTTTATGGTTAACAAACTGGCTGATGTTGACATTGATGACGATGTGAACAGTGTTTGAGTTGATAAGTTAAGTTTTGTTAACGATATCATTAACAAAAAAAGCACCACCAACAACAACAATAACAACCAGAGCAACATAAGCGACAGGAGCCACTATTGGTACGCTGGTTGCTGGCTATTTTTTTTTTTAGTTCTTATTGATTTTCAAAAATGAAACCATTTGGAGTGCATTGACCACAATAAATAACGTTATGATAAACGCGGTCCAAATAAAATTCAAACAAAAAAATGCACACAAAATAAACCGCAACAACTAAAGCAAAGAAAGAAAAACCGAAAAAAAATATGGGGAAAAAAATACACAGTCAAAGCCACCGAAAGCGAAAACAGCGAAATTGCAAAATGTTGGAGGTCTAAAGATCTGCTGCAGCTCAGAAAACAGTGAAGACTACGCACCGTTTTTTTTTATATTATTTTTTATTTACCGCTGCAGCTTCTTGAAGATGTTGTTATTTTTTAATGACTCGAATCTGGCAGCACACAAAAATCAATCATAATATTTTTACCGCCTAATTGGCAGCACAGATCGTGCCCTTTTGCATGCTCCTTGTTGTTGGGATCATATACAGCAAAACATTTTGATCCCTTTTTGTTGTTTCTTGTTTCGGGTGGACGTTGCTGTCAGGTGTGTTGTTGTTGTTATTTTGAAATGGGTTAATAACAAGATCCACAGCACGCTCGCGTTATTTCGATTGGTGTGTGTTTTTATTGATTTTCTGTAACCTTGTCCAAGTCCACCAACTCCAAGTTGCTGTTAATAGAGTTGTTGTTGTTGCTGTTTCCCACCAGCACGGATACAGTTAAGATAACTTTTGATCTAAAATGTGCAACCATTAAATTTTTCAATTTTTTTCTTAATGTTTTAATTTCGGTTTCATTCATGTTGTGTGCGGCATAAAAGATTTCTCGGAATTAAGATACATGAGGTTGAAGTTGAAGTTGGCAAAAAAAGGACCAAAACACAATGAGTTTTTTATTATTTTTAATTATATAACTGTTAAAATAGTTTCTATGCCTATATATTATTTAAATATATAAGAAGGTACTTGAATACAAAAGCAGATCAGGACATTGATATTAAAGAGCCTACGAGTAATGAAATGACTTCAAACAAAAGCTCAATTTTAAAATTTTTTGTTATTATGTTGATTTTATAATACAAATTCTAAATGTTTGATAGTTTAAATCATACTTGATTTTAAACACAAATTCTAGTTGTTTGATAGTTTAAAATCGTTTATTGAGCTTTAGGTCAAGGTTAGAACCAATAACACTGGTCAACAATTTAGCAACTTTTTCATGCCACACGAACTTTGATAGCTAATACTGTTTAAGCTGTATTTCCATGTTATGAAACTGAATTAATTTTTTTTTTTTTTTGGCCTCAGATTTTTTGTGATTTTGAACTTTGTGTTTTAACGACTTTGATCCTGTTTTTATGCTCTGGAATCCAAACAACTTAACGCAAAGCAAAAAAAAAACACCATCCTATAGAAAATTAAACAAGCTTTTTAGTGAGGTATTTTTTTTCTGCCACTTTTAGTCTGTCAGATTTTCAGGTTCAAAATAAAATTTAGGATTTTTTTATTAAAAATTTTGACTTTTATAAGTATTTTTTCTATATTTAGAGCCATATTTAAAAAAAATTTAGTTTTATCGTATTTCATATTTAATTTTCTTAATTCTGATACCAAAAACATAAACATTATCTGAGAGGAACAATTAAAATAAAATAAAATAAGCGAACTAGCCATATAATCTTATGAAGCATTAAGCACTCTTAGTAATCCACTTGTATCTAAATGACATTCAATGTAAAAATTTTAATAAATGTTATTATAAACTCACCATCTAACTCCTGGTTGGTCCCTTTTGATTGTCCAGCAGTTATCTGCCAACATACATGGGCTCTATTTGCCCTGGTAATGCTTTTCCATCTTCAAAATATCTTGGTTAAACCTTTCTCCGTGCTCATCGCTCACAGACCCCAAGTTTTCAGGAAACAAATCGAGGTGTGAGTGTAAAAAATGAATCTTTAGTGACATTTTGCAGCCCATATTGATAAGCCAACAACAGCTCGCTAACTATCTCTCTGTAACTGTCACTCTTATAGTTACCCAAAAAATTTGCAACAACATCCTTAAAAGAACTTTAAGCCGGTTTTTCTAAATCGCTCAATTTTTCTTGAAATAGTGCATCTTTTATTAAATGTCTGATTGGGGGTCCTACAAAAATACCCTCTTTTATCTTTACATCACTTATTTTGGGAAATTTTTCTTTAAGATATAAACATCCACTTCCATCCCGATCCATTGTCTTTACAAAATTTTTCATCAAGCCTAATTTAATATGCAATGGTGGCAGTAGTACCTTAAATGGCTCCACCAGAGGTAAATACTGCACATTTTTTTGTCCAGGAATGAAGGATGCACGCGTTGGCCAAATTTTTTTACTGTAATGGTTTGTTCTGTCTCGACTGTCCCATTCACATAAAAAACAGCAAAATTTGGTATAACCCAGCTGAAGTCCGAGTAATAGGGCAACAACTTTTAAATCGCAACATATTACAAGCAGTTCACCGTGTAAAACAGTGTTGCTGATTGGTAAAAAATGAGAAAATGTAAGGTATGAGAATGTCATTTAGGTGCAAGTGGATAACTAATCCTTCATGTGATTATATGGCTAGTTCGCTTATATTATTTTATTTTAATTGTTCCTCTAGGATAATGTTTATGTTTTTGATATCAGAATTAAGGAAATTAAATATGAAATACGATAAAAATAAATTTTTTTTAAATATGGCTCCAAATATAAAAAAAAATACTTGTAAAAGTCAAAATTTTTAACAAAAAAATGCTAAATTTTATTTTGAACCTGAAAATCTGACAGACTAAGGTAAGCCCGAAAAATAACCTGAAAATCTGACAGACTAAGGTAAGCCAGAAAAATAAAAAATACCTCACTAAAAAGCTTGTTTAATTTTCTATAAGATGGTTATTTTTTTTTTTTGCTTTGCGTTAAGTTGTTTGGATTCCAGAGCATAAAAACAGGATCAAAGTCGTAAAAACACAAAGTCCAAAATCACAAAAAATCTGAGGCCAAAAAAAAATCAGTTTCATAACGTGGGAATACAGTTTAAACAGTATGAGCTATCAAAGTTCGTGTGGCATAACCACTGTTGACCAGTGTAATTATTCTAACGAATCTTTCCAAAGAAACAACAACAAAAACTTTTTTTTTCTTCAATATGAAAAGGCAAAAATCACTAGCTGCACTTAGAAAAAAGTTTATCGGAATATGAGAAAAAAGGCATCATATTAAGTGAAAAATGGTATTGACTTTGCTCCAGAGAATGCTTTTCTCTAAAAGTGATCCCAAAAATTCCCTAAAATGGCAAAAAGCTTTCATGAAAATGAGATATATTTTCTCATTAATAAAAGACACCTTCTCTTTAATAGAAAAATATTTCTTTATAATAGGTTCAACCCTTCTCTTTATTGTGTAAATTTTTCCCGAAAACAGAGAAATATTTATTTAATTTTAATTAATGTTTTCTTTAAGTTGCGTTTATAGTTTCTCACAAAAAATAACACTTTCTTTAAAAGAAAGATACATTTTCTTAACATTGATAAAACATATTTCTTAATTGCGTACATTTTTCTTTAAAACACAGAAGTATATCTGCAATTACGATTAAAAAATTATTTTTGTAAAGCGTTTGTTCTAACTCAGTTCTACGCAAAGTAGAAGTATTAATATCAAATTGTGATTCGGTTTTAAAAATATTAGTTAAAAATGTGTTAAGAGGTAGAATTATTGTTGTGACATTGTTTTTTGGTACTCTTTATAAATATTCCAGAAATTTATTCCGAAAAACGATTTTGTAAATGCATCCAAAGAAACAGTAGTAATAAACAACATCACTTTGTGTAGCTATGTTAAGTGAAAAAACCTTTTGAAGGAACAATCGTCATAATATGCCTAATATGCAACACTTGCTTTTCACAACATTACTCAATTGCTCTCACGCTTTCTTTTTTTCGTACCTCATTCAATATAAGAAAAATATATCGATTTTTGAGAAGAAGCTTTTTTAATTTTTGAGAAAGGATTTGTTGTTACTACAGAAAATATTTCGCATAGTGAATTATTTATCAACAATAGAGAACATTTTTCATTTTCTATAAATTTTTTTCTATAAATGAGATTTTTTCAGTGAGAGAAAAATACTTATCATTAATAGAGACATGAAATATTTCCATTTCCCACAAAGAAGGAAATATTTCTTCGAATAAGTGAAAATTTATTATAATTGTAGCAAATTTTATTTGAAATGAAGAAAATTTCTATTATCGAAAATAGAGAAATTTTTTATCACAAAAAGATAGGTGTTTTTTTCTGAGTGTGAAATTTTTTTTTCAAGATGAAGAAAAAAAATTTCTAAATGTTAGGGAATATAGTACTTCTTGAAAATAGTTACGAACAAAATTGGGTGAGACTGCATTATTTTTAATATTCTTTTAAGAAAACATAGCAGCATTATTATGTGTCTAGGAGAGGAAAATGAGGTCTACAAAAGTGGTTGTTTGGCGAATCGCTTTTTTGGTTGGAGGACGCACAGTGGCTGAGCCCCATAGAAAAAGATTAAAAAAATAGAAGGACTCCTCATACATAGTCCAATAAAATTTGACACACAAATAAATTGAAATATGAAATCACATACAAAAATATTTTTAAATCTTATCTCAATCATGCTTACCTTCCATATATAAGACAAAAATGTAAAACAATATAAATAACATAAGCATAAACTAAAGTAAGCAAAAAGAACAGTAACAAAAAGTATGAAAGGGAGAAAACTGAGAAATTAATACTGAAATCTCATCGCTTCTGTGGTGCAGTGCGCTAAAATGCGCTGGCATGGCGACCCACGCCCGGGTTCGATTCCCAGTGGTGGCATCACAAAGATTTCTGATGAAGCCTGTAGCAGGGCCGAAATTGCAATAAAATCAGCTAGTGAGGTTTTACTTTTCGTATTGAAAAATGTTTTTATTGTTGGTTCTTTGCAAAAAAAAAATTCATTAGAGCAATTAATTGTTCTATTTCTTTTGATTTCTTAAAAAACTTAGTGCCTTAATGAAATATACTCATTATTAAAGTATTGAAAGAAAAATACCCTTAAATAAATCTGTAGCACAAATATGATATTTTAAAAAAATTTAAAAAAAAAATAAAAAAAAAAAATAAAGATGATATAGATGGGTAAACTGATACTAGCAAAATCTTGCAAATTGAAGAGCATACTTTTTGGCAGAGTGATAAAGCGTGCGCAGCAGAGAACTGCAAAACTCACATTAAATTATTCAACACGTAATCAACACTGTAAAAATCATGCCTCTTCGTTCAAGCGATCAAACTTGCTCGAATGCACATATTCGCTGTTGAGTTCAATTCAATTAAACCATGTGCTTCGTGTTGGCTCTACGATTTTAATCATCGGTCGTCTTCATACGAACACATCGATTTATGTCGTCTTCGTACCGATATATTTCGGATATTTGTTCGTTCGGCTCAACAACGATTATTTTCATCAGGAATGAAATGCAAAGAGAAAAAATCAGCTCGTATGAGTTTTTTCATAGGCTGGCAGAAAGGAAGAGAGAGCGAAAAACAGAACCAAATGGAAGCAAAAGCAAAATATTTTTATGGCAACATAGCAATATTTATTTTCATATTACATGTTTTTATACAAATACATAAAAAGAAAAGCAAAGAATTAAGCAAGAATAACATAACATTAACTTTTTGAAATTAATTCCAACACAAGAACTTCGTCGTTTGACATTTTTAAAGCAACTACATTTATCTATTTCTTTACGAAACACATATGCATTGCAACATATAACTGTAATTCCGCATACTATTCAACGCCAACACTCAAACATGTGAGTTCGATCAGTCCATGAACTCACACGAACGAAGCCTACAGCAGCGTCATGCTCACGACGCCAATACTCGTTCGCTCAAACATGTCATTAGATCAGCCGATCAACTCAAACTGACACGAAGGACGCGTTCGCCAGCGTTGTGCTGATTTTATTCAAGGCTAAGCTTTGTTGAGTGAGTTGAGTTGAGTAAGAATTTCAGTGAATGATTCAAAGAAGTAAAATATAAGGAAGTGGTGTAGTATCACAAAAGTGCGGCATTTTCCATATTGGTGTTGGTTCGCACAAATACATGAAAATTCAAACACGGTCGCATTCGGTTGCATCACAAAAAAGGCCTAAAAGGTTTCTGATTATAATAACATATTTACAAATTTAGGCTTAAAGTTTTCGCTATTTTGTTTGTTCTTGTCCAATAGCAATAAAAGATTGTATTTCCACACCACCCTTGAGGTATACAATTTGGTGCGTTACCGATTTTTTTTTTGGGTATTCGGTTCCCCAGTAGGCCTATTTCACCCGCGAGCAAACAAGAATATTAGTAAAGTAAAAAATGTATGGTAAAAGCTATCTACTGGGTTTGTATGCATTTATATTAATGCATTAAATTTTATATATTAATAAAATTATAAATAATTATATATATTAAAAAATTATATATAATTAAGGATTTCAATAAATTAAGTGAAGATAAATAAAATTAATTTAGTAATGTGCACTTTTTGATAGTTATTTCTCTGAAACCGAAGCAAGCTGAAAAAATGCTGCTTAAAACCCTGCTATGTACTTAACTACATGACCTGTTTATTCAGTTAAAATCTAGCATCTGTTAAATAATTATGGTCGTTAAGAAAAGAACAGTCCATGTCGTCATCCTTTTAAAAAAATAAATAAAATATTTATTTCCTTTTATTTTATTTAAAAATTTTTTTATTTGTTGCGATATTTTATTTTTTATTTTTGCCTTTATTCCACACACTTTATTTAATACACTGAATTTGGAAACTTTCTCGAATTTTATCTCCTAAGCCATTTGAGACCGACATTTTATTATTGCACTTTTGGACTAAGGAGACCCAAGTACCTTTAATAATAATAAGAAAAAAAATTATTAACGCGTGGGCCATAAACTGCACTTGTGACCAAATTTTTTTTACTGAAAACACGAGCGCCCTTAAATGTGTGGAAATATGTAAAATGAATACGCCCCTGAAACACTTTGACATTTCAATCCCTTAAAATTGGCGCGGAAACAACGTACTCTAATTTGCTTTTTTCACTTATTTTCAATTGAAAATGCACAAATTTTCACTTTAAATAACTTTTTTAAACACAATAAATTATAAATAACGTTGTTCCGTTTAAAAAATCCAACTGGGTTTCATATACTTACTTATGGAAGAAAACCACATTATTCTTCAAGTTTTGACTACTTGAACAGTTTTTTACAGCACAACGTATGTTTGTATAGTTGTTTGTATCATAAACTTTACTAATCTCACTGAAATTATCAATAAAAATAGCTTTTAATTAAGCATTTAATATAAGTAATTTTTTTATCTCATACTTCGACTGACAGAACGATCCAAGTGTCAAAAAACTATTCGTCAAAACTAAGTGTCAATTCACGAAACATACCGCAGTACACATACACTGTATGTGAGGGTAACACCATTTCCTTATATTTTAATTCTATGGAATGATTAAATCAAGCAAAAAGTGAGTTTTGCAGTTCTCTGGTATACTAACAGCTCTATTTTGTATAACGAATATGCACACAATCGACAGGCAAGACACGAGAAGCAATACTTTTTTCTATGCAAAATTCTATTGCTTCTCGTGTCTTGCTTGTCGTTGGTGTTCATTTTCATTATACAATATAAAGCAGTAAGTCTTCTGACTGAAAAATACTCGAAACACATTCCGTTTTCGCCATATTATGTGAAAAGACCAAAAATGTGCTTTTTTTTTGTTATAATAAACACTTAAGTTAAGGATTAATAAAAACTATTCCATACATAAAGTAGAAGTGCTGCGATGTGCTGGTATAGTTATATTCAGCTACAAATTTTGTTTTCCCCTTTTTTCTTCATATTGACATACAAAAAAAATTTATTTTAAAATCAAAACTAAAAATAATCTTCGAGTATGGAGAAAAGTCCAACCACGCTTTTAATTGAAAAAAAAACACAGTGCAACTTTTTCCCGTTTTTCTGTAGTGACTATTGAAAACTACCAATTTTTTACGACATTATTCGAGCGTTTTTACATTAATCGACTTTTCAAAGCGTCTGCAGAAAAAAAACTGTAAATTTTTTTAGACTATTCTTAAACAACGTAAAGAAAAAGTTCATCAAAAAAGCTCTTAAGTTTTAGTATTTATTTCTATTTTTCAACCACTGTGTGGCGTGGCGTCGCAGAACACACTGAAACAACTCAATAAACCTTAGTTCATAAAATCTAAAACCGGATTCATATAATTTGAGAAAAAATTCATGCTATGTGAATTTTTTATCTATATTATTATAATATTTGGAAAAATACATAAAATCTACGATTTCGTTGTGAAAAATTCTGAAATAGTTTTAAAAATTTAGGTAAATGTTTACATATATTCCCTGTAGGAAAATCAACTAAATTAAAAGTAGTTGAAAAAGTAACATTTTGTCAACCACAACTAGTTGAAATTCTAACTTTTTCCATAGAACGAAGTAACATATTTTGTATGGTGATGTCCGCTAAATAAGTCAATTGACTTTCGTCTGCATATGTTTTCAATCTGCATATGTGTTAAAATAGTTAAATCTAAATAATTTTTTCAATTACTTTAAAATAAACCAATTGAAAACTAGCTAATATTATACTTATTGATAGTGTCATAGCACAGCCAGCTAACGGTACGCTAGTTTTTAATAACATAAAGACGTTTTGTGTTTCGTTTGTTTCGTTTGTCAAACACTACACTGAAGATGAATTTAAAAGCATAAAAATTTTAAATTTCTGTACATCAAAGAGATCATTTATTTTATTGTTTTGAAAATATATACATAAATTCATATAAGTGAAAGCCTTAAGTTAATAATATTTGATAAAATAGCATGATTGAAAAATAAACTTGTAATCTAATAAAATTTTGCAATAAAAACATGTCAAAATCAGAGTAGTCGCCGCCTTAATATAATTCAAAGTAGTTTTCAAGCCACTTGTTTTGAAGTAGTTTTTCAATTACTTCATATATAATGCAATAAAAACTTTTCCAATTGAAGTGGATGCCGCCTTAATATAATTCAGAGTAGTTCATAAACTACTTTATTTTAAATTAGTTTTTTAATTACTTGTTCTTAAAAACAAGGTAGTTTGTTATGATTTCGTTCATAAAAATAAATTTTAGAAACGCTGTTCACTGCTGCTTAGAATTTGTTCTCTAGTTAAATTTTATGCATTTCATAATTTTGACGAACAAATTCTTAAATTATATGAAAAAATTATTTTCTGTGCAGATTGGATCACAATAACTATGAATAGCCAGTGCTATTCACGTATAAAAATCAATTCAATTTTGACCTGAAATTAAATATATGCAACTACATAACATCTAGTTGAAGTAAACGCCACACAAAATGGGTATCAATTCACCTAGAAAACAGAGGAAACTTTTGATTTTTTGTTTAGTTGAAATGGATCCAAATAATAAAAATTACTCTTTGTCCGTCTGTCTGACACGATACGGTATTTAGGCTTGTATCTACAAAATAAAGATCAAGTTACAAAGTGATTCAAATCTGATGAAAACCTACCATACAAAGTGACTTTATCAAAACGGTAAAATCCCTTCAAAGTCCACAACACTTAATATTTGTACTTGAGACTTTACATATGAGCTCTGCTATTTAAAATACTCTCCAAGTATGAAATTACATCAAATCGAGTAAAAACCTCGCCTACCTCCCTTACAAAGTGACTTTATCAAAACTGTAAATTCTCTCAAAATCCACAAAAATTAATAAAAGGAATAGTTAAACGTACATCACTTTCGGTATTACATATGGATTCGGCACATTTGTGCATTTTTCAAAAGCGAATTCATATTTAGAAACTGCTTTCATTTTTCATGGCGCAAACATAGCGCAGCTTTTTTTTTCTTCAAGTTGTAAATAAGCATAAACAATAATAGGAAATAATAATAATTTTGACGTACCAAACACTACTCACAACTTTATGGTCAAAATACACACATTTTTAAGCTACATAGAGAAAAATAAATAAAATCATTTCAAAATACTTTGCCAAAAAAAAATAAACATGTCGTTTCAAAAATACCTGAAATTATAATTTCATTTAATTTTATTTTAAACGTTGGCTTTAAATATATAAAAAAGCACTCTTATTACAGCACTCTAAAAGAAAAAACCTCAACTTTCAAAGAACATTGCTGGTAAACTTTGCAACAATTTGTTCACTTACTCATGCAGAATTTGTATCATCTTTCATCAAGTACCATATATCAGTGTGTACCTAAAAATTAAATGTTTTTAATTAATCTACAGTATTTTTTACGCCTTTTATCTTTTTACTAAATAATAAAAATAATATGTAAATATGATCAGTATCAATTCGGACAGAATATTCAAAAGTTCATATTACAAGAGTTTTATTTAAACTACATAGCGACAGGAATTCTTATACAAAAAGTTTAATATCTTCGAAAAGGCACAAAATGGCTCAATCAAATTTTTGACACTTATTATGGATAGCCCTGTGGACAGTTTAGATATTTAAAGAAAATCAAAACAAGATGACAAAAGTGCTCAAAAGAATACACTTTAGCTCAGCTTGTATAACAACAAACTTCAATTTTTTAACACATTTTTTAACAAACAAAAATAATTTTCTTAAACATTTACTCAAAAAAATTGTATGTAGTAAGAACCACAATTGCCTGAAGTTGAGGGTTCCATTAGCAACCTTTACCCAAAAATACTTTTTTTTAGTAAAAAATATACTTTAAAAAAGGAAAAAAAATAAGTTTTTCACAGCACACGAATGCAAGCAAAAAAGTTGATTTTAAATCACGTATAGCTTTTCAGCTATTAATGTTAGGTCAATATTTTTTTATTTTTTTTTTTCTATTGACGCAGAATTTTTATCTCTTTTAATCGGTTTTCTTTTAATTATAAGCCCAAAAGCCCATACAAGACCTCATTGCGCCATTTGCTTCTATTGCAAAAGTAGTTTTCGCTAAGTTTAATTTGAGGATTTGAAGACGATATCGACTACTCGCCATTAATCTTTTACTTGTTAGGCTGTTGAAATTTGGGGATAAGCCTCTCATTCTTGAATATCGTAAAAACAATATTTGTGAAATTATAGACAAAATTGCAGCTGAAATAATAGTTAATAATTTATGCGTAATTAATAATGACAAAATGGAAGCAATATATTCTTACTAAGTGAGAATTATTAGTGATTTTTTTACGTACATACCTGCTTATATTTCCTTTAGTAACGACAAAACTAAAGTTCTTTAAATACTTTTTTCACTGAATTAACCTATAAATTAATTGTTCTAAAAGTTTTTGTCCTGTTTCTGCTAATCTTTACCAAATACTTTAATGCAATAAATTTTAAATTTAATTTCTTCATCTACCAACCACCACAACAAAAACGAACATATTTTTACTCACCACTTTTTGTTGAGTACCCACCACATGAACGCCACAGCAGCAGCAGCAGTAACCACTTTTGCTATTGCTGCTGCAACTTAATTATTTTCCAATATTTTTCATCTACTGCATGGATTGAACAAAATTTTGTGGTTTAGTTAATGTTGTTGGTGTTGGTTTTGATTTTATTTTCTATTTATTTAAATAGATTTTTTTTCCACACATGATTTCGTTGTTTTTTGTTGTTTACATTTATGTCGAGATAATTAGAACCCGAGGTAAATTCCTGAAATTGTTGTGTAATAAACTTTTGATTGTGTATTGCTTAGAAAAAACTTACAACAAAAAATAGTGCCAAAGGTCATTTTAATTAAGCTAAAATGCGTTTATTAAAATATGTTTGCACACTTTTGAAATAACTACATTATTGTTGTGGATGATGTTTACAAAATACTATATCATGTCAGAGTAAATTAATGAAAAAGAACGATGTTTCTGAAACTTAATTAAATAAAATAATACTTACTTAAACAAGGCAGTTTAAAAACCCATTATAATATATTTAAATATATTCCAAAGGGCATGGAACCAATTTTAAAACCAGGCTTTCCCATCAAACTTTAAAATGCTTATATTATGAACACTTTTACTACTCTAACATACACACACACACACACTCACACTCACACAATGCACTCGAAACACATACAAACCACATGAAACGCCCAGAAAATGTCGCAATATGTTGCAGAAACCAAAAGCTGATAATTTCAATCAATGTTAAGCTACCTAAAAGTATGCAGTATTTTGTAGTAGAGTGTTAGAGCAACTTTAACACTAGCACTTACACACTCAAACAAACTAACCGCCCACTCTCCGACATTCTACACGCAGTTGTAGTGTTTAATTGCAGCAATTTGGCAGCATTGGATTACAAAGGTTTTATATGTGCGGTTTTTTGTGCTTGTGGTAGTATTTATAATTGTATTAGTTTATCTGATGATGGTGATGACTGGGATGAGAGTGCATGCATGAGTGCATCTGTCTGTTTGTGTTAGTTTGTGTGTGTGTGTAGATGTGCGCATTAGTGAGGTTTAATTGAGCTTGTCACAACCGATATCCAGAGGCAGAGACTAGCTAGACATATGCTAGTTGTTATTGTTGTTGTTGTTGTCGCTGTCAAGTTTAACGATGCGTTTTGTGTCAATTTATTAAATGTCGTGGATTAAAATGTTCGCAATGATCAAATGATGAGCAGGATTTAGAATTGTGAGTGTACTAAAATGGGTTCGTGTGCAGCTGATAGAAGATTTGTCTGTGGGTATGTATGAACTCGCTCACTAAATATCGCAAACAGATGTGGATGTGGTGTGTTCTAGCTAGTAATAATTGTCATAAATTTTCGCTCGATTATAAATTTATAATTTTTTCTGTTGCTGCGAAATCAATTTGGACTTGTTGAAATCTGATTGTTTATATGAAATATGAGCGAGCATTATACTAATGAAAATAATTCAGATCATGTAGAGATAGAGATATAGATAGAGATAGAGATAGAGATAGAGATAGAGATAGAGATAGAGATAGAGATAGAGATAGAGATAGGGATAGAGATAGAGATAGAGATAGAGATAGAGATAGAGATAGAGATAGAGATAGAGATAGAGATAGAGATAGAGATAGAGATAGAGATAGAGATAGAGATAGAGATAGAGATAGAGATAGAGATAGAGATAGAGATAGAGATAGAGATAGAGATAGAGATAGAGATAGAGATAGAGATAGAGATAGAGATAGAGATAGAGATAGAGATAGAGATAGAGATAGAGATAGAGATAGAGATAGAGATAGAGATAGAGATAGAGATAGAGATAGAGATAGAGATAGAGATAGAGATAGAGATAGAGATAGAGATAGAGATAGAGATAGAGATAGAGATAGAGATAGAGATAGAGATAGAGATAGAGATAGAGATAGAGATAGAGATAGAGATAGAGATAGAGATAGAGATAGAGATAGAGATAGAGATAGAGATAGAGATAGAGATAGAGATAGAGATAGAGATAGAGATAGAGATAGAGATAGAGATAGAGATAGAGATAGAGATAGAGATAGAGATAGAGATAGAGATAGAGATAGAGATAGAGATAGAGATAGAGATAGAGATAGAGATAGAGATAGAGATAGAGATAGAGATAGAGATAGAGATAGAGATAGAGATAGAGATAGAGATAGAGATAGAGATAGAGATAGAGATAGAGATAGAGATAGAGATAGAGATAGAGATAGAGATAGAGATAGAGATAGAGATAGAGATAGAGATAGAGATAGAGATAGAGATAGAGATAGAGATAGAGATAGAGATAGAGATAGAGATAGAGATAGAGATAGAGATAGAGATAGAGATAGAGATAGAGATAGAGTTAGAGATAGAGATAGAGATAGAGATAGAGATAGAGATAGAGATAGAGATAGAGATAGAGATAGAGATAGAGATAGAGATAGAGATAGAGATAGAGATAGAGATAGAGATAGAGATAGAGATAGAGATAGAGATAGAGATAGAGATAGAGATAGAGATAGAGATAGAGATAGAGATAGAGATAGAGATAGAGATAGAGATAGAGATAGAGATAGAGATAGAGATAGAGATAGAGATAGAGATAGAGATAGAGATAGAGATAGAGATAGAGATAGAGATAGAGATAGAGATAGAGATAGAGATAGAGATAGAGATAGAGATAGAGATAGAGATAGAGATAGAGATAGAGATAGAGATAGAGATAGAGATAGAGATAGAGATAGAGATAGAGATAGAGATAGAGATAGAGATAGAGATAGAGATAGAGATAGAGATAGAGATAGAGATAGAGATAGAGATAGAGATAGAGATAGAGATAGAGATAGAGATAGAGATAGAGATAGAGATAGAGATAGAGATAGAGATAGAGATAGAGATAGAGATAGAGATAGAGATAGAGATAGAGATAGAGATAGAGATAGAGATAGAGATAGAGATAGAGATAGAGATAGAGATAGAGATAGAGATAGAGATAGAGATAGAGATAGAGATAGAGATAGAGATAGAGATAGAGATAGAGATAGAGATAGAGATAGAGATAGAGATAGAGATAGAGATAGAGATAGAGATAGAGATAGAGATAGAGATAGAGATAGAGATAGAGATAGAGATAGAGATAGAGATAGAGATAGAGATAGAGATAGAGATAGAGATAGAGATAGAGATAGAGATAGAGATAGAGATAGAGATAGAGATAGAGATAGAGATAGAGATAGAGATAGAGATAGAGATAGAGATAGAGATAGAGATAGAGATGGAGATAGAGATAGGGATAGAGATAGAGATAGAGATAGAGATAGAGATAGAGATAGAGATAGAGATAGAGATAGAGATAGAGATAGATATAGAGATAGAGATAGAGATAGACTTTTAATAAGCGAACCGTACAGAAACCCACCATCTCAAGTTTGGTACGAAGACAAAAACCATTGCGCAGCCATCAAGGTAAGAAACAGAAGATTAATAATAAGCGAAGTTGATGAAAGCAACGCTGGCTTCGTATATGTCACAGTGGGCAAAATTAGGGTATATAGTTGCTACTTTTCACCAAATATAGACTTTAATTTGTTTGCAGAAGCCCTTAACGTACTTGACGTTTCTATCAGGTCCTCAAAATATAAAGTGATCATTGGAGGAGACTTCAATGGTAAATATACAGAATGGAACTCCAATAAACTAGATAAAAAGGGTACTACAGTGTGTGAAATGATTGATAGTCTTAGTCTTACGATATTTAATATCGGAGACAAACTTACCTTTTGGAGAGGTACTGGTGGTAGTATTATCGACATCACCTTTGGAACGACAAACCTCTACAATGAAAACATGAATTGGATAGTGCTGGAAGATCTCACCTTAAGTGACCACCAGTATATCTCATTTAATATAGATGAACGTCCAAATATGAGTGTAGAAGATGTAAATTTCCCAAGATGGAACGTCAGAAAACTTGATGACAAAAAATTGTCCGATTATATTACTCGGGCTAAAGATATAAATATGGATAACCAATCCGAAAATATAAATGTAAAAAAAGCCGCAGAGTCGCTGACGAAGGTACTCACAAAAGCGTGTAATGTCGCAATGCCAAGAGCTCAAAAATACAATAACAAGCGCCCAGTAGAATGCTAAAATACGTGACTTGAGGGCGAAATGCCTTGCAGCACGTCGAGCGTCAACACGAAACCATGATAACCAGCTCTTAACGGTTGAGTATAAAACGGCACGTAAAACCTTAACAACAGCCATAAAAGAGAGTAAGAAAAGATGCTGGACAGAGCTATGTAAAGAAATAGATTCCGACCCATAGGGCAAACCGTACAAAATTGTGATGAAAAAGCTTGGTGGAATTAAACCTATACCCGGCATTAAAGAACCAGTGTGGGCAACAACAATAGTAGAAACATTATTTCCATTCGATGAAGATGGGCTAAGAAGAGAACCAAATTATAAAGTCGAAAGTTTCATTCCTCTGAACGTAGATGACATTACACATGCTTGTAGTAAACTAAAAATATGTAAGAGCCCAGGACCAGATGGTATACCGTATGAGGTCATAAAAGAAGTATGTAAGATATGGCCAGACCTTTTACTTGAAGTCTTCAATTCATGTCTAATAAACGGAATCTTTCCAGCTAAATGGAAAATACAAAAGTTAGTTTTGGTTAGAGATAAACCATTAAATGAGCCTAGTTCGTATAGACCACTCTGTATCTTGGACTCACTAGGAAAACTATTAGAGTACGTAATGCTAAAACGTTTGGAAGAGCACATAGATGACCTTGGCGGACTATCCCCTATGCAACATGGCTTCCGCAAAGGGAAGAGTACAGTTGATGCCATTAGCGTAGTATGCAATAAAGCTATACAGGCCAAAACAACAGGAGAATACTGCTCAATAATAACACTAGATGTTAAAAATGCTTTCAACACAGTAAAGTGAAAAGTAGTGCTACAAGCTTTCAGAAACCGACGTTTAGACAACTATCTCTTTAACATAGTATCGGACTATCTGGATAACAGAATTTTAATCTATGAGACGGAAAATGGTATAAAAGAGCACCGAATAACAGCAGGTGTACCTCAGGGCTCAGTATTAGGACCATTCCTGTGGAATGTAATGTACGATGGTCTACTGAATTTGGAATTACAAGAAGGTGCAAAACTAATAGGTTACGCTGATGATATTGCTCTGGTAGTAAACCAGCGAACTGCCGAATTAATCGAGATAGTCATACACGATAGCTTATGTCGTTGTAACAGATGGCTGCGAAAAAACGGTTTGAAACCTGCAGTTCCAAAAACGGAAGCAATTCTAGTGACAGATCGTAGGGTCTTCAAAATACCGAAAATACGTCTACAAGATAGAGAGATACCCTTTAAACGAAGCTTGTGCTATTTGGGTGTGCAATATATGACAAACTTAGCTTTGGACAGCATGTAGTAAATATTCGTGGCAAAGCTTTGCGAACGGCAGCATCATTGGCCAGAATAATGCCAAAATGTGGTGGCCCAAGCCCGCAGATGAGAAAATTGATAAACAGCGTAGTACACTCCCAGCTTCTTTATGCTGCTCCAACCTTTGTCAGGGCACTGAATCTGAAGAATAATATGAGGGAACTACAGAAAGCACAGAGAGTTAGTGCTCTCCGTATTATATCAGCGTACCGTACAGAGTCCACAAGTGCGGCATTAGTGCTTGAGGTCTGCCACCAATAGACTTATTAATACTGGAAAGAGAAGAAATATATACTCAAACTAAACTTATAAGTTGGGCGAACACTAATACACAAGAGCGAAAGAAAAAAATTTCAGAAATAAAAATTAATGCCAGGGACAATGTAGTGACTAAATGGCAAGAACGTTGGAATCAAAACATGAACGGGAGCTGGACATATAGCCTTATCCCCAATATAAAAGTCTGGCTGGAAAGACGACATGGAAACATGGGATATTTTCTGACTCAGGCTATGACAAACCATGGTAGTTTTAACAAATACCTGCATAGATTTAAACTAAAAGAAATAAGCAGATGTGATTCATGCGCAGCGCTAGAAGAGGATGCAAAGCACATACTTTTCGAATGTGAAAAGTGTTTGGAGGAGAGACGAGCTTTAACTGATATGCTAGGTGTTACATTAACTCAAGAGAATCTGTTGAACGAAATGCTAAAATCTGAACATTAAAGGAGAGATACTTCAGTAGTTCCGAACCTCCTTGCTTAAGGAGGATATAGGAATCTTACGAAAACAAACCCCCGTCCTGATGAAATGCTGATGCGGTTCCGGGGTGGATTTGGTGAAGTATCGTGGGGCCACTTGATGATAGCGCTTTGTTTTCGTACAAACTTACTTTAAGAATCTAATCTTTACAAAAAATGCGAAAGTAAGAAGGTTCTAGTATTAGATTTTGAAAAATTACAAAAAATTTAAAATAACAGCATTTAATTTCTAGAATAAAATTACCCCCGAAACGCGCTTTTACCTTCAATTAAAAATGCATATAAAAACCTAACTAAATTCTATCGGTCCGGTTCCCCTTGCTTATATGCAAATATTTTTTATATTTCCGCCATTTCTTCAAATTAAAAATTAATTCAAGTTACTTCATTAGATACTATAGCAGTGCATTTATATTTAAATCATTATTACAACGCATTTTTAATTTCCTTGCAAGCTAAAAGTTGCAGAGCATTTCTGCCCTCAAATTAGAAGGGAAGATAATAAAAAGCGCAAAAAGAATACAGTTTCAAAACCTATTAAAAACTCATAAAACTTTATGAGTATACCGAGTATCCGAACGGAGTTTTCAACCCTTCGTAAAACCAAAGTGCTGACTTATTAAAATGCATTTAATGGCAAATTTGAAAACTTGCAGTTTTTCCAAAAACATAAAATCTCGCTTCATTTTCTATCTGCTCCCCACGCCCCTTCTCCCCCCCCCCCCCCTACAAATCATTCACCAATTGCCATGGGCAACCAACACTCAACTGTTACCACAGCAAAAATTCGCCTTAATTGCAAAAGTGCCTCCAGTGATTGCCAACTTAATGCAGCTGCAGAGCTTAACGTCAAAGCTTAACCCACTGTGGCACCACATAAAAAAATTTTCTGAACATCATGATATAAAAAATAAAAAACCCAAAGCAAAGAAAAAATACTGCAAGAAGCAGTTGAAGATGCGCCGCAAAGGACTACAAAGTTTTTGTGGGTGTCAGGATGTAATTTGAACGCGGCCATAGAAGCGCCAGAGGGCGCTGTTGCCGCTTCGACTAGAGCGCGTATTTATGAAAATTACGCTCATATTTGGTATATTTTGAGTTTTCTCTTATTTTTGCTATTTTGCATAAATGTTTTTATTTATTTTTTTTTTTTGCTTTTTTCCGCAGTTATTATTATTGCTGCATATCGGTGTGAGTGCACAAAAGTTTTCGCGCGTAGAACAAGGAAAAATTATAAAGTTTTTTGTGCACCGAAAAAAATTAATGCAAATTTTTTTTTACTCAATTTTAATGTGTTTTGTTGCTTACACGCCATGCTTTGATGCCTTCGGAAGAAGCGAAAGTACTAGAAGCTTTTACAACAACAACACCAGTGGAAGCAGCAGCAGCAACTACACCAGAGAGTGCGTCATGATGACTAGAGTAATGCCAGCGGACATGCATGACAGCATGCGGGTTTTGAGCTCAAGTATTCGGGCTGCAGCTGGTGCAATAGTTAAAGTTTATGCAAAATGAAATAAAAAAAACCAAATTGTATCTAATATTAAGAAATGCATTTTAAGCAGCCGAATAAAAGCAACAGCCGGCGACAACCGGCTTTGTGACAACCGGCTGTGACAACCGGTCGGATCAAGAAGCTTTTTACAAGTGTCGAAAAAAACTGTGGCTTGAAGATGCTTAAGCATCTTAATTAACTTGAAGATGCTTAATGTATCCAGTAAATGTTTGATCTTCATAAAACACCCAATGCTTAAAGTAACAGGTTCTTACAAAAGTTATCTTGTTTTAACTGAAATGTGCCAAAAGAAAAATCTTTAAAATAAGATATGTCTTAATTTTTTGTCCTTAATTTGCACATTTTTAAGGAGAAACATATTTATTTTTTCTTATTTGTAATTCCTGCATTAAAATTAAAATTATTTTTTCAATTATAGCCGACACTGCACCACATTGCTGCACAGCAAAGCTCAGAATAGAATGAAGCATCCGTTGGCATCACAGCAACAGGATCAAGCAAAATTCTATGTTGGGCAAGATGGCGCGATGCGGCGCGTTTTGTCTATTTTACAAGCAGGTTTTTGTCCAACTGCCACCGCATCGCTTCTCTTTTTGATCCTTTTGCTTGCTTTATGAATTTTTGCGGTCGCGTTATGCTCTGTCATATTCTTGTTTTATGCAAATCGAGCTGTTGTTATGTTGTTATGTGACAGCAGAAACAACAACAAAAAAAAAAACAAAAAAGCCAAAACAACAGAAGCATAACAAGAAAGAGCAACAGCAGCAGCAACAACATGAAAACCACAGCAAACTAGTAAGCAAGCAAGAAATAAAGTTACGTCAGTTAAACAAGCAGGCAAATAGACTCACATATACATACACACATACATACACGATGACAAAAAGGATGCAAGGAAGCGGTGGGAAGTAGTAAAACTGTATAAGAAAGTAACAAAACATACCGTTAAAACATGTCTGTGCATCCTTGTTTTAAATATGACACAATGAAGTAGGGAACAGTACGGACAATTGATGCATGTGTCTGTGAGTGTTTGTGTGTGTATACACACATGCGTGTGTGTGATTTTTATTATTTTCCTCAACGTCGCTTTCAGTTTGTGACATTACGTTGTTGACATCACTAAATTTAACATTTTTTCAAAGGTTTTTGTGTGTGGTGCTTTTTTGTGTGCTTCTTGTCAACGTTGTATATGTAATTGCTGTTGTAGTTGTTGTTTTTGCTGTTGGTGTATTAGTGTATTTGTTGCTGATAAAAATATGACAGCGATTGTATGCAAACAAGTAAGCATCAAGAGTATGACGCTAGTAGTTATTTTTTTCTATGTATATTTTGAAAAATTTAATTTAGATACAATTTATATTAAAGTAACAAATATTAAAGTGACTGACTTTTTGATAAGAAAAGTTTTTAAAATAACTATAAAATGAGAAAAATAAATATAAGGAGACCTCGAAGTGCGCTCTTTGAACATGAAATCCCAGTCGGAAAGAGGCGAAGACGTTTCTAAAGCGATCTATCTTTTCTTATTGCCTCAAGTATTGAAAAAAGGCCCTAATACCTTAGAAGATGAACACGGCAGCTAATTGGAAAAAAGTTAAATTTGGTGCTAGTTAAAAGAATACAAAAAGGAAAATTATTTACCTTGCACCAAATATTTAATATTTTTCAGAATAGTGTGACTAAATTACTTTAATTACAAAACAAAATAGAAAAAATGTATAACCACATCAACATCCATAGCTTTCCTTCATTGCCAAAGAAGGTACTCGAATTCTTTACTAATCACTTCTTATGTGCTCGAAGATGTGACGAAGGGATTAATATCCCTTACGTAGCAGCTCCATACAAACAAAGATATGGCATTTGGAAGTGAAGGGATACACGGTCGCAAATTTGGGTTTATATTTAAAACCTTTTTGGGTTTGGATAAATATAGAAACCCTCAATGTTTTAAATTAAATTTTAATTTGAACCCAAATTTTCGACCTTGTAAAGTGCACACAAAAAAATCTCGTCATTAAATTCAAACGATATTTGCGGTCACTTTACCGTCAATACAATTTTTGTTGCACACACGGTCGAAAATTTGGAATTTAATTAAAATTTAATTTAAAACCTTGAGGGTTTCTATATTTATTTAAACCCAAAAAGGTTTTTAATTTAAGCCCAAATTTTCGAACGTGTATGATCGCTGAGTCTTAAAGGATGTGCCAAGAAGCTATGTTGGGATGACCGCTTTTCCTACTGGGATATGACAGCTGTGTGCGCGTAGATAATTTCCGCAACTCTCAATCGTTTAAGGGGAAAAAAGAACAAAGCAGGAAAACTATAGAGAGGAAAGAAATTTAATTTTTGAAGAGACAGAAGGCATTTTGTATGATGTGTAGTAGAGATCTGCAACAAATCACATTTTTTGATCAATGAGCCACTTTTTCAAAAATAAATATGAATAAGTATAAGTAGTTTCCAAAGTAGTCCTAATATGTGATTGTTTCAAAACAAAGGGAATCAAATAAGTATAGAATGAATTAAATGTTAAGGGCTGCCACCTAATAACATGTATTTTTAAGAATTTTAAGCATAAATTAACAGTTTTAGGTGGACGCTGATTTCGAATCTGAATTCAGAATTTTAAAATTCAATACGGTTAATGGGGTTACCACCTTAATTTTTTTAATTTTTATGAATTCGGTGCTGGCGCGAACACTAGGTAAAAATGGGTAACTGAATAAGAAATTAAGGTGGCAACCCTTTTAACCATATTGAATTTTAAAACTCTGACTCAAAATTCGAAATCAGCGACCCCCTGAAACAGTTGAGTGATGGTTAAAATTCATTATTTTGAAATTTTAACAACGGATTTGGATTCAGCGACCCATTTTTACCTAGCGCTCGAGCCAGCACCAAGTTCGTAAAAATAAAAAAATAAGGTGGCAGCGCTATTAACCATATTGAATTTTAAAATTCTGATTTTGGATTCAAAATCAGAGACCCCAACACTGTTTAATGATGTTTCAAATTCTTAAAAATACATCATTATATAATTAGGTGGCAACACTGTTATAAAATCATTACATATTTTTGAAATTCTGACAACGGATTTGGATTCAGCGACCCATTTGTACCTAGTGTTCACGCCAGCACCGAATTCATAAAAATAAAAAAATTAAGCTGGCAACCCTATTACCAATTTTTAATTTTAAAATTCTGACTTCAGATTCGAAATCATCAACCTCCTAGCATTGCATAATTATGTTTTAAATTCTTAAAAATGCATATTATAAGGTGGCAACCCTATTATAAAAAAATTACATAATTTGAAATTCTGGCAACGGATTCGGATTCAGTGACCCATTTTTAAAATTCTGCCCTCAGATTCGTAATCATCAACCTCCTAATATTGTTTAATGACGTTTAAAAATCTAAAAATACATATTATTAGGTGCCAACCCTTTTATAAAAAATTTACATAATTTTGAAATTCTGACAACGGATTCGGATTCAGTGACCAATTTTTACCTAATGTTCGCGCCAGCATCGAATTCGTAAAAATGAAAAAAGCAAGGTGGCAACCCTATTAACCATATTGAATTTTAAAATTCTGAATTCAGATTCAAAATCAGCGACCCCCTAAAACTGTTAAGTGATGTTAAAATTCTTAAAAATACATATTATTAGGTGGCAACCCTTAATATTTTTAATTCATTCTATACTTATTTGATTTACTTTGTTTTGAATCAATCACAGACTACTTTATTGTAGAAACTACTAACATATACTCATTCATACTCACTTTTGTGTTAGTGGCTCATGATTCAAAAATATGATTCATTTCAAATCGCTGATTTAAATCACTGAGTTGTGAACGATTAGTACTTGAGTACTTCCATTTTTTAAGTATTCGTTGCAAATCTCTAGTGTGTAGGCATCGCCTTACTTTTTCAAGTTTTTTCGGTAGGCGGTTTATTTATTCGGAGATTTATTCGAGACCACTGAACCTATCCTTATTAAATGTTTACCATATATCTTACACATGACTAAATTCAGCGCATTTTGTAAGCTTTTTAACATTTTATTTAATTTTTTTTTTCCAAAAACTACTAAAAACACTAGGTTTTTTTATATTTTGAATCCGCCATTTTATTATTTAGCAATAAATATTTATATCTATAGAATGCATTAGAGTCGCAGTCTTACAGAATCGAAATATATTTATATATTTTAAAATCGTTTCTACTCTCAGAAAAATTTTCCAGAAAATCAAGAAGTATAGCACCCAATCTTTCTAACAGACTTTGTTTAACGCCATGGCCGATTTTCTAAAAATGAAGTATGTATTTTTCGTTAAATTGACACCAGAAGTTTAAAATGGTTTATGAAAATTATCCAATCAGTTACGAACTGTTTCGCTAAATTGAAGAAACTAAGCCCAATTGTGTTGAAATCTTATGATATTTGAGTAAGTTTTTCTACCATTCATTTATCATCGGCTATAAATAAGAGAAACATTTTCTTTTAAAATAAGATTTTTTCTACCGTTTATTAATCATCGGCTATAACTTAGAGAAACATTTTCTCTGAAAATAAGAAATATTCTACTTTTTATTAATCATCGACTATGAATAAGAGAATTTTTTTCTTTGAAAATAAGACATTTTTTTCAAATCCATGAAAAAATTTTAGATTTTTGGCAAAAAAAAAACATTTTTAAAAATATAAGCAGCATCCTGTGAGAATAATTATTTTTACACTGACGAAAAACTGCAAACATTATTATTATTAACATTAAATTAAATTGAAAAATTACCTCCATCCGGAAACTTGAACTTCGGACGCGTGGGTTTAAGTCCATCAGCTTATCTATTCAACCATCGCAGTTGTTAAACAATCGTCGCACAGAGGGTTGAAATTGAAAAAAGTGGAGATTAATTGAAAAATAAAAATTGTTTTTTTAAAAATTTTTACTACTCGATTAAAGAGCACAAAATTGTACATCACTACTGAAAATTTCAATGTTATATGATATTTACTTTTTCTGCTGCATAGCTTTAAAGCAGAGAAATTTTTCGGTTTTTTGCGATCAGTTCAACAAATTGAAATTTGGCATAGTTCAAAAATTAAATTTTTTTTGTTGTACATCAAAAGTGATGTTTTTATTATGAAACCTTCAACTTCAGATATTTAAGCGTGATTAAAAAAAGATGGTTAAAAGAATTGTGTAGAAATTTGAAAAAAAATTTTTTTTAAATATGTCAAAATTTGCGCTATTTTCGAAGTATATGTGGAGTTTTAAATAAGAATACCGTTTCATCAAGTAGAAATGTAAATTTTGTATTAAACTGTAATATCTAAGCTTCCATATTCAGCAGTAAAAAGGTGCTCGTTTTTACCCGAATCCTTTTTATTTCAAAAATCGTGATAATAGTCACTCTTACAAAAACAAAGACTCTGGTCTTTAATTTGTTTAGTCATGATCAGTTACAATGTCAGTAATTTTAGTCAGTTACGATGATGAAAGTGACGAGATCGATGCAGAGGAGTATGACGACTTTGGGCATCAGGAGGAATATTAACAAATTCATAAATTTTTTGCTTCTCGTATATAATATTGTTATGATTTTTTTTTTTTAAATAAACTAATAAGTAAGGAATGATTTTCGTCTGAGCCGAAGTTTTGAACTTTTTGTTATATTGAGGACGTCACTTTGTATGGACGATAGGCGTGGTTTTTTCCAACTTATCCGAATTTCAAATTCAGAAGGCATTTAAGTTATTATAATTATTTACATTATGCAATGAATTAATTTTTGAGGAATTTATAAAGGTTTTTCTATTTAGATGACGTCATTATGTATGGGAAGTAGGCGTGGTTTTCATCTGATTTTGCCGAATTTCATAGTTAGAATTTATATTGAAAACTAACGTGCAAAATTTCATCGCATTTTTTTAATTTTTGTAGATTTTGAAGAGATTTTACGTTTAAAATAAAGTCACTCTATATGGGAGGTAGGCGTGGTTTACATCCGATTTGGCTCATTTTTTAACGTAATTTTTATATTTAAGATACAAGCTTAAATATCTAATTTCATGACTATAGCTTCAAAATTACGACTTTAATCCAATCGATAGACGGACAGACGGACAGACGGACGGACGGACAGAATTTTTTTTCTTATTTGTACCCAATCTTACTAAAACAAAAGTCAAAAACTCCCTCCGACTTCTAGGTGAATAATTCTCTATTTTTTCTGATTTCAACCCACTGTGCATCGCTTAATTTCCATAATTTAGAATTGTTCTCTTTGTAAGTAATTTTAAAGAATTGTTTCTAGAAATATAAGAAAAGCATACTTAAAAAAATCACTTGTGGTACACAAAAAAAGAAAAAGTTACATGTATTTCTATAAAATATCCAAGAATTGTAATTTATATTTCTTTCTTATACAGTTTTTCTTCAAATTATTTCTGCTTGTATACAATTTTTGAAAATTTTACTTTTCCTTACCTTCATTTCTTATATTTAAGTACAAACTTTTCTTCAAAACTAAGAAGCTGTTTTTATAACGTTGCAACAAATTCAAGACGTAAGATCGTTAAATCATGTAAAACTTCTCTACATGAAGGAGAAATCGCTATAGAATATAGAAAAACCCATGCTTATGAATTGATGCCACAATTACTTAATTTAAGGGAAGGTAATTTTTTGAGTGTAATAAACCATTATCGATATATTAACGTCACAAGAGACTTATGTACTTTTTGAGGAGTAACGTTGCCTGCTAATTTTGTGTGTAAAAAGTATTAAAAATACATAAAAAAACTATTACATGTATTCCAAAAAAGTACATATTTATTACCTCAACAATTTTTTATCTCGGTATCTATAACAATTAATTCCTTAAAAATATACACAAATAGTTAACAGCAATTAAATCAAAATGATGCTTTCATTTGTTCTGTACTGTACACACCTTTACATTATAAACTACTTATAAATCATATTAAAACAAACAAATATAAAACATATTTTAACAGATACACACCTTTACGGTACGCATCACCTTATTCTATTTTACTATATTATACTAAGATAATATTCTAACAATAAGAACATATGTTCATACTAAGCACTACTATCTATTTCATTCGCACACGTGTACTCGTATTGCTGAATACAAAATATATGACATTACATTTTTACTTTTACTCCTACACAAATATGTTAACATATGATTATGTTTACGTTTTCTAATAATCTAAGTCTACTCACTCACACACATTATACTACTATTACTAAATTACAAATATGTATATGATATTCTACTATTACTTTTACACTAATTTAAGAACATATGATTATGTTTATTTTTTAAATACAAAAACAATTGTTAACTAGTTTTAAGACAAAATACCGTTATACAGGTCCTAGAACTTTTTTATAAAAACGCGAGACTTTTTTATTCTCTTTTTTAAATAAAAAAAGCGCGTACTTTACATGGCGATCCTGCGATTTCACCAAGTAACAAAACATATTACAGTTCATTGTAAAATGAGTACAAGAACTTATTTTTTTAGGGCTAGATTCAGGTGCAATGTTTTGAGATAATCATTCTGTTTGGTGGAATATATGACGCGCTCAGAGCAAAAAGGAAACGAACCAACACAAGTATTGTCAGTGCTGGCCAAATCCTAGATACATAAATTCCTTCGGAGATTCTTTCAAAGTTTAAAATATGTCAGGAACTTCACCTTATCTATTGAGTATTTTCTACTACTGTACTTAAATTTGAAAATTTAAATAAATCACAACCGCAATGCTACAATGCGACATGTTGTTAGTTAAAACTTCTGACAAAAACAGCAATAATAACAAAAAACAACTTCTCCACTATAACTAAAACATAACTATGCACCCATACATATGCATAACATACAAAACGCAAAAAAAACCACAACAACTTGGGAAGCAAGCAAACGAGTAGCCATGACATCAATTCCTGCAGTGGAGCAATCATATCAGCAACAACAACAACAACAACAACAAGCACTCCTGACAACAATAAAAACTTGAGTCAGCATATTTGAAATGTCATTTTTCTGCCAGCTTTTCAACTGAAATAAAAACAAAAAATAAAATAAAAATAAGAAAAAAAAAACAAAAAATAGTGCCAACAATAAAATAGCAGAAAAACGAAGAAAAACTTTTAACAAAAGCTAGAGCAATAAAAATGAAAACATTTGCCAAAAAATAAACCAATGCTTAAATATACATTTATTCAAATGTGAGCACAAATTTATAGCAGTAACAACACACACATGCAAAACAATAAAACAGAACAGAAATGACACAAAAAAGTGGGCGAAGAAGCTATTAAAATGGTTATAACAAACAATAAACGATAGAGTATTTTAGAGTGGGCAAAAGATTTTGGAATCAATGTCGTAAAGAACTATTCTCAGCTTGAAAGAAAGAACTTTTTAATAGATCAAACTTCAAATATTTTATAGAAGAGTTTTGTAAATAACATAAAATCATGATCAAATGTTCTCATATACACATAGTCAACAAATTTTATATCGCAAGTTATATGATATAAGGTTACATAAAAAAATATGTACATAACTTATGGATTTATTGTGAGAAAAAACGATCACCAATGAGTGAAGGTAAAACTAAATATCTCTGAAAAAAAAGATACATTTTTCTATAAACTTCTAACGATATATAATAGAAATAAGAACATTTAAAGCTCCTTCGAATATCTAAAGTATTTTTTGTTTCCACTCAAGTGTCAGTAAATAATTTATATTTTAAAAGAATAGCAGGGAAAACACGGCGTTATAAAAGATTTGCAAATGTATTGCAAACGTAACAAAAGGTGCAAAAGTGAAGAGGTTAAAAATGCTGAACTCAAATTAGCAGCACAATCGCATAAACACATAAACACACCATTCACACATGACCCAATACACACATGTACACACACTTACTCCAACATAACGCTAAGTATGTGTGTGCTCAACTAAAGCATGCATGAGTGGGTCTTTGAGCTCTTCTCCTCATCGAAACCTCGCCGCCAACTCGTTCTGTTCCAACAAATTAACAACTGAAACGTTAAGCCTCCGAATAAATCCAATTAAATTTACTCTCAAACAAGCACACACACACTCACGCAAATGCGTCCCAGTTGGCAATGTCAGCACTTTGAAGCACTGCTAGGAGGCCCTTATTTAGATTTCGAAAGGCCTTCCGCGCTCATATCCAAGCCCATTTCCTTTTTTGTATGAAATGGGAAAATTTCGTATGCCTACCGCTTTCACTGCTCTAAAAGGCTTTCTAGAATAGGGCTGCCATAAATCTACAGCACTTGACCGGGACAAATTTGCACACTTTTTTTATATTATTTCACCCAAAAATAAATACGTAATTTTAACATTAGAAATGAATTGCCATTTAAAAAAAAAACTTTTTTTTTTAAACAAAAATAATTCACAGGTGCACATAGTATGTAGTACATACATAACTAATAAATCTTATACAAAAAATAAGACACATCAATTCTTGGGTTTGGCCCAATCATATTTTGCAGATTTTTATTTTTTTTTTTTTTGTTTAGCCAAGAACATGCTTTTGCGCTTTTAAAAAGTTATAAAATTCTGTGCACGTCATAGAATAATAAAATTTGCTTTGTATAATACTTTCCAAGGTAGTCATGTTGAGCGAGTTTCTTTCCTTACTCCATTGCGAGGAGACCAGTGAAAATATTCGCTCAACATTTCCTTTGTGTCCTGAAACCGCGAACAAAAATTGTACTATTTTTAACAGGTTTATTTTCCCTCTCTAAATTTAGTATTTAATTAAAATACTTCCATTTTTTATGCATTTGCAAAAAAAAATCAGTTTTTACTGTTACACTTTTCATTTTTTTTTTTAACATTTTTAACCGGGACATTTTTTTCCGGGACACTGATCTCAAAACCGGGACGTATGGCAGCCCTATTCTGGAAGCACTCTTTTGAGGAAGCATGTTGTAAGACTTTCTTAAAAGAAAGTATTTTTGTTATTTTTATACAGGCGGAAAACTGCAAGCATTATGAACATTAACTTAAAATCAAATTTGGCACTGACCATCTCCTGATTAGAACCCACGTCCCACAGTGCTTTGTGCTCATACAAATTTCGAAATAAATAGAAGGAGTGCTTCTATGATAATGAAATTTTGTGTGCAGTAAGTTAAAGCTATCTAAGAAAAATACAGAAAATGGTTGAAATCGGTTAGTCCTTAGGGGTACCTTCCCTTGGGCCTATATTAAATTTTTAAATAATTTTGTATATGAGGTACACACATAAGTTGACCTATCTTGATAAAATTTTGTCAAAAAGCTTACAATATAAAGTAATAGATGTATATTTAAAATGATTTTAGTCGATTGGTTTTTAGGATTACCTCTCCCTTGGATGGTTATTAAATTTTTCATAATTTTTTATGGAAGGTAGGAACAAAAGTTGACCGATCTTGATGAAATTTTGCCAAAATTCTTAAAATATAAATTAATAGATATACATATATTAAAAATGGTTTACATTGACCAGTTTTTAGGAGTACCTCCCTTGGACCTATCTATATTCAAGCAATTCTCAAGCAATTTACTGATTTAGATGTATATTTAAAATTGATTTTTTCCAAAAAGGCGGAACAAAGCAGAATTCATCTTTTCATAGCCTTTAAGATAAAAGTTCAGGGCTATCATATAAAAAAAAAGAACCACCGCTAATAATGTTCATGGTATTAGTATATGTCTATCCAAATTTGTAAAATTTGTCGTTTTTTTTAATTCTTTTTTTTTTTTTTTTGAAAATTTACCAATATTCTATTTTTTATTTATTTCAAAAATTTAGAAAAGGAAAAAATGAAACAAGGTCTTGTCTTTAAAAATTATTTTGTATTATTATTTTCAAATAAAAATGTATTTTAAGAAGAGTTTTTCATGTGAGCATCATGAATACATCGAACACTACCTTGAAAATTATTAAAAAATTAGACATGTTTTACATGATGGCTTGCCTCCATTACAAATTTTTTGGACTTACTTTAATGGGAGCATAATCTTTCAAATAATACAAAACTTTTACAATTCCGAGACCAACATTTTTTTATATATTTCCACTGCGCAAAGCAGTGTGCTAGTCTATCACCTTATGCACTCATCTATCGCATTTGTTAACAAAATTTCGCTATTCATCTATACTATCATCTATCATCTATACAAATGTAAGCAAGCGTTCAGGAACGTGGATTCAAGACCCAGCTCTGAAAAAAATATTTTTTTTGTAATTTTTTAAATTTAATTTTTTTTTAAATTTTTCTGTTTTTTTAAATTATTTTCAAATATTTAAAAAAATAAAATCTGGCAACGCTATGTTTGAGTAGAACACAAATTTAAGTCGTCGGTCAATTTCTTAATTTAAACCAAGTCTTTAACTAATTAATAATACTTTTGAGTCCATAATCGGTAAAATAAAGGCTTTTTACTATACATTTAAATGAAAGTATAAGTTTTTGCGTGGATTTAATACGAATTTACTTCAAATAAAGTTTGTGTCGAATTGCTGTTGCACTTGCTGTCTCAAATACTGTTGCTGTTGTTGTTGCTGCTCTGTGCTGAAGTCTTATTTATCTGCTTTGCATTTTCTTTCGTGCTAACCTTGAAGTGTCGTTGAACTTTATAATTTAACATGGCACCAACAAAAATTGTCAACTGTGGAGTGTGCAATAAAAGCGTTGGAAAACAGCAGTCCAGCATTGGATGTGACCTTTGTGGAAATTGGTTCCATATCGCATGTGTGGATATTACAACTGAACAACATGCATTTTTGCTAAAAAACCGTGCTTTATCTTTCACATGTGCTGAATGCAAAGAAAATCCTCAGAACCGAGATAAATCTTTAACTTCTCTTCGTGCTGAGTTTCGTGCTGAGCTTCGGGATGGACTGGCTGATATTAAAGAATATTTCGGTGCACTATTTGAGAAAGTCAGGTCGGAGTGGTCTACTACCTTTAATGATCTCAAGTCTGATATTTCACGTTGCAATCAAATGATCAAACTTGTTGACTCTGCCGCCAATAATAAAGTGAAAGAGCTGGAAAATGCAAATAATATTCTGCAGCGCCGACTCAACCGTGCAGACATTGTGATTAGTGGATTGCCGTCAGGAATGAATAATATTTATGAACCTGCCATTGCCCTTACCAGCTTTTTTAAACTGCCTATTAGCGATAACGACATACAACATTGTTGCTATATTCAAAATCAAAAAGCTGTTCTTGTTAAGTTTAACAATGTCAGGCTTCGGGACAACATAATGAACCAGTATTTTAAAACAAGGAACCTGAAATTGTGCGATTTATTGGGAGGAGAGGTGCAATCAAGAGTTTACCTAAATGATCACCACACGCCAGCTGCCACCAAACTAAACTTTATATGCAGAAAACTTTTAAAGGAGAAAAAGATAAAAAAATACAAAATTCTTAACTCTGATACTCCAAAATCAAAAATAACTATGCTGGACGGTAGTGATAAAGTTTGTTGCATTCAACAATGCACTGCGATTTTTGAATCAGCTGATCTTGCTACTACAGGGCCCGGTGCTCTCCCCACTGTTTCATCATGTCCGCTGGATGGCATTCGTGGTAATTCATTAACGGAGTAATTTTTAAGTTTTCTTATTCTTTTATTTAAAACATATTTTCTTTGAAATCTTAGCAACCAAAAATGTTCTCTTTTTTCATATTGATCGACTTCGAAAATGAATTGTATTAAACGAATTTGATCTGTATATATGTATCTATTTTATAGTTATTTAAGTTTAGTTATAATGTATTGTGCCTTATTACGACTTCCCTACTTATTCTATGAATTTGGAATCACCTAACTGCAATTTAGGTCCCATTGTTAGCGATAACTCTTTTTTAAAATCAATGCTGCATAAACATAGTTTAAATCTTAATGTTGGTCATGTTAACTGTCAAAGCTTCAAGCCATCTTTTCAATCATCAAAATTTGATGAAATTAAATGTTTTCTTAGTGGTTGTTTTTTGGATGTTTTCGGTGTATCTGAAACGTGGCTAAAACCATATATATCGAATGCTGCAGTTGATATTCCAGGATATACATTTTGCAGAAGTGATCGTCCGAATGTAAGAGGTGGTGGTGTAGGTCTTTTTATATCGAAAAAAATCAAATATAAAGTTGTCTTTCGTTCTACTGAGTATGGTGTCTGTGAGGCTCTTTTTGTAGAAATTTGTCACAATTTCCAAAATTTATTAATTGGTGTTGTATATTTACCTCGTGGTGATATTGTGTCCTTTGAAAATTTGTTAGGTGATTTGTTCGTGCGATACTCTAATATTGTTATTGTTGGTGACTTCAATCATAATCTCTTTGATATGACTAAGTCAACCAGTCTTCGATCCATGGCTTTACGTTGTAACTTGTCGTGTATTCACAATTCGCTTCCAACTCATTACGATTCTTATAATAACTCAACGTCTCTAATTGATTTTATTCTGATTAGTGATCCGAACATCGTGAAACTTTCAGGACAAATGTTATCACCAACAATTTCTCACCATGCCTTTTTATTTGTTTCTCTTGACTTTCCAATTGTTCGCGAGGATAAGTTTGTTGAGTATCGGAATTATGGAGCAATAAATTATGAGCATTTGAATTTATTTATGACTGGAATTGATTTCAGTGAAATGTACTCCACCAGTGACGTAGATAAGCAGTGTAGTGTATTGAATGCAGTTTTAACTGAAGCTTTTTCTTTTGTCCCGATAACTAAATATAAACTTAAGTATACTCAAGGTAATAAGTTGAATTCAAAAGCGATTATTTTCGTTAAATCTATGCGTGATCTTGCTTTTAAAGCATATTTACAAGATAGATCGGAACATACCTGGAAAACTTTTTGTAAATATCGTAATCGTGCTAAGTCCGTTATACGTAAATTTAAAAGGGAGTCTGGAGCTCGACTATTTGAGGGTCTTAATTCAAAACAAATGTGGAATACCTTAAGAAATAGTGGTTGTTTAAACTCAATTGAGACAAGTGAAGAATTTGATGTTGATTGTTTAAATAGTTTCTTTGTTAATAATCAGAATAATTATAACGCCAACCCATTCGATTTTGAGGAGCATTTGGATAGGGAAGATAGTTTCTTCTTTAAAAATATTTCTGAAAGTGAACTTGTGGAAGCCATTTGGAGTGTCAAGTCGAATGCTATTGGAAATGATAACATTCCTTTAAAATTCATTAAAATAATTCTCCCCTACGTTCAAAGTCATTTGGTATTTTTCGTCAATAGTATTCTTACGTCCTCCAAATTTCCTTCATCTTGGAAAGTGGCTAGAGTTGTGCCGATTCCCAAAAACAATTCTTCTACGTATATAGAGAATCTTAGGCCGATAAGTATATTACCTGTACTCTCTAAAGTTGTTGAAAACATAATAAAAAATCAAATATTGGAATATACTAATCGGCATTCTCTAATTGATGGGTGCCAATATGGCTTTCGAAATGGCTATTCTACGGCAACACTTCTTCTTGGCCTAACAGACTCTATTAGACATAACGTCAATGCCAACAAAATAAGTATTTTGGTGTCCCTAGACCTATCAAAGGCATTTGATACAATCAATCACTCGAAGTTAATAAACAAACTAAAAACCATGTTTAATTTTTCAAATACTGCGTGTAGGTTATTGTTTTCATATATATGTGATCGTAAACAATTTGTTGTGTACAATGGTTCTGCATCCAGCCTGCTTAATATTGTTTCTGGGGTCCCACAAGGATCTGTACTTGGACCATTACTCTTTACGTTATATTTGAATGATATCGTTAATGCTGTTGATTTAAATGCGTGTAAGCCCTTTATTTTTGCTGATGATATCCAACTTCTGTTTACGGGTGAGTGTCAGTTTAAAGATGTACTGGAGTCCTTAGTCAACTATAATCTTTCTAATATTTCCTCCTGGATGTCACAAAATTATTTAAGTTTAAATACCAGCAAAACCAAATTCATTCAATTTAACCCTTCTAGGCTACTTGAAGACCATTTGAATATAAGTCTACACAATGAGAAGATACAATTTGTTAATTGTATCAAATGCCTTGGTGTTTTCATTGACAACAAGCTACATTTTGATGCCCATATAAATGCGTTAAGTTCTAAAATAGGTTTTACTTTGAGGAAACTTTACAATACTAATTTGTATCTGCCTTTTAGTGTAAAATATAATATTGGCCATGCTCTTCTTATGTCCAATATAACATATTGCGTCGAGGTTTATTCTGGTACGCTAGCTCTTAACATTAAACGAGTTCAAGTCATTGTCAATAATATTGTACGTTTTGTCTATGGTCTTCGTAGACGAGAACACATATCTTCGTATGTCGTTAAGTTTTTAAATTGTTCCTTTCATCAATATATAAATAATAGATTGATGTTGTGTTTTTATAAGCTTGTGAAAACCAACGTGCCACAATACTTGGCTCAGAAATTTGTGTTTAGTCGCTCTACTAGGAATCCTCAGATAATCTACCCTAGAATAGATTGTTCTACGTTTGAAAGGTCTTTTGTGGTACGAACAGCTCGTGTTTGGAATAGGCTCCCTATTCATCTTCGTATTTTCACATGCACCTTAACCACCTACAAAATTAAGCTCAAAGAATTTCTTCATTCAACAGTTTAAATATATTACTTTTAAAAATCTTTTTTGTTGACCACTTTTAATTTTTAAAACTATCTTTTTTCCTTTGGCTTCTTTTCTTTCCGCTAACTTGGGATCTTCAAATTCTAATCTTAAATGAATGCTATTAAATATCATATACTGTTAAGGGAGGTTGTATATAAAGGTACATGTATTATTAGTTAAGTTTTCTCTCGCATATGCTTCTATTAAACTGGTAATATGTAAATTGGCCAATAAGGCTTTTGTATTACTTACAATGAAATAAATAAAAAAAAAAAAATATTTTTATAATTTGTTGATACAAAAATATAAGAATAGACTAAGGCCCGGTTTCACAATCAATACTTAAGTTGAACTTAAGTTTAAGCAATTAGTTTTTGCTGATTCGTTTAATTTTTTTTTTTAATATAATCAGTTGTTAGCTGTTGATGACTAAAAATAACTTAATTCACGCATTTTCCTTTTTCAACTTAAGTTGAACTTAAGTATGGCTGATGAAGAGCATTTTCAGAGTACAACTTTAGTACTCATTGAGAAACCGGGCCTAAAAATTTTACCATATAAATGTTTTCATATAATATGATATGTAAAGGGTTAGAATTCGGAGGCGTAGGTTTGCGACCCAGCTCGGCCGAAAAAATTTTTTTTTTTTTGTATTTTTTAAATTTAGATTTTTTTTACAAATTTTTCTGTACATTAAGATTTATTTTTTAATGTATTTTTTAAAAATTTCTTCATATGAAATGATATGAAAAGACTCAGAACCTTCAAATAGTAGGCCTTATAGAAGCACTCATCAATAAAGCGATCATAGAAGGTATATGGACGTCAATAATAGCGCTGCTAGCATACCTTCTTTTGCGTAGCCTTAGCGTAATTGCCCAATGGGGTTAATCAACACACATTCAGTCTCAACTCACTCATACAAAGAGTGATGCCAGGTGTATGTGAAAAAATTCCCCATTTTTTCATACAAAAACATTTTTTTTTCCGTTTTGAACTCGTCGTTTCTCAAGTTTTAAATTTATATTGCTCGTACTACACCTAGCGAAATAATTATAAAGGCAACCGTTTTTTCTTTTACTAAATTTACTAACCTCATAATGGGGCCATTATATCGCTCAATTTCTGCAAGACCATTACAACTCAAAATTTGGGTTTTTTTAGTTAAATATACAGATAATGCATTGTTATCATATGTTCAATTTGAGTGAATTCCTGACCGACTTGCTGTTAATTGACGGTTTTACAGATACTTGTGTCGTTTTGACTTTTAGCAATTTTTTTCACTTTTTTGTATCAATAACGTTTCATTTCTATTTATACCAAAATTTATTTTCATTTTCTGCATAGTTTAATAACAGTAACGACTTATTATACCATAAACCATTTTTTAAACAAAAATCCAAGGAAGTAATATTTTTTGTAGTAATAAATTACCAACTCAAAACGTGACATCTCTCTAGCTCAAAAGTATGTTATCATATTGTAGCAAAATCTTCACAACTCAAAATGAAACAATTTTCTAAAATGAGTCTTTGTAGTAACAATGTCACAAATCAAACAGACACTTGCAAAATAATGCTTAAAATTTCACTATTGACTCAAAAATAAAAATGTATGATATTTTTGGTAGAAAATTACCAAATTGGTAGACAATTAATGGTCGTGATGTCATTTCAAAATTTCGTAAGGCTCTCCTGAAAAATACTAAATTTTGAGTTGTGACAGTCTTGCACGAAAAGAACGATATGTAAACAAGTGGTTGGGTTATTAACTGCTCTAACTACCCAGTCGGAAGGTAGGTGAACACTTCTCTAAAAATATCTATCTTTTCTTATTACCTCAAGTATTGAAAAAAAGGCACTAATACCTTAGGAAATGAACAAGGCAGCTGCAAAGCGATGTGTTGGAAAAAAATTTGACAAATGTAAATGTAACAAAAAAAAAACAAAACGAAACAGCTTTTCGTGGAATTGGCTTCTCACTGTAGTTAATGTTGTAACATTTTAGTTGTCATTAATTTATTTTGAAGAAAACACGTGTTTTATTAACCGAAAAAACTTAAATTAAAAGTCTTTGTGCTAATTAAAAGAATAAGGAAAGGAAATATTTATTTATTTTACACCAAAAATTTAATATTTTTCAGAATAGTGTTACTAAATTACTTTGCAGCATAGTGTAAGGCGAAATAGAAAACAAAAGTGGAAAACGAAAGCATAACGGGAAAAAGGTATATCCTCATCGACATCGACATCCTTCCTTAATTGCCAAAAGAAAGTACTCGGATTCTTGACTAATCACTTCTTACGTGCTTGAAGATGTGACGAAGCGATGAATACCCCTTACGTAGCAGCTCTATACAAAAAAAGAAATGACATTTGGTAGTGAAGGGTATGTTCGCCGAGTCTTAAAGGATGTGCGAAGAAGCTATATTGGGATAATCGCTTTTCCTACTGGGTATTTCATGTACTCACGTTTGATCGCTCTCATTGTTAAAAAAATTAAAAACAAATTTTACTGTTTTCGGAGCGAAATAATTATAAAGGCATTACACAATTTTGCATTTTATTTGAAATGTAGTAAACGCAGATGCCAGCAAGAGTAAGTAAATTTTGATTTGACTTTTCTGTTAAGTAATAATCTTGATTTCAAATAAAATACATTTAATTTTTACAGAATGCCACGTGAAAAACCATTGACAGAAATAGAAAAAGGAGAAATCGAAGCTTATAATCAAGGGATTTCCAACCGCAAAATTGCAATATGATAAAAAAGGTTAAGTTTTATCATTGACAATTTTATAAAGAAGGCTGACCAGTATGGGACCGCTAAGGGGCATGTCACACGTAGCGGACACGGACAAATTTATTGTTGTTTTCGAGGGTAAAATAAGAAACTGGAAATTGAGAGAGCTTCTTTTACCAGTGAAAACAACAACAAATTTTTCCATGTCCGCTACGTGTGACATGCCCCAAAGCGATCAGGAAGAACTCCACTTATCAATGACAGTGCCGAAAGGGAAATTAAGAGACTTGCATGTGCAAAGGAAATAATTGGTAAAATTATCTTTGAATTTTGAACAAATACTGAAACGAGATTTGGGACTCTCATTTGAAAAAAATGTGGTAGGCCGGCGCTTTTACAAAGGCATAAAATGGCCAGACTTTGATTTGCGGAAAAGCACAGATTTTGGGATGAAGAATGGAAGCTAGTCTTATTTTCCGACGAAAAAAAGTTTAATTTGGATGAATCAAATGTTCCAGACAAATATTGGCGTTGCAAAGGTGCTCCCAAAGTTAAGCGCGAAACTTTGGTGGAGGCTCCCTCATGGTTTGGGGAAGTATGGGCTATAAAGAAACCACTCCAATTTGCTTCGTTAGCACCAAGATGGACTCGCTGTATTATATACAACTGTTGGATGAAGTACTTGTGTTTTTTGGAGAAGATATTTCTACCCCAGAACATATTTTCCAACAGGACAATACAGCACTTCACCGTTCTCAAAAAACTACAGAGTTTCTGAAGTACTTTAGTCAAAAACAATTCCAAAAACGGGGCAAATCCCGCTACCTGGCAGCTCTACATGCAGCTCAGGTGGAAGATTTTGACTTAAGCCAAGGTTTTTGTTATCTCTCACAGACTCCTTCTCTTTCTCTCTCTATTTTTAAGTATGTTTCGTTTTTTTCTCTCTATCTCTCTCTTTTTCTCTGCTTTTAAAGCCTTGTTAGCTAACAAGGATGAAATTCAAGGATGTGTGTGTGACGTTGAGCAGCTTCAAACGTTTCAATTAAAGCCAACAAAAGCTTGAGTTGCTGCTGCGTGCTACTTGCAAATGTGGTGCTTGTTGCTGTTGTGTTGCTGTTGTTTTTGCTGATGTTCTTAGACATTAAAGCCTAAACGATGTTTATAATGATGCGGCTTATTTGCAATGAATGGAAAAAATTGTGTATGAAAAAAAATCGCATAAATAATAATGAACTCAGGAAGCGAATAATTGAACCAGAGTGTGGGTTAAATAAAGATTCTGAGTCTTGTGTGGAAAATATATATTTTGTGCTGCCAACTAGCAATTTTTTTTTAATGATTCTTAAGCATATTTTTTATTATAAAGCTTTTTAAAAACGAGATTTTTTTATGCATATTTTATTACTGCCATAAAAATGTCAAATTGAATAATGCCATGGCACAATCTGCTTCGACTATAATGTTGTGTTTGTATCATCTGTACAGACTAAATACAAAATCCAAATCAAAATTAAAATGAATATTCGGAAGTTACAATTTAAGTTAAAATAAAACACAATTCAAACATTTTTGACACTTTTTGTAGAGGGCGTTATAGATAAATGTAAATCAACTTCACGGTAGATTTTTCGATGAAAACAACATATAAAAGCAAAAACCTCCAAATCTCTCCAAGTATTTCTAAAGAATGAACTACAACTTGCTATAGTTGAAAGAATAAATGGACACAAACAATTGTATAAACGAGAGGGGAGCGCGGTGGCTAAAAAAAAAGAAATTTGATGGCAGAAAATTAGTTTTTTAATAAGAAATGGCCTTTTTCAAAAAATTTTCGAAAATCAAATTTATGACCAGGGCTATAGGCAGGCGTGACATATTGGTATAAAAAGTGCCAAATAAAAAAATAAAAGTGCCAAAAAAGGTCCCAAATTTGTAAGATTTAAAGTGAGTTCATTTATTCAACATTTAATATAAAAAAATTACATAATAAAATAATTTATTATTTGAACAACCCTTATTTAAGTTTTATGCAAAATATAGCATTAAGCACATTGAAACTAATAGAGTTTCTCAACTTGATTTTTATGCAATTCTTATGGCTGAAACCTCTTTCAGCTTCAGCGTTTGAGTGAGGGAGAGAAACAATATTTAAAGCGATATTACAAATGCCTTTGAAGGAATTATTACTTGTTTTTATTCATCATCATTATTACTTACATTGGCTTGGAATCCATGATAACAATTTTTAAGTATACCTGATCTTTCACAGTCAAAACGGTACTGATGCTAATATTGTTTGCTCATTTTAACTCGAAAACACAAGAACCAAATTGCTTAAACAATACTGAAATAACGAAATAAAATAAACCAGCTGTAAGTAAAAAAGTAGTAAACGCTTAGGTTTGTACAAACATGTATTTAAATGTAAATACATATTTCAAAAATATGCTCAAGAAAATTAAACAATTTTTCAAAAATTTCCAAATTAAAAAATAAATTACTATTTGAAACAAAATAGAGCCAAATCTGTGTGCACTTCGTTTTTTATTTAATTTTTCTTAAAAATTAGCTATATAATGTATATATCGGATAAAAATTATCAAAGTTGTTATATTTTACTTTTCGAAAAAAATGCATTTTTTATTGTTGTAATAAAAAAATTCCTAAAAATTAAAATTTGAAAAAATTGCAATTATGTTGTTGAAATGTTTCTCTGAAACAACACTTAATACAAATAACAAAATTATGGAATTACATTAAGAACTTGGTCATTTTGAAATTTTTTACTACACGATCAAAAATCTTGGACTATGTTTTAAACCAATCGTTGGAATCATGCATTTTTTAATACTTATTCTATAAGAATTCAAACTCTTCAAAATACTAGACATTTTTTAATAAAACCTGGAATAATATTTAATACAGGTTGGATTAGTCTTTAAAGACAGCGTTCGGCTTGGTTCGGTTCTTATGCATGTTTATCATTTCCTTATACATGTGGCTTCAGAGAGCAGTTGGTAGAGCCAAAAACTTATAACCTAAACGTAGTGGGTTCGAATCCCACATGTTTCGTTAATTTTTTTATTTTTGTAAAAAATATTTTAATGCAAGCATGTATTAAAATTTAGTCCCATGAGAGAATAAATATCAATTGTAATATATACCGTTGATTAAATTTTAATATAGTTTCGGTGTCGTCATATATACAATACAGGATTTATTAGAATTTAGTCCAAGATTTTTGAGCGTGTAGAAGTTTAATATTTTGTAAATATCGTGTTTTGGTATTTTAAAAAAATACCTAAAAATGAAAATATGTGCAATTTTAAAAACGACATTTTAGGTGACTTTTGCATAGTCTTAAGCTATTTTTTGCAAAAAATTACAAAAACCAAAATTCGGATAAAAAAGTTAAACCTGTTGAAACTTGGCTTTTTTTCAAAAATACTCAAAGTGCCTGTTCTTGACAAAATCGATAAATTTTTGCTTATCATTAAAATGATTTCAGTAATTTAAAAAAAAAAATTCTGTTCTTATTAGAAAAAATTGTTGAATTCCAGGGCTGCGAACATATGAGCCGTTATATTTGAAATTGGAATAAGTCCACTTTTGTGTATATAGAGATATTTGAAGGTTTGCTTTTGATAAAGTTTAAAAATATTGGCAAATATTAACTTATTCAGGATATGTTTTTAGCCTTATTTATGGGTCATATTTTACCACACAGTAGTTATTTATAAAAAAATTAGAAAAGATAAACTATTTTTTAGCCACAAATGTACTTGTACCACTTTAAAAAACAACATATTGACTATTTGCTTTTGATAGTGGAATAAGTCAATTTTTTTTCAATTTCAACCACTTCAAACAAAATAAGCTCAACTATAAACTAGCAGCAAAATAGAATTGGAATCTTTGTTTTTATAGAATTTGACTTTATTAAATGGGTTTTAAGCGCTAAAAATAATAATATAAATTAAAAATTATGATCAAAATTCAGACAGGTAACTTAGTTTATTATGAAATAGCTACCACCAAATTTTACATGTCTCTTGTTGGGACATAGGGTACTTTTTATCACAACATAAATAATACACGTTTACAAATAAAACGCTTGCTACCGAACGTAATTGAATAATTTTTTATCTATCTACATACAAATCTGTTTCGCAATGGCTAGCAATAAGGCTCAAGGCCAGTCATTAATATGGTTGGTGTTAATTTGAGCAAGGAAGTATTTGCTAATGGACAATTGTATGTTGTATTCTCTCGAATTAGCAATCTACAAAACTAATATATTTTAACTTTAAATTATGCAAAAAACAACCGAAAATATTGTTTACCGTGAAATAATTTAAGTTATGATTGTGTGGACTGGACTTATTCCACTTTCAAACAAAAATGTTCTTCAATAACATTTTACAGCAAAGTTCTTTTGGCTAATATATGGCGAAATCGGGATTCATTAAATATGGGATTAAAAATATAAAAGGGGTAACCTTATATCTAACTAAAAAAAGCATCAACTCATATTTTTTAAAAGTGGACTTATTCCACTTTCATGGCTCATATCGGAACCTGGTCTAAAGGTTAAATATATAAAAATTACCCCAAAAACCAGCAAATTTTATGTTCACCACTGAGTTTTCAGCATTCCAACAAGTGCAATGTATCCAAAATCGGATCAGAAATCAAGTATAAACGGCAGATAAAGTTCAAAATTTTAACCCCTTTATTATGTATCACGAAATAGCACACTAACGACATGCAAAACACGAGAAGCTATAGAATTTCGTATAGAAAAAAGTACATAGTACATAGTAGAAAATTTCGTGATACAATAAAGCGCTAAGAAAAATTTGTTTTGAATTTTAAATTTTTTCTTTAAATTTTTAACTTTAATCTGGCAGTTTGTGTTTATTAATAAAAGAAAATTTGCACTTAAATTTTTTTAAAAACATAATAGTATACATATAGAAAGATAAATCATTTAAAACTATAATAAAAGAACATATTTTTTAATTTATCTTCTCCTAAGAAAAGTATTTTGTCTTGTTTTTACTTAAAATCTAGGTTTTTTCACTTACCTCTCAGTTAAATCAGAGTTTTCTTGATTGCTCTATCTTTTTAGTTCTTTTTTTAAAAAAATATATAGCTTGTTGTTGTGAGTAGCAAAACCAAAAAGTCTAAGTACAGATATACATACATACGTTAAATTACCTTTGGAGTATAAATAATGCATATATCATTTCCGAAAAAGGTGATAAATACACAAACAATGTGCATATAAACACACCTGCCTCAATAAGGAAATTCTCAAAAAATTTCTGTGACTTTATTCTGAACATCTCGAACACACTTGTTTAGCTAATTATATAGAAGCCATTTAAGCTCGAACACGGACTCGCATACCAACAGGAAAGCAAACAAAAAGTTGTTAGTTTCGGAAGCGGAAAAGTTAAAAAGTTCTTACAAAATTTTCTATATGTCCTAGTAAAATGGGAAAACTAGACTGTGTGTGTTTCGACGAGTGTGTGTGCCAACAAAAATAACAACAATAAAAAAGGATAGCGACAGCAACATTTCAACAATGACAACGACATATAACGATGAGGCAGGCACTCATTAACAACTTTCACTTTGGATTAAACAGAAAATAGACGCAAACACTAACGCACACACATACACTTATACAGCCACTAATGCATAACACATAGACACAAGAAAAGAACACTGACACCAGCTCACTTGCTTGGGCAAACAACTCTATAGACACAAATACAAATATCAACATCAACAAACTTCAAATGGCATAAACAGAGAAATAAGCCAAGTCAACCAACGAAGGATGGACGAATAGACGGATAGTAGTAGTGAGAAAGAAAAAAAAACTGTTGCAGTAACAGCTAGCAATGAAAACGTTACAGTCGTGGGCGTATAGGCGTGGCAAGGCGAGGCAGTTGTGAAGTGCTCACGTGACGATGTTGTCCACTAAAGCAATGATACCAATAACATCCCAGTGTGCACAAAAACGGATGCGGATCCGTTTCGAACCCGTTACGAGTCCGTCAGAACGCATTTCGCTTTTTTATGCTGTGACCAGAAAATGGTCACAACGTAAACCTTTCACGTTTATAACTTATCCAAGAGAGTAAAAATGATTTTGTGTATTCATAACTTTTTATTTCGATCTAATTTAATATAAGTTTTTCATTTATATTATATATAAATATATAGAAATATTAGCTGATATACCCAGTGTTAATCAAAAAGTTATATATCTTTACCACAAATTTTTGACCTTTTTTGTCATCGCCAAGCATACTAAGGTCCTCAGATTCATCAAACACTTTAAATGTTTAAGGTTAATAATCTACCATGCCAGAATTCTCGAAGTTATATTATTGCAATTTGGCAATTTCATACTTTTGTGGTAACATTCTTGGTTTAGATGTCTTTTATTAGATAAATTTCGTTTTCTATAGGAACATGTAAATTGCTTAAAATTTCCAAGAAATTGACATCATAAAAAATTTCGTACCTGCAAACACATAAAAAGTTTTTAGTACTAATTTTATTTTTTGTTGAAAGGAAAAAAAACAATAAAAAATTAAAGTGCTTGCGTTGAAAGTAAATAACTCGGTCATGTTACAAAGGATTGCAATAATTACTTTTTGTTTGAAATTTTTATTAATTATTCATCCAATCGTTTTTAAATCTTTTTCATTTTCGTTTCCTTCTAATTTTTCTAATTTTCAAAAAAAACCTTAACGAATTTCTTTATTTCAAAAAAAAAACTTTGGTAAAAATATTTATTATTGAAAAAATATTAAAAACCAAAAATGGCTTTTTAATGTTCTTTCATAGCGTATACATAAATGTAGGGTTGATTTAAAGTTTCTATCGTAAAAATTTAAAAAAGCATTATCCGTTCGAAAAATCATAAAAATTTAAGTTTTTTTATAATTTGTATTCATTTTGTATTTTTGTAATTTTGTTTGCTTAAATATAATGGTGTAGTGAAAGAATCTTGGCAATTTCTTAATTCTTTTCTGAGTTATGTTCTCAAATACCTCTTTAAACACCCACAGCAACAACAGCGCCACCTACTGAGTCAAACTTTGCACCTAAATAATCTACAGACCCAACCGCACACACACACCAAATTTCATCAAAAGCGGTCCAGCCGTTAAGGAGGAGTTCAGTGACAAAGCCATATACAAAAGGATTTTATATAAAAGATACAAACAAAAAATTAGTATTGCCACTGCGTAAACTAGAAAAGGTAGTGTAAAATTTCATAATATAAATCTAAGAAAGGTTTTACTTAGCCAGTATTACTATAAATTGTGAAAATTATGTGGGGACAAATGTGTCCCTTTTGCGGGTTAACATAAAAGTCAGTCTTCAATTTGTTATAAAATCTTTTATTTTATTTTCAGTGGAGTAGGGATAAGAAATACAATTGTGTGCTTATTTTTATTTTAAATTACTTTTGTATATCATTAGGCACGTGCCTATAAAATTATTAAAATAAATTTTCTTTTCCTTATTTATTTAAAATGTAATATGTGAGAACTGAATGTTAGAACTGAAATAACTACAAAATAAAAAATAAATATTTTGAATTTAGCATGAACCTTATCGTTTCCTTTTGAATCCGAACTATTAACCCTTTCAATGGATTTGCTCAATATATTGGACACATCAGAAGTATATTCATTTTGCAACTATTTTTTTTTTAAATCACTGAGCTGTAAAATCAGTTGTTTACGAACAAGAACAAATCAAACAACCAAAGTTGTCAATAACTTGTCAATAAATAGAATTATGTATTGTTTTAAATTGATGTTAGCAACTTTATTGCTTACGCCGCAGATGGCATAGGTATTGGAACCAACGGTCATGCTGCCGGTTTCTGCATCAACATCGACGATGCTCAACTGCACAGAAGCGTGGTCCTTGACAAGAATGATTCTGTTGGAAGTACAAATTAACAGACTATCCGGGGTCGTTTTTCATGTTTATAGATTTTAGAAAGTCATTAAAACACTTGCGAACAGCTTTAAATATTTCGCAACAGTTGTTTAATCATAGCTTCACGTAAAATACAAAAAACTTTCTTTCACATAATATACACATTTTTCAGCTTTTGTTTTGTTTTTCTCAGCTTTTGTTTATTGTATTTTACGCTGTTCTTATGTTTGACAGCTACGGTACCCACCTCTCTGTGACGACACTACCATGTTGAATATACCTTGAATCAAATCATTTAGTTCTTTAAAAAAAAATTAACCAATATGATAAAAATAAATTTAGAGAGATATTTGAAATTAAAGTCAGTTTTTTTTCGATTTTGTGCCAAAAAAGAAAAAAATTTTTGTTGGACTATTTTAAAAGAAAAAAATCAACCGGTCAAGAATCAAATTTTTTATCTTTTTATGGCTTTAATGATAAGAATATTAAGAGCTTTTAAAAAGCAAAGATCTAAAGAGTTGAAAAACCTTCAAGGGATTACAAAAAAAAAGATTTTGTGCAAAACGTAAGAAGAGCAGGTAAAAATCAGATATATGTTTTTTTATCTTTAGAAGACCTTTTATTATTTTTGTGCAAACGTAAGAAGAGCAGGTAAAAATCAGATTATGTTTTTTTTTATCTTTAGAGGACCTAAATGATAAGAATATTACCTCAAAAATTTTTTGTTCTTAGCTTAGCCCAGTCATTTAAAGGGTTAAAAAAACGAGTTCGTTGCGAATTTGCATTATTTAAAAAAAAATCATTTCGAAACGTATTCGTATAAGAAGTTCAAAACGGATTAGTTTATGAAGTCCGTTCCGAGTCCGTGACCAATCCGAAAAAGGAGAAAAAGCTATTTGTATTTTTGAGAGGAATGTCGTACGAAAAAGGATTAGTTCCGGATGCGAAACGCAATCTGTTTCGGATAAAAAATACGAAGAAATAAGTCCGTCTCGAATTCGTAACGGACCTGTTTGGCACACTGGGATAGCACGTACGCAATGGAGAGAAGATAGTTTATGCTGATGTTGTTGTTGATTTTGATGGTGTTGTTGTTGGTGTTGATGTTGTTGCTATTAAGTGTTGTTCTGCTAAAGTTGATAATGTTGTTATATTTGTTGTTGTAGATAGATGCTGTTGTTTAGGTTTGTTAACGATGCCTCAAACGTTGCATTAGCACATAAAAGTTTCACCGAGTGTTTGTGTGAGCATGTGTGTGTGTGTGTGTGTGTGTGTGTATCTATCACTGAAATGACTGTGTTAGTATGCTTTTAGTGCTGTTTTTTATGGCGTAGATCACAATGGGTTTTTTTGTTGTTATTGTTTAAGCTGTAGTTAAGTTGATGTCTAGCTGTTGAAAAGCCATCAGCAACAGTACAGCACAATCATCAGCAACACTAACAACAACAACAACAACATTATCATCATCATCAACAGCTACGTCAGCATCGACACCATCATTTCTATTTATTAACAGTATCTGACAGGTAAGGTTTCAGTTTCTGTTTCGCACAGAATTTATGTGTCAAAACTTTTAACTCATTAAGTTATAATTATGCTAATGAGTTAAACTTGTTTGAGTGCAAGAAGTTATTTTTATAGCAGTACTTTAAATTTAACTTCATTAAAAATATTTATTAATACTTTTGGATAGTTTAAAAGTTTCATAATAAAATATTTTTCATATTCTGTCTCTACTCTTAGCATCCGCTTTGACTGAAATTGCATAAATGTTATGCATGCTGCCTTGATCAAAACAAACCTGCACAAATTTACGCAACACTGATTTTGCTTCAATGATTTTCACCTCTGCACCGACATTCACAAGGTTATACAATACAAACGCAACACAGTATGCAACATAAATACACTGAAAATAAACACAAATTGTGCAGATAGCACAAAGGCAACAAGGACCAGTTGTTGGAAAAGAAACGGAAACACATACTGTTAGGACAAAAGAAAAAAACGATTAAATATGGCAACGCTCACATGCATGCAACACCATACAACCAGCACACATCACATAACAGCAGCAGCAGCTCGAGATAAGCTCACACACCGAAAATGTTCACAAACACATTCCTTGAATGCTAAACAAATAAATAATCCAACAAAAGTTGAGAAAAAAAATTAACAAAATAGAATATAAAAACCAGCAAAAAAAGATACCAAAAAAAATAAAGAAAAAAAAACAAAAAATAAGCCAAATAAGCGTACATAAAAACACGAAAATCCGCACAAAATCGTTAGAAACAAATGCTCATCAGCAGCAGAACAACACGTAAGATTGTATTTAACAACACAAAATACTCATAGAACAAAAACTAAGTCACCGAATTGTACACATAACCGGAGGGTATATAACGCTGCCTGCCTAACTGCCACCCACTCACGTGACGATACAAACACCCAAAAAGTTGGCAACTTCATTTGCGAGCTAGACACAATGGAACAAATGCGCTTACGAGCAGTTTAAAAATATAGTGCCTTCGTAATAAACATTTTAAAGTGGACTCTAAGCTTAGTGTGAGCTTTTCTAACATTATTTCTATGGAATTTGTTGTCATAAAGCTTACACTAAATTTAGAGCCGACTTTGACATGTTTATTACTAAGACCCATTGAAATTAATTAAAAAAATGTTCTAGAAACTTTGCTAAGATACTTCATGTTAATTTATGTAGTCTGTAAGGTAGGTGTATTTGTTTATATAAATTGATAATATAAGTTTAAGAATAAGTATTATTTATAAATTTATAGAGGGCCACATAAACACTGTGCCACTTTTCTCAAAGAAATTGTACACATGATTTTAACCATATACTCAGGGAAAAATACTATTACCAAATACAGGCTATTTTTACCTGACGAATTTGGTTAGGAGAGTCAACCACATCGTATTAACCTGATACACGTTACTTTCACTTGACGGATCTGGTTTATAGAAATACATGTAGAAAATAGAGGAAAAAATATGGTAGGCTTATGCGAAAAAAAAACAACCAGCCATCTGTCAAATTCTGCTCTAGTGATGCAGAATTTGTTACAAAGGGTACCTCGGGATAAGGTAGATGAAATGAACATGTCGTTAAGTTTTCAATTTTATCTAACTCTGTGGTCATTTAGCTAAAAAAAGTAAAGTGCCCCATCATTCATTTGCTCTAGCTCTCTCTCTATGACAGTATCAGTCCAATTCTAAATGATTTTTGTCGGGGAATCGGAAAAGGAAATTTTTATTTTTAAGATAAACTTCAAAAACATTTCGGAAAGATTTAATACCAATGTGTGCATCAGCCGTCAATATTCAATAGTGTAAGCAAAAAATGTGCTATCTTTGTCTGCTGTTTTAAAAATGAAAACTCCCCTTTTCCAATTCCCCGGGAAAAATCTTTCCGAATTGGGCTGTATATTTAGCATGATACAAAAAAAAAATGTTTTAACTTTTGAATCCAAATGTAGAACAGCACTCATTAAGAAGTGTGTATATTTAACTTTATTGCGTAGTACTTCAAAATGTCCTTGTATACAGGGTACCTGATATCTAGCTTTTTAAAAATATCTCCCTTTTTTTTTGAGAGGTTTTTAATTTTTACCATTTAAACTTTTCCTCACGTTGAAAACTAAGCATTTTATAATTTTGTAGTTTTATAAAGGCTATACTCATAGAGGATATCTATTTAAAATAGCATTATTTGAAGCACAAGTTATAAAAATTTTATTTAAAAAAAAATGCAGTAAAAATTCATATTTATTGAAATTATTATCGTCATTGTCGTCCCTTAATTAGTTTAACATGTCATCATCCATTAGATATAAGTCCTTTTAAAGTATTCAATCAAATTTCATATTTATTTGTTATAATTTTGTATGTTTTCGATTTTTTATTGTAATAAGATCTTCATGTTAGTTTTAAGTTTTCGTATATTAAATATAAGTTTTTCGTATGTTAAATATTTACTGCCATATTTCCTTTCTTTATGATTAGTGCTAGTTAAGAGATATTATATCTTGTAACACTAAAAACTGCAAATAATAACAAATAAATATTTGAATTGGCACAAATATATGAAGAAATATGAAGGGATTGTCTGAGCAACTTTTGTTTACCTAACATGTATCTAAATTCCTATCGGACGTTCTAACAATATTTGTTTACGGTTTTCCAGAAAAATGTTTCCCAAAAAAGTTCAGCACAAAAAAACTCGTTTTTTATTCATTTTCTACTAGTAATCTACCCAAATGTCAACCTAGCCGCTTTATACAAAATTTTTAATTTGAGTTAAGCTAACTAAATTCCCTGCTAGAATCGCAGAAGTTCGATACAATCGCTTTTACGGTAACTCCGAATGGCTTTCCCGTATTTAATAGAAATGGCAATCTAGTATGGTATGTTTTTAAGTCCACATTTGATACTGAACCAAAGTAAATAAAGCTACTAAAAATACCTTGCCATATATCGTATGCCACTCTCGATTTTTACCTATTGTGTCCTGTGTGAAAGATATTCGAATCTAAAGGTAAGCCAGAACTTTTGATTGCTATCTGAATGCCTAGATTTTGCTGGTATTTTTATAGTGTTTACGTTTTCCTTAAATTCGTTGAATTAATAATTTGCATATTCTTCGCATATGCATTTTTCTGTCTTTAAGAAATGTATGTTTGAACGGAATTTTTTAACATTTTGAAAGGAGATCCGAACCAAATTGTTAAACTCTTCCTAAAAAATTTTCCTAGCACGAAATTAACCATTTAATGCTAAGAACATTTGTTTTTTTAATATCAAAATTTGGAAAAAATCTTGTTCTTTTCCTGGGGCTTTAAATAAATATTTTTAGACAGGGCTTCGCTTAGAAATATTCAAAGGATCCAAGTTGAGAAAATCATCTTTGGTACCACTTCTGATGCCCGAGATCTAAGATAAATATTATAATATTAATTTTTTTTGAAAAAGTAAAAAAATTGCATTCAAGTACACATTTCTCAAAAACAAGAAAATGCGTATGAGAAAATTATGCAAATTATTGATTCGCCAAATTGAAGGAAAATGATAATACGTTATCAATTTTTAGACAAAATTTAGACAATCTGATTACAATCAAAAGTGCTGTGCTATCTAGAGTGTACCTTTGGATTCGAATATTCTTAACACAGGACACTGTGGGTAATAGTCGAGAGTGGCATCGTGTTTGGCAAGATATTGTAAGTTAAAGCCTATTATTACTTGTGTTTAAAGACATATGTAGTTTTTCTTACAAAATCAAATCATTTTGAGATAGTTATTTCTTACTGTTTTCCTCAAAAAACAAGTTTGTCCTAGGTGCCGGACTGTCCGGTTTGTCCTTTCCTCTACATAGGAAAAAATAAGAAAAACTTTTTTCTGCATATATGTAGAATTGAGCGTATAACCAAAACTAACCTATGCTTGACACAATCTCAATCTATAGACACTTAAAATAAATGTTCGAAAAAAGTTTGTATCCTCAAATATTACATACTTGTGTGTTTGTTGGTTTTTCTCATTTTGGATTTTGAGTTGTTTTTTTACCTCTGGGGCCGAATTACAGCATTCCCAGTCGAGCAAAATCGTCAAAATTTATCGGCACTTGTCTCGTCATTCGTAATTTTGCGCGATCACGGATGCTGCAATTCGGCCCCAGATTTTTTTTTTTTTTTTTTTGCTAATTTTTCACCCATTTTATCTCAGTTTCTACAGTATAAAATATTATTAAAATGCCAAAAAATTAAAGCCCATTAATAATCATTTAGACCATTAACAATATTAATTTGATTACACTGTACAGGAAGCACTGACATCTTCTATTTTATTTCTTTATTCTCAATTTGATGCATCTATTTTATCAGTTCTATCTGCTTTAAATACTGGCTCCTCATTTATATTAAGTCGAACTAAAAAGCTATACAGTTGTAAGCATTTTCTGGCTATTTTTTAAGTTAATTTTGCTATCTTATCCGTATTCTCTCGGCATCTCTTTTATTTTTTTTTTTTTTTTTTTTTTGTGGAGACATTTCTAAAGAATAAACACTTTATTATTTCTAAGTGCTTATATGACACATCCAACCATAAAGAGGTACATATCATTCTTACTTAAATTTTAAATAGTTAAATAAACTATGATTAACCTTAAGTTTCGTTATTCACTGGAATTATTTATCAGCTGTTACTTCTGCCAAATGAACTTTTTTTGTAAAAGCCATGTAATTTTGCGTTCATAAAAATTTTTAATAAGTTCACTTGCAAAAGTTTTGTCATTAGATGTGAACGTATGGATATTAAAACTATGCTTTAAAATATGTTGCAAGCTTTATGAAGGATATATAAATGGTAAATGTAATTGTGTGAACAAAGACTTAATATTGCTCATATATGCTGTTTGGAGGAACTTTTTTAATGTGCTATGAAGCAACCAGCCCCAAGTTACCACCGGCACTTCTGGGTTTGTCCAGATCGTTTAGTATGGTCATTCCACCACTTTTTGTCCTTGTGGGAGAGGAAGACATTCCTTTTTTTCTAAAATTTTTGTTGGGTGATCTTGACAACCCCATAAAACTTTTGAGACCTCTTAGAATACGATCGAAATTTTTCGATACGCCCTAATGAACATGTTTCCATAAATAACACTGTAAATAAATCTTTTTAAAATGTTTCTTAAATATCTCTTTTATTTATCAATAATTTTTAATAGTAGATACGACGTTGAAAAGGTAATGAAACCTTCTTCATGATCTGCAATTAAGTTTAGTTAGAAATATTTCCGTAAGATATCGCATTTCTACATTTTTTAAAAGGTTTGTAATTTTTGACACTTAGAATTCAGATTTGACAGTTAAAATGTCTTACAAAAAGTTAGATTAGACTGTTAATTTTCAACATTTAGTGATTGTATTCACAAATTGGTTAGTTTAAATAATCAAATTTAGATTTATCGGACGTTACCTTTAAAAATCCTCTAAATTACCATGAATAACAAAGTTAAAAAATATCATTTGATTGATTTTTTTTCTTGGCATAGAATGCTTGAATAATTCTGTATGTGAACACAATCAAAAAGTTTGACCTTAGTTGGAAAAGCAAACATAAAAAATCAAAAACTCGTCCCTGAAGTTTCTATTATATCTCAACTAAACGAATATGAAGACAGATTTCAAACAAAACCGATTTCAATATTTGCATGTAAGATATGGTGGCCGTAGCCTACTGGTAGAGTGCGTGGTCCTTAAGCTAAAGAACCGCATCGCAAACCCCATTTCAGACAAAATATTTTTTCAATTCAGTAAATATTTATTAGTAAAAAAAAAATAATATTTCTGTTTTCTCTGCAGACAATTGCAAACCTCAGAGAGTAAAAATTGCCATGCAAAGTTTCTGGAGAACATAAGCTGTTAGGAATTGGTATAAAGCTCGTAGGTCCAGTTCTCGATCATTTGTGTTAAAACATTTATAAAACGCACAACACAATTAATCAATAGAAGCTCGGTCAAATACCTTCAAAGGGCTCAAATGGCCAGTTTATTTTATTTACATGTAAAATAGTAGCTTTTTTTATGGAAAACGAATTGACCATTTCAGCGCTTGAAAGGACTTTGACCTAGCTTCTTATAATTGATCATGTTGTGGATGTTACTCAATGTTTGAAAACAATTAATCGACAACCGGACCTGTGTGCTTTATGCCAACTCCAAACTGTTTTTATTATTACGAAGTTTTACTCTTTGAGCGTTGACAGTCGAATTTTGACGGAGTTAAATTTTAGTAGAATTTTTATTTACTAGTTTCGAAAATTGCTTTCCCATGGCAATCATATCGAAGTCTATGCAAAAAATCCACTTTGTTCCACTGTGCGGAATTTTAACTATTCACAACTGATGAGTTGCGCCATAAATACAAAAGAATTTCTCCAAAGCGCTACGCTCGCTCCCTATACAACTAAACTAAACACTGTGTTGCCATGAGCGGCCCTTGAACATTTCTCTTTCTTTTTGGCCTTAAAAATTCCGATTTTTAAAAACTCAATTTCCTTTACACATATGTTTTTCTGTTGATTTTATATGATTTAAATACAAATTCTAAATGTTTGATAATTTAAATCATACTTGATTTTAATAACAAATTCTAGTTGTTAGTTTAAAATCGTTTTAATTAGCTTTAGGTCAAGGTTAGAACAATTAATTGTTCTAACGAATCATTCCAAAGAAGCAACAACAACAAAAAAGTTTTCAATATGAAAAGGAAGACATCACTAGCTGATTTTATTGCAATTTCGGCCCTGCTAAAGGCTTCATCAGAAATCTTTGTGACACGCTGTGCAAGCGCGCATGTTTTTCTTTTATTAATTTAAAATAAGAATATGTTGAAATAAATATTTCTGGATTTAGTACTATTTCAGGCGTGTGTGTGATATAAAATTGTGACCTTAAAATTTTTCTTTGTTTCAGTTATGAAATAATCGGAAAACAACAAAAGCCTATTTTTACCTCCACTGTAGCTTTTTTGAATCTGCATTAAAAAAGCCAAGATTATGAATTTTTTTATTTGTCTATTGACCCTCAAAGCTTGAAGCAAATCGGAGACTTGAAGTTTGTTTGTGCAGCCATGTTTCTGCAAACCTTATAAAATTTTTATGGTTTTTAGCTAATGATATTATTTAAAAAAACGAGCAATATGATGAAAATTTCTTTTAGTACTTTTGTTATTAATGAATGTTTTTTATTTTGTTTATGTTCTTTCAAAAATGTGTCTTTGATTTATTTTTATTGTAGCTTGATTCGTTAAATATCAAAAAAATATACTAGAATATATAGAATATTAAAAAAATTTACCAAATACTTAGAGCTATATAATAAAACTGTTAGTTATGATTTTTAGTTATGGTGCAAGGCGAAAACATTTTTAAAATAAAACTAAAAAAACATTAGGCCGAAAAAACATTTAAAAAAAGGACAGTATTTATAAACTTATTTTTTTGCACTCTTATAATCGGATTAAACACTAATATATATTATTAAATCGTTAACAATATATAAGGTAGGATTTTTAGAAACAGTTTTTCTACTATAAAATTTCTGTGTTTTTTTATGATAAAAAAATACAAATTAAAATTAACTATTCCTTAAGATCGTACTGTTAATGTCGAAGATTTGACGAAGTTTAAAAGGTGAAACCAGTATTTGAATTGCTGACTGATAAGAATATTTTCGGTGCATGTTTTATAAAAATAATACCCCTAATATTTTAAAAAAATTTGCCCTACGTTTTGCAAAAATATTAAAAATTATTTTTACGGACTTTTCATTTCTGAAATCAAAATGGTACCTTAAGATAGTAAAAACTGAGGTGCGGTGGGTAAGTACTATGAGGGGCAACTGAGGTTAATGAGTCGTAAAAACAAAAAATAAGTTTCTTTAAGACAAAAATATAGACATATTTTTTTTTATGATCGGACGGTAAACACCGAAGTTATGAAGAAATATATCAATGCGCGACCCCTACGTTCGGTCAAAAAAAAAGTTTTCGAAACCTTCTTTCGTGCGGCGACATTTTTTCCCCCCTATAAAGCGAGATGGTCTAATGTACATACTTTTCAAATGTTGCCACAGACCGTCCCTGAGAGATGCCTATTCACAAAATTAAGCTACATTGTGTATGCGTGTGTGTGCGTGTGTGTGTGTGTTTGTGTGAGTGTGTGTTCTCAAATGAATTGCACACGTGTGTGGAGCAAAACATTTTTTATTTGGTAAATTCGGTAAAGCTGGCTCGTGGGGGAATGAAATAAGAACACTGCATCATTTCATTTGTTTTCGTTGGATCCATTCTATGAATTTATTTTTCGCTAGTAGATATGATGTGTATGAGTGTGACTATTTGGCTGTGTGTGTGTCTTGTTGTTGTTGTTATTTCCTGCAGGTAGCACGGCGAATTTAGTTGAACGACTTTGCAACAAATAGAAACAAAATGAATTGGTTGCTAGTTGCTTAAATATTAACAATTGCTGGATGTAGGTTTTAGCTGTTGCCAAGACTGAGTTAAAGTTGTTGTTGTGGTTGTTTTGGTGTTTTTTATTGTTATTGATGTCATTTTTGTTTGTCTTTGTGTTGGTGCTGGCCAGCTATAGTTTATTAAGTTTGTCAAAATATGAATTTATACATTTGGTCAGTTACATTCCGACACTGAGGTATAATCAAAATAATTGTCCTTGTTATGAACGTGTTTGTATGTTTGTTTCTGTGCTTATATGCATGCTGCCTGATAACGTACACAATTTGTTGTTAACATTAATTTTCATGTTTATGAAACTTAATGAACCTTTATTATATGTTGAGCTAGATAACAGATTTCAATCTAATTAAACTGGAAAGAATAAGTGACCAGGGTTTCAACATCGGTCGATGTTAAAAAAGTGTCTAAATGCAATAGTTAGAAAAACAAATTAAGTACTTTAGTCTTATAGACTATATTAAGGACTTTATATAGTGCTCAAAAAAGTCGTGTATGTTTTGTCTAAAAGTTTTAAAAATATGCCAAAAATAACGAACAAAAAATAAGTGTACTTCGAGCTCAAAATGCCAACTGAGTATTTAAAACAAGTAGAGCTTAAGTTCAAATTAATCTTGAATGAGTTTTTCAGCTAAACTTCTTGAAATTTAAGCCATTCGCATTAAGAAAAAGTATCAAATTTAGAAGTCTGTTAAATTGCTCAAATACTTAATTGTATATTTGGCTCAGATTTTACACGGAAGGAAAAAATCAAGCATTCTATGCTTGAATCAAGCAAATAGGCTATCAGTTAACACTTAAAGCACTTAAAGTACTCTGTTAACACTTAAAGTACTCTGTTCAGTTTCATGTGAAATTCCACTCAAATCTCCATACAAAAAGTGACAGCTGCGAAACAAGCGTGGAAATTTTCACAACATGTTCGTCGGAGCAGTACTCTGTTCCGCTGCGTGAAATTATCACAACATGTTACTGAGCAACATTTTTTCACGCCAATTTAATTGTACTGCCTATTTATTTTGAAGTGAAAAGAGAGATATCACATGAAATCTCCCAACTTATTCTCTGAGTCTCTCTGAGAAACGTTGCCATAGAAATTGCTCGCAACAAACTTTAAGACAGAAATTTCATTCAACAAATAAATAGATGTTGCCAGCGAAATTTCACGCAAACGAACAGAGTACTAAGCTTAAGCATTAATTGCTCAATTCAAGCATTAATTCGCTAGAATTGAGCAAATTAAAAACACCTCATATTAAGAAAAAATTACTCAAATCAAGAAACATTTGCTTTAAACTCTGGAATATTTTTTCAGCATTCGAGTCTTATGTTTACTTGAAGTGAGAAAAGTTTGCTTGATTGAAGTAAGCAACTTGCTGAAAACAAGAATAATTTGCTTGATTCTAGAAATTTATTTTCCTGGAATTGAGAACAATTTGCTTGATCCAAGTAAACAATTTTCTGAAAACTAGAATAATTTTCTTGATTTTAGAAATTTATTTTTCTTGAATTGAGAACAATTTGCTTGATTCAAGTAAAAAATTTTCTGATGACTATAATAATTTGCTTGATTTGAGAGATTTATTTTTCTTGAATTGAAAACCACTTGCTTGATTCAAGTAAACAATTTGCTGAGAACTAGAATAATTTGCTTGATTTGAGAAATTTATTTGCCTTAAATTAAGTAAAATTTGCTTGATTCAAGTAAAAAATTCACTGAAAACTAGTATAATTTATTTAATTTGAAAAACTCATTTTTCTTGAATTAATAACAATTTTCTTGATTCAAGTAAAAAATTTACTGAAAACTTGCATAACTTGCTTAATTTGAGAAATTTATTTTCCATGAATTGAGAAAAATGTGCTTGATTTAAGTAAACAAGTTTCTTAATACTAGAATATTTTGCATGAGATTAGAAACGCAATTTTCTTACTAAGAGCAGACTATGCTTGATCAAAGTAAGCAATTTGCTGAAAACGAGAATAATGTGCTCGATTTTAAAAATTGGTTTTTGTAGAATTGAGAAAAATTTGCTTCATCCAAAAAAAAAATTTTCTCAATATTAGAATACTCTGAAATTTATTTTTTAAGAAAAGAATTTGCTTTATCCATGAAAGTAGTTCTGAAAATAAGAAAGTTTTTCTTCATATTGAAGATTATTTTGTATCCAGTCCAGTCAGTCTTTATATATATTCACAAGAAATGTTTTAACCCTCGGATAGACTGACTTCTGGCCAAACGAAATGGTTTTTCTTTTTTGAATAACTTTATTTCTAGTTGCTTGATTGGCAAACGCTCTCCTGATATTTCCAGTATATTTTCACTCTTTATGACAAGTATAAAATCAAAAAGATCTGTAAATGTTAGTAGTGACAACTTTTGTCACAAAGTCAAAATCTTCATATATGGACTATGTCTTCTGGCCAGACGAAATGGTTTTTCTTTTTGAATAACTTTTTTCATAGTCGATTGACAAATGCTTTCTAGAGCTTTCGAGTATATTTTCCTACTATATGAAAAGTATACAATCGAAAAGTTCTCTAAATAATGGTAGTGATAACTTCTGTCTCCAAGTCAAATTCTTCATACGTGGACTATGTCGTTTTCCCAGACAAAATTTATTTCTGGTAGATAAAAGCGTGATAATTTGTTCCATTTTATATTCTTTATTTATCCTGGGATCGTCAAATAACAAGATAAATATTGCTCAAACATACATAGTATACATATATATAAATACTCTGAAACATAAAACTACCGTTAGCCTACCTGTAATAATGCTATTCCTTCGTAATAGGGAACACCTCTGATTTCGTCTGGCCAGACGACATAGTTTATTTACTGTCTATCGTATCATTACCCATCCGAGGGTTAAATTGAGTTTTGTTTTTATTTTTTCCAAAGTGCAAATCACTTTAATTCAATAGTATTTTAAATAACTAACTCTGCGTTTGATTAAATTAAGAAAATATATTCTTGATTCAAGTCTTGTTCCAGGTTCTAGAATCAAATATTTTATACTTTTTTCAAGCAATGGTTTATTTTACTCAATTTTAGTAACAAAAGCTCATTATAATTATTTTTTTCATAATTTTATTTTTTAATTTTAATGCTTGATTTAAGCAAACGAGACTTAATTTTAAATTTTCTTAAATCAAGCAAAATATTTGCTTAATATAAGAATATTATTTCCATCCGTGTAAGGAAGCATAAATTAAGCCCCGTTAACGGCTCAATTAGCTTTTGACATTTAGCGTTATAGGATTTGTTTCTTAGCAACCCTGCGCAGACTCAACAACATCTTTGCACCCAGATTGTCAAATTGACCCAAATTTAAGGAAACACATTTTGGGATCCAATGACGACACAGTTGGCTCAATTGGTTAATTTACTTTAACTACGAAACAAACTGCTAGAGATGGGTCATTTTAATGAGTAACCACAAAGAAATGTGTGCCACTCGTGGCTCGATTGGTTAATTTTAATCAAAAAGCTGAATTGACATAATTTTTACAAATAAGGATTTTAAATTCTGGTCACATCTGACCAAATGCTTAAGAAGCAACTAACACATAATCAAAGCTAGTGACTCAATTGGCTCAATTGGCCGATTTTGCTTGAATGCTGTTATTGGCTTCTTTGATTTATATTGCACAATCTTTAAAAACATCTCTTTAAGCCTATTTGGCAAGGTACTTGTGCAACATCAAAAACATGTACAAAGTTCGTGGATCAATTGGCACATTTGGCTGCAAGTTTCACTTCGTATGAGAAAATAAGCACACTATTAAAAATCTAATTTTTAATTAATTTAAACTAATTTTTAATCCAATCGCTGGAATTTAAACTTCTAAAACTATTGGAAAAACACAACATTTATTTGGCTCATTTGCAACTATTTGTAAGCATAGCTTCTTGAGTTACAGCTTTAACTTGAAAAGCTCTTAACTCTAAAAAAAAAGTTTCAAACATGTTTTTAATCCCACGAAAGTGCTTCTTCATTAAAATTTGCTTAAAGACTTTAAGTTGTTGTGAACTCGAAAAGTTGCTGTTAAAATCAAAAAAACAAAAATTCAGTAATCCTCGTAAAAAGCCTTTAAAACATCAAGCTCTAAAAGCAAGCAGCTTAAAAAGCGGCTCTGGCTCTTGGAAAAAAAATAAAATTTATTGTTGCTCATTAGACTATAATACGACAAATGCTATTTCAGGTCCTTTACAGAGAGCAACGCACGCACCAGCAAGGCAATTATAAAACACACATTCTCGTATTTACAACTAAATTCGCAAAAACAACAAAAATCGCAACAACAACAACAAAAACAACAAAAGTTGAAAGCAACTTAATTTAACGGCATTAAAACTCATCTTATCGGAAACGTTCGCGAATGTCATGCAATGATTGCCACTTTTATCAGCACGGCATCAGTTTGGCATATAGCCACACATACACTAATTCATGATCACGCATACCCTTACAGCAGCAATAAATTACTTTATAATCCGCTGAACAAAATTATTGCGTAGTGAAAGCAACCCCGAAGGGACCGAGAGCTCATAATAAAGCTTTGAACTAAATGGTCTCATGTGGGGTAAAGGCACGCACAAGTACACAGACACACACACACACACACACACGCATAGACACAAGCCAGCACAACAGACTTAGCTGCCTTGTGGCCAAAAAAGACACCCACCCGCTTAGACAAAAAGCAACAAACCCAAAACAACAACAAACTCAAAAATATTGCTTTGAAACATTGAAATAGCTATCAGCAACAACATTGGCAGCGATGACAGCAGCAGCAGCAACATCATCACAGCTGAGCGAGTCCTTGTCGCATTCTTCTATGTCGTCTAATCAAATCAAAAATTATTACTTCTAGACATAAACAAAAAAAATTGCTGTCGCCAGCTCCTGCTGCTCGCACTGACTCCTCAACAACATCATCATCATCATCAACATCATCATCATTAAACTTCCATGATCATCGTCAACATCCTTCTTGCGTGCTTCGATGCTCAAATGTAATTCGCAAAATATTAAAGTTTCAGCATTCTTATTAGTCGTCAAAGCAATCTGAAAACATAGCTCAACATGCTTGCTGATTAGTAAGTGTGTGTGTATGTGTGTGTTTTGTAGCAAGCAGGTCCTTTTTGCGAACCACTTTATATGCTGAAATGTAAAAAAATTTAAGAGGAACTCATAATTCTGGCATTGGTTCATTTGGAGTGTTCAGCTGAATGTGCAATAAAACTGAAAGTGTTTTCCGGTTGCTCGATAGTGTGTCCCCACCAACATCATCATCAGCATTATCAGCATCATCATCATCAATAGCATCGTCCGTGTCAACAATGTCTATATAGAAATTGTGGAGTGCTGCTGCATGAAGATATTAAAACAAGTGAAAAGAGCAAACAAGAAATTTACGATGACCAAAAATATGTTGTAGGAACTAAGACGAAAATATTTATGGCAACATGTCTGGCTTGTTTGGAACCAGTTTGTTACTATACACATGTGGACCTATGCAAGGACTTAGAGGATATTAAAATATAACTAAAATAAGTTTTAACACTAGCTCAGGAGTGCTTTAAAAACTAAAGAGCTTGCAATATGTGCGAAAAAGAGCAAGCCAAGTGCTTATATTTTGTTTTATAAATATATGAAAAGTTGTAAAATATTTATTGTGGTGGTCGTGGTGTATTGGTGCATGGCCCGTCAGCCAAGAGAAGTAGGGTTCTTATCATCGATCTGACGCAGAATGTATTTTTAATTGATATAAATATTTTCGCACGGTTAAAAATCTTGTACTAAATTGTAAACTTTTTTGGATTACATATAGGACAATAGAAGAAGATTACTTTTAAGTCCAAGGAAAAATTTAAAATTTTTCAATCCAAAAAAGATTAGTTTTCAATCCGCAAAAACACACACGTCCTCTGTTGTGCTGGTCCAACACCTTATCCACTCGTCTATCTCAGTTGTTAAGAAATTAACGCTTATTTTGCATCATAAGGAATGCAAGTAAATCACATAGCAAGAAGTCGATTCCCCCCCCCCCCTTCCGAAATCCATGCTATCTGTTCAAGAATGACCTAAGTGCAAAACTTAAGTAGGAACAATTTCTTGAAATGTGAATTTTATAAAGTAGTATCAAATATTTTCAGTTATTTTATTGTACTTTGACGAAAAGAATGGGTAAAATGAGTAACGAGCAAAAAAATAAATTAACTGTGTCATCAAAATGCGCTAACTCATTTGAGTTACGGCATACTTCGAAATACAATTATTTATGTATTCAAAGTACATTACATAAAGGTTGCTAGGGTTGATGTGTTAATAGAATATCTAATTCATGCATTTCTTCCACTTTTTAATAAAAACGATTTTTTTAATCCAGAATAAATTGCTTCATTAATGTGGCTACAACAAAACTTGGACATAGACAATTAAGACTTTTTATTTCAGGGTAGTTTTTATGTTCAAAGCTAGAATATGAGCAGTTAAGTTTGGATGTGGTTTATTTTTTTTTATGTATTGAGATATTTTAATAAATTAAATTTATTTGAATTTTTGCCAATAGTTTTAGCTCCAAATTTAGCTTCATGATTTTTTTAGCTCCAAATGAAAGCTTTAAAAATAACATTTTTTAAGCGTAACTTTCTTAGCACCGTTGTGATTTGAAACTCAATAGGCCAAAACACATAGAAGGCATGCATGCTTGAAGCATCTGACATTTGAGATTGCATATACATATTCATATGAAGTAGCCCACATCAAAAGCATGCATTCATGCATTATGCTTGAGGCATGCCTGAAGTTGCTCAACTTTTAACTTGTTGCAGGCATCAAAGCTTTGACAGACATAAACATATGTTAGCTTTGTTTGAAAAAGCTATATTAACACATCCAATTGCATATATTGATTGCTTGAATTATTTAAAATTTAATTCAATGTACTCAATGTACATCGACTTTTTGTGAAATATTTTTATTTAGTTTCAACATTTTTGGCATTCTTTACATATTCCATGTATGCTTGATATGTGTTTTAATGAAGCATGCTTCACATACATGATGCAAGCTTGAGGCATGCATGCTTTCTATGTGTTTTGGCCTAATATGAAACGAAAATTGACATTAAGAATAGGTAAGCATATACATCTATAGGTTGTAGCATGTACACAAACCAATTTTGAAGACATTTTTAAACATTGCTGTTGAACTGTCAAATTAAGTGCAACTCGCAGAAATTTAGTGCCTTCTCTTAGGTAAATTTGGCACTAGATGGTACCTACTATACCACGTTCAGATTTCTGCGCTGCTTTGTGCATTTTTAGAAATTTTTGGGTTTTAAGAAATTTTACCATTTCCATGTATTCACTTTGTATGGGAAACAGGCGGGGTTTTTATTTTATTTTGCAAAATTTCTTACTCAAAGCGCATATTTAAGACCAAAGCTTTTGTGCGAAATTTCAAGTCATTTAGATAATATTTTTACCGTTTTTAAATTATCACTTTGTATGGAGGTAGGAGAAGTTTTAATTCGATTTGGTTAATTTTTCGAGTTGATCTTTTTTTTAAGATAGAAACTTATATATCAAATATCACCGATAGCGCTAAAATTACGGCTGTAATCGCGACAATAGGCAGACGGACATGGCTAAATCGAATAAGGAGGTGATGCTGAACAAGAATATTAATAACTAGTTGTTATACCCGGTGTTACTCGAGAGTCTTTAATATAAACATTTTAATATACGCTTCTGGAGTAAATGTTTTCTTAAATTTTGGAATAATGAAAAACATTTTAAATTTTATTTTTAAACTACCTTATTTTTAAGCTATTTTAAGCTAAAGGTAATTTAACGAACTTTAATCCAAGAAACTTTTGGAAAATTTTTGTTGTTGGTGGTTCTCTCCACCAATCTCTTGCGGTGAGCTAATTGAATTCAAAGATGGGGTACATATAAAAACATATTTTAAAAATTAAAAATAATTTTTATATTTACTAGCAAAATCAAATTAGCAAAAAAATAGCAAAATTACCTTTCAACAATAAAAAAATTATGATGGGACTCAATGCGTCCTTGAGATATGGATATAACATCTAAACAAAGTATATATTAAAAAACATATTGAATTTTTTAACAAAAAAAAATTTAATGAAATATATTAAAAACAGCGGAGATATTGGCATTAAAAGTAAAAACTTTGATTTTCATATAATTTTTTTCTCATTATTAGCTATCAATGTTTTATGAAAAACTCATTGCACTAACAAATGATTGTACTAAAATTTGTATTAGCTGCGTTTTCTTCATGGGAGATCAGAATCATATCATCGCATTTGCAAGCAAAGCAAAAACAACAAATAATCCAGCAAGGGAGCTGGACATTTAAATTGATCCAATTCTATGTTTTTAAAAGTTAAGCGCAACTGTAAAAGTAGACAATACTTAGCCATTATTGACGGCTAGATGGCGCTGCGACTGAAAAAACTGGCAGGACTGTATTATTTGAAATTTTAAAAGTTTGGTAGCAATAGCATTTTCACAAAAAATTTCGCCAAATTTATCTGCTAGCTACACAAGAACCTCAGATATTCTTCTGTAAGCAGAAAATAGCGCCACCTGTCTGTAATCCCAAACGTGTGGGGTTAAACTCGGCTATTCACTGCAAGGTGTATAGTTTGTACCCACAGTACTTACAAATGCGGCGCCATCTATCTGTGAATTTAAATCACAGAACAAAACCAATTAAATAATTGTGCTAACAGGATGCGCATATGTTTTATTATATCGCCACATAGCTAAAACTAATTACATGAAAATATAAACTTTTACAGCATTCTTATTTACAGTCATCTTTTCGATGAAATGGTGATATACAATATATACAACATTTATAGACATAGACAACGGTGACACAATAGTGAGAAAAAATAAAGCCATCACAACATAACAAGTTTAACAGGAGGAGGCGTGGGGTGGCAAAAAAACTAAGTAGAATACTATAAGGAAGACTTTATATCAACCAAAATGTTCGTAATTACTCTAGACACACAACTGCATTCTTAGAGATAAATGGGGACGTTCAAATTATATACAGGATTTTAAAACAAATCTCAGTTTTATTACTATAGATAGTCAATTGTATGAAAAAATAGATTTTTGGCCATCACTTTTGATTGCAAAGAGATATTGGGGTAATTTTTTCACATAAATTATTCTTGAGACTAGAATTTTTTGCAAAAAATATAAAAACAAAATTTTGGAAAAAAATAAATTTCGCGAAAAAAATCAAGCGTCCCTTGTTGTTTTGATTACAAAAACCGTAAAATAATTTTTGCGCTTAGCTGGAAGAATTTTTGCAAATAAATGCTATGTCATGTGAAAGGTAGCCAGATGTGCAATTTTTAATTAATTTAATTTTTACAACAAAAGCATTTTTTGAGTAAAAAGTCAATATTTTTGACCTTTTTTGACATAATTATGAAACATTGTTACTCTTACTTAACGGTACAGTTCAACCTATTTTTGTGAAGTGATTTTATTGAACTTTTGAACAAAAAAAATTTGACTGAAATATATTAATGGACAGCGGAGATATTTGCATCGAAAGACCAAACTTTGATTTTCATGTCACTTTTTTCTCATTCTTAGGAAACGATGTTTTATGAAAAAGTCGTTGTACTGAATATTTCTCCAATTTTGAAGATATGTGAGTGCTTTTGATGTCAAAATAACAGAAATTTCTTAAAATAAAGTACCGATGTTAAAAGTATTATAATAACAAAATTACCGTTAGTTGAAAAATTTCAGAGGAGGCGTGGCAAAAACTAAGTATGTTACATTTTAAGTTGGGATGCACTTAATACGTTTACTTAATTTGAGCGAAATCCGTGTAGCCGTTTAAATTTGTATTAAGGCCAAACAAACAAACAGAAAATGAGTTTTATTACTATAGATTTACGTTTCAAGATAAGCAATGTTAATAGCCCTTTCACAGTGCGTAGTAGGGGAATAACAAAATAATTTTTACTCATAAAAATTATTTCATGTTTTTAATATATAATTTTTTTTTTTTTTTTTTTTTTTTTGTATGAAAGTCTTTGAAATGTTTAAAATTTATTTTAACTTAAAAAATGGCACTTATTTTGGAAAAGCCGTGTGTCTTTAATGATGAGAAAATAACAGCAGAAGCAGATTTTTTCGAAGGCTAAAGCTTGCATTCAATGAGGCTACCGTGGAAGACAAAAAAAGCATACATTTTCGAAGCTTTCTAGTAATATCGCGTTGGAAATTCCAGGTATTTGGAATACAACTGGAATTATTATTTTGAAATTCAACATCATTGTTTGGAAGGTAAACTTAATTATATGGTGCTACCAAGATATCATAAAGCACAAGAATCGAGAAAAATTACAGCAAGTGGTTGCAAATTTCAACAAAACACTATTTGACATAATGTTTTCTATGTTGGATGGCCTTTCAAAAGGGCTGAAAATCAAAAAAGCGATTTTTAATCCTTCACAAGATCTAAAAAAATTAAGTGTTCCTATTTTGTTAACAGTAATAGTTCCAAAATATGCTTTACTTTTGTATTTAACAAAAATAAACTTTTAGGTTTTTGTAACAATAATTTTTTATAAAATACAAAAAAAAAATTTAAATAAAATAACAAATAGATTTACTTTGAAAAAACCGTGAAATCTCGTTAGAGCCTTTGTCAAATCGGATGAAAATTTGCAGTTCAATATTTTTATATGTAAGGAACTGATATAAAAGCGTGATTGTGTTTTTATATCAATCATAATGGAGATCAATTTGTATGGATCTCCAGTACAAAAGTTGCTAAAAAGTGCAAAAAAAGGCACTTTGGCGGACGCCAAAATAGGTTCAGATCAAAAAAAAAGCATACCAATCGAAAGTATTTTTAAAATTCTATACAATTTTAATACCGGATTTGGAGATCAGATTTTTCACAAACAAATCGATACACTCTATTATATATAGAAACTAATATATCAAATAAATAAAATTAAATTACTTTCAAATTTCTTGTTGTTTACCTTTGAAATTTGATCTATTCTTCAAAACAAAATCTTAAATCAATGTACATCCCAAAAATTCATATACCTTAAAGTATGATATTCTTGATATTCTTAATTGAATATGTTGAACATAGACCTACTTCGAAAACAGCACGTAAATGAAATAATCTACTTAAAAACAAGCTGGCACTGCCACCCTCTTAAAACTGCCTCAAGAGATGGGTGCACATTAGAGTAACAACAAACCATAAAATTCCTGCCTTGTTTTACATGGTTCATATCATCAACAATTACATAGTACATTCAAAAACCACAACCAAATAGTTTTTTTTTCACCAAAAACAACAGCAACAACTACTGCCTGTAGTTGTAAAACTAGAGCCTAGAAGAAATGTGGTATTGGGAAGAGGTGGCTCCAAATACCCCAAAGAGTAGTCTACCATAATTGCGTGCCACAACAAACAAAGCGTAGCACAATAACAAAAGCAAAAACAACAAAGCAACAGAAAAAACAACAACTATAATAACTCCAATGAACCCTACGAAACACATACAATATGGGTAAAACGGAAACAAGTCGACATAAAGAAGGACATGCAAGTCATCCAGAATAGATTTCAGCACATTGCAGAACACAAACAAGAGGACGACTAAACAACAGAATACATACCTAATATAACAGACAACAGTGGTGAGAATGAAGGGAGGAATTATTTTGATGAAGTTATCAAATTTCAAAAACTTCAAATTGATATCATGGAAAATACATACACAAAAAAAAACAAACAAATTTAATTTTAAATTGAAACATTTTAGGCTACAATAAAAGTTGCGCGGCATACAAAGTCCTAAGGGGCTAAGTAAAATAAATACGAGGGAGGGGGGGGTGAAGGAGAAAGAGTTAAGAGTGGTGGCTATTCACGTTGTTGCAAGTGTAGCGTAACGTAAATGGAAAAGACTATTAAAATTAATTCATTCACAAACAAACAGCAGAGTGTACGCATAATTTCAACAGCAACTGTTGCAAGGACATGCGCGGCACTCAAAGACACTCATTGCTTGGTGCAAAGAGAGTGTTTTGCAAAGTTTTGTTTATAAATGAGAAATATTATCCTGCCACAAGAACAACAACATCTTGCGCCTTCTCTGCCTCGGCCAACAGGAAACCGACACAACAACCGCTGTAACAACGTTGCCCGGACTTGGAGCGCCAACTTGGAGCGCACCTTCTTCTATTGACATCAGTTGCTCGCAGAAGGTGTTCGCTAACGGTACATCTTTCGGTCGTAGGTTGTGAGCATTTTTTTAAAAAAGGCGCGCGCGCTTGTTTTTTGCTCTGTGTACGCGTGGTGCACCAGTGTTTGTGAATGTGTTGGTGTGTGAGCGTGGCGGTGTATTTTTATTATTGTCTCGAGCATCAAGCCAAGCCATACGAACGGCGGGAAAATAAGTTTGCAGCAGTTTTCTTTTCAATTTTTTTATTTTTTCCATGTGTGTTTTTATTTAACTTTTGCTTTTCTTAACTTTTCATTGCTTTTGTTGCGTCTTGTTTGGTTTTATTTTGTTTTGTTTAGTCTGGTTTTGTTCCCCGAAGTGAAGTGATAAGAAAACTGCTGATACGGGGAAAAATATTGCCATTATGTTTTACAGCTTTTGTTGTAATTGTTAGATGAAGTAGCTGCTTTTAAGCTACTTAACGTGGTACTCTAAAGCTGGCCAGAAAGCAGAAAACTTAATGATTCTTGTGTTTAAGTTATTGAAGGGCTAGGCACGTTGTTCGTTGCTGATAAGATTGCCAGAGGCTGCAGAGTTTGTCAGAGTTCCTTAGGTTGGCCGAGATTGCACTATAAAGGGGCGGTTAAGGAAACTTAAATGTTTTCTATGTATAAATTTAGATAAGAACTTTGAAAGTAAAACAAAATGCAAATGATTTCTTTATAAAAATAAAAATATAAATAAAAACATTGGAATATTTTAAAATTTATTCAAAAAATATAAATAAATTGGCCATTTCAGCCCTAGAAAGGACTTTGACCGAGCTTCTATTGGTCAATTATGTTGTGCGTGTTATTAAATATTTGAACACAGATGATCGAGAACAGGACCTACGAGTTTATTGCCGACTCCGAACGGCTTATGTTCTCAAGCAGCTTTACATGGCCGTTTTTACTACTCTCTGAGGTTTACCATTGTCTGCTGAGAGGTGACGACCGAACAGAAAAATTATTTGAATTGAAAAAACATTGTGTCTGAGTTGGGATTGAGCCCGAGCTACCGCGGTTCCTTAACTTAGGGGCCACGCACTCTACCCACTAGGCTACGGCCGCCACTATTTATTCACATCAACTAAAAACCCAAAATTACTTGAGAACTTTAAAATAGGCTCTTTAAAAAATATTTGTCAAACATACAGATTGTGAATATATCCAACATAATATTTCATCATATATGTATTTACAAAAATTTAATATAATTTTATTTTCTAAACAATAACTAAGAGTTTGAATATGCATAATAACAAACAGAAGCAATTGTAAATATAACTTTTAATAACATCTTCTTGAAATAATTTTTTTTTGGGGCCACCTCCACCTAGGCTCTTGAAAAGTATGTCTAATTTCGGGTTTTTTCGCATAAAACATTAGAACTAAAGGTTTGTTTTATTGTTTTTTGTGCAGACATATAATTAAATCCTAACAAAATCTCTAAACACATAGGTTAAAATATTGAAATATATGCCAAACATTATATTTTTTCTCTAATGAGAGATTTCTAGAGATTTTCATTCAAAAATAAAATGGATTACTTATGGGTTATTAGGATCTTGTCTATTAACCTATCATTAACATAGATTTTTATTATCTTATATTTATTTTAAATGCTGTATTTTTTGCAAAATTATACAAATATTTTGCTAAATATGTCTCTATCGACAGCGTATTTCCCAAAATAGTATATCCAATAAAAGGTTTTGAAAGCTTAACTTGAAGTTAGATAATCAAAATTTAGTTACTCTATATTCAGAGATAACTTTTAGGGCTCTATATTGGACTTTTTGCCGCACTGCAAGCTTTATAGGGGACCGCGTAGCTTTCATATATTTTCTGAAGCTCCCCAGATAGATGTAGTTCTTTTATTTGTTGGTTGTCATTTCAAGCTTAAGGGGCGCAACCAGCTGGGACGTAAAAGAACAGGTCTTATTTAGGAATTTTTTTTAACCACACATAAAAATAATTAGTAACATGTTTGTTTTTTCATGAAAGACAAACATTGTCGGTCTTTGTAGTCTAGTGGAGAGTGCGCTAGACTATCAACCCGGAGGTCCCTGGTTCGAATCCGGGTTCGGGCATGGCTCCTTTCACTTTCTTTGTTCTATGCTACATTTAAGAATTATGGAAAACTAGAAAATCCACAACTAAATTGTGAATTAAAGGACAGAAACAACTTAAGGACTGGAAATGCTTGCCGAGGTTAAGGCATAACACAAGCCTCGGTTAAAAGCAATTCAAATTGTCTTTCACGGTTAGTTCGCCTAATCAATAATTCACGTTTGGTTCCAATCAATTCCTCTAAATAAATCTCTCCTTTTCCTTTCACGGCAAAGACCAAACCTTGTTTGTATAAGGCGCATGCCTTGGTTCTTTGATCTTTAAAAAAAAAATCTGTATGAAAATATTTTTTTTATGATATTGGGAATTAATTTGCCATGATCACTGCTGCTCGTCACTGGATCATTTGAAATAAAAAAGGGATCATCAATTAATGAAATAATGCTCCTGATTAACAAAGGAATTTGAAAATTTTTGATTTTTCGAAAAATGGCGGATTTTGAAATTCAAAGTTGCTTATTCGCCCAAAATTTCCCTCATATTTTCGGCCATAAGAAAAAAAATAATAGTCCAAAAAAATCTTTCATTCATCGGGAGGACAATTATGTATAGAATAAGTGAAAAAAAAATTCCAAACTGATTGGTAAAACCGTTCTAAAGTAAAGGTGATCACCGACTTCGAAAACATGGTTTTGAGAAAAACGCGTTTAAGTTATGACTACGATGTGCATTAGAGCACCCATGAAACATATGGAATGTACCTTTTTCTGATTTTGTTCGCTCCCCGCCCATTTTGTGTTAGATTGAGGCTAAAAATAAGATCTGCATAAAAAATTGGACTTCGGTAGTGGAAAAAAACCATGCCCCCTGGGGTTAAAGGCCCAAAAACGGCTTAAAAATGGTACTTGGCTTATTTACTCTATACCTCTTAAAACAACAGTTTAACGCTCTTAAAATGCATCAATTTTCATTAACACATTTTTTCATAACCAACTTTGACCTTGGAATGACCTTTCGTAGTGTTTTACGCAGTCGAAGTCACGATTTGTAAGTAATATATCATTTGATCGACCCTCGTAAATTTTTGGAAAGAGATATTTTTGAACAAAATCAGAAAAAGGCACGTATGGGTATTCTAATGTGCATGCAGATAAAAAATTCCCCTTTAAAATTTATTTATCTCCATAAATACTTTTGAAATATTCTACTTTCAGAAAATGGAAAAAAAAATGCAAAAATTTTCAAAACTGTGCCTCCTTAAGAAAATAAGACTTCAACTAGCCATTCTTAATATTGTTAGACTATGAAAGAAGTGGGTCTTTCCATTGATATTCGGCATCTCTTACATATGTGATTGAAATAATTTGTAATAATATATGTAATTAAAAAAGGGAACAACAGTGCCCGAAAAATGAGAGAGATTGAGAATGATCATGTTCTTTATACCTCAGGCAAATAAGTATATGAGTTTTTTTGCTTTTAGCGATCGTTTGTCTATTTTATTGTTTTAGGTATGCAATGGTTTTCTGTTCTTTGCCTTATGCAAAATTTTTCTTTAACCTTCATTCTAAGTACCGTTATGTTAATTTGCGTATATAAATAATAGTAATATTTTGTGATTTTCTTAGGAAATAAGTATTTGTGCAAACATAGACTAATGTACATTGCAGTTTAAGCAAGTCAAGTGAATTGAAGCAGTAATTATTTTTTAATTAGGAACTCTTAAGTAAAAGTATTGTGTACAAATGCAACACATAACATCCACACCAAATGCAGTTTTTAGGTTAGAATGCCTCGTGGAACACATTTATCAGAAGAGGAGCGCGGATTGATAAGAAGATTACATGAAGTTGGTACGAAAATGGCTAATATAACTGCCAGAGTCAACCGACATAGAAGTATCATTTCTAGTTTTCTGAAAAATCCCAAAATTAAGCGTTGTGGCAGACCGACTAGCATCAACGTACGGTGTAAGCGGGAAATTTGGCGTCTAGCAGTGAAAAAAAAAACATATCTTGCCTGAAAATCAAAGGTCACTTAATTCTGAGTTTATCAAGGAGAAGAATCCATCAAGTGTTGACCTTAAATATAATGGTAAGATATGAAATGCGAGAGCTTGTACCAAGATTAGCCACCTGTAAGAAAAGCCGCATAAGAGCACTTTTGGCATTTGCTAAAAAGCTTACGTTTTGGACAGATGAGTTCCAAAATGTAATTTTTCTTACAAGAAAATATTTAATTTAGACGGCCGTGATGGCTGTGATAAGTACTAGCGCGATGTAAGGGAACCCAGCCAAACTTGCCATAAGCGAAATCGTGGTGGCGAATCGCTAATGATTTGGGCAGCTTTTGGGTATGCTGGAAAGTCTCCGCTTTGTTGCATACCAACAAAAAGTAATAAAGAAATTTATGTAAGGTTGTAAGACGATGTACTCATCGAATTCGCTGGGAACCTGCATGATTATTTTTCAATCTTCCAGCCCCGATTCACACTATGCGCATTACGAAGGAGTTTCTTTCATCTAGAAATATAGCTCTTCTGGATTGGCATTAGTTGGCCCGGATCTAAACCTTATTAAGGATTTGTGGTGAATACTTTCAAACAAAGTTTATAAGATGGACGACAATTAACAGACCATAAAACAGCTCAAAGAAGCTTTGATAGTTGAGTGGGATCAAATAAGCCACATGACCTTATAACAATTGATGCAATTCATGCCGAATAGGATTCATTAGGTTTTTTTTAAAAAAAAAAAGAAAATATATTAATTACTAAAAAAACAAAATTTGTTTTTGTTACTATTAATTTAAATTATGAAGTCATGCACATATATTTATTTCCTAAAAGCATTTTAAAATTGAATAGTTTTATTTATTGTTGCTGTTCATTAATACTATGATACAAAATAAAGTTGGTAAAATTCCGATCGTTTTTAGTTGTTTTATTTCAAAATAAGTTGATGCAAATATACTTATTTTAGTGAAGTAAAAGACTTTAAGGCCAGAGACATTTTTTTTTCTCGATATCTTTACGCCAAGACATGTAAAAGATATACAAAGCTTGCTTCTTTTTTTTTTGTAGCTCTGCTCTGCATTTAAATCTAACTTTTCGCCTTGCTCGAGGCTCATTTGTTTATTTTTGTTGCGCTGTACTAGCTGAGTATAAAAAGGTAAAGAGAAGAGAGTAACATGGAGTTTATTGAAACTCCCAAGTATGAACTCCAGAGTATGAAAAGTAAACGATCAAGCAATGCGTGGCAGCTGGGATGATTTTTTAAAAAACGTAACACTTTAGTTGAATATATTTATTATTAAAATTTCGAAATAAAAGTGCCCCTAAATAAAACTGTGGCACAAATATAATATTTTAAAACTATTTTCATAAAAATCGGCCCAGTAATTTTAGAGTTAAGTGGTAACTTTAAATTTGCGCTTCAATTTTATATAATAGTATAGAAGATAGATATAATCACGTGTGAATTGGACCCAGTTACACTGGTATAAAAAATGTATTCACAACTTTTTTTCTTTATTCTTAATAAAACTTTGTTATAAGACACAAGTTCATCAGATGAAAGAACGTTAATTAAATACAAAAATACAATTTCATTACTTTCCCACACTTAATGAGATCTGGGGTCACAAGGAATAACGACTAAACTCAAAGTGTCGTAAAAAACGATATTTTAATTGCACGAACTACGACCCATTTTTTTTAAATATATCATTAAATATTACAAACAAAATAAGTGCAGACATAAGTGATGATCAATTCAGAACAAAAAATGGATATCTGCATACTTCCAAAAATTGGCAATAAAGTAAATTCAATATCGCTTTTTTACGATATTTTGAGCTTAGTCATTATTCTCTGTGACCACAGAGAATATCGCGTTTATTATTTTAATATTTCCTTTGAAGTTTTTTTTTTACTTGTGATATTTTTCAAATATTTCAAATAGCTTCAAATATTTTATAAGTGTGTGCTCACATCAGAGACATTGTGAGAAACTCTTATTACATATATAATCCAGACGAATTCTGATGAAATAATATATGTAATGAAACTTAATTGAATGTACTATTACTCACAAAAACTATTATCATGTCTCTAAAAACAAAAAAGCAATTAATAATGTAATGGGGTTGGCTCACACTATAAGATTGGCTCAACTTGTGAGATCGCGGAGAGATTAAATTTATCGAATTCAATAAAATATTTATTTACTCTAGGAAAATCGTCGTTCATTTTCTTAACAAAAAACTACATTTCTGAAACGACTTTCAGAATTTTTTGATATTGATATTTTTTGATATTTTTTGATATTGGTTTATTCGCAATATTTCAATATGTGGTTAAAAGGCCATTCTTTATTTGAATACATGGGTCATTCTTTTACAAATCGCACACCTTCCAGGCCGCCTCAAAGTGCGCTTTTTCGATTTTATGATGACATTTGCATTATCTCAGAAACTATAAGAGCTAGGGCCTTGAAATTTTGTGCAAATGAGTTTAGCCTAAATTAAGTAACAGCACAAAAAATTAGAATTCTAGGTCAACTGCATCGCCTACCTCCCATACAAACCATATTTTTAAATAAAAAAAAACCGCATAAAAGTGCTTATTTGTGTTTTTAAAGAGTAAATTTAGAATCTTTAACTTCACTTAAACGTCATGCTAAAAATATTTCAAATCGAATAACTTTTAGATATATCTCCTATAGAACAATATAACCAAATTAATGAAATTTACAAAAAAAATTTATAAAAATGGTTGCTAATAGAAAATAAGGTCACAACTTGTTTTAAATTATGAATTCTATTTTATTTTTCTTTGAATTTAAGAGTACCTACAAATTGTCTTGGAAATCAGTGTGTTTTAGGGCAAAATTTGATTTCTAAGACTTTTTCAAATTAAGTGGTTTTTCTTAAAAGCAGCTAGATGTAGTAGGTTTTTACAGAAACAGAGGTAGTAGTACGATATTTTATGATAGTTATAGCCTTCGTCTTTAATATTGCTTAATTAGCTAGATATTTTCTACTAAATTTTAGTTAAATTTTCATTCCTTGACAAATTTATAGTCATATTTCAACGTTTTTTCTATTTTTATTTATTTACATATTTTATTGTGCTTTGTATTAAATTCAATGGCGATTAAGACATAAAAAAGTCTAAAAAGCAAAACCTTCAAATATACTTTGTGCTCGAAGTTATTATTGCTTAAACTTGACTTTATTTTTTGAGTTTTATTGAGCTTATTTTTGTTAAAAAAGTTTCAACTTTGACGAATTTTATAAAAAAAAACCATACAATATATAATTCATGTTTTATAATCTGACGAATAAAAATTATATTTTATAAAATTTAACAAAAACAAAAAACCCAAATGTCGTCCTAAAATTAAAAAAGCGCACTGTGCGCCTCAGATACAGCCAAAAAATTTTCGAATTTTTTTACGCAAAATAAGTTTACACGAGTATCGGGATTTCTCTCAAAACATTTTTTACGGATTTTGACCTAACGTTATACCGTAAAATCCGAAAATTTTTCGAAAGAAATCCCGATACACGCTTAAATTTATTTTACGTAAATAACAGTAGAGTTCAGCGACTATAGCTTCTTCGCACTTTCACAACATTTGCTCATTTAAAGTCACAACTCAGATAGCAATTGAAAAAAAAATTCTACGCCATTGATACAAATGGCTCAAAACAAGCCAATGTTGGGAAAATTTACCCTTCAATAAAGAAGTTGGGCTCAAGGACATTACAAGGCGTTGCAACTTACCATGCATAAATGTACGTAGATCTAACTACATAAAAATTTTTAGTCACCTTTTGAGTTGACCTTTCGAAAAGTTAACATCAAAAAAGTTACAGTTGTTAACCTCTGCACCGAAAGAAGTGCTAGTTCTGGAACACCTTGGATAGGCACAGTGTACGAACGAAGACCGAATCGGACACTCGTCAGTTTATTGTGTCCAAATATAGTCGATCGTTTTTTAACACTTTATTGAAATAATACAGACTAGTACTACCGTACTATTTTAGGTGACTCTCGAGGTACTTGTTGGTCATGTTTCGGGTACATTATAGTTTAGAACCAGGCCAGTTTCAATACATATTAGCGACTTTATTAACACAATATATGAATTTTTTTTCTCGGGTCTGGTTCGTTGAAGCTCCTTTGCATTCGGCTTAATATCAATGTGCGATTAAATTTTTTCATAAACTTCGCAGTTTTTCTTTACTACTCGTAGCTTTTTAAAAATAAAATTGTGTCTGATACTTGGAAATTTTGTGCCTGAGTAGTTTAGTATGGACACAAATTGTTTCTTGGAAAAGGTACTCATGCGATTTAATGGAGCAGTTAACATATAATTTGTTCTACTGGGTAAAAACATCAAAAACATCAAAAATCGATTTTTACTTAAATTCATATCTCAAACACTTCTTTTTCGAATGTTACTTTGAAACTACTGTTAGAAAGATAATTCAACAGACTTTAATCTAAAAATAATTTTGGGAAATTTTGGTATTTGGGAGTCCATCCCTTGCGAGGTAGTTGATTTGGGGTTTGAAGAACACCATTTAAAAATAAAAAAAAAATTTTCCTTAAACTGGCAATATTACCTTTTCAACAATATAAATGACAGTGGGGACTTAATGGGTTCAAGAGATATGGTAATTTTAACATATAAACAAAAATATTTTTTTAATTTCAATTTGTGTTAGGGTGTTAAAACGTTCATATCTCATGAACCCGTTGAGTCCCCACCCTCGTTCTTATATTTTTGAAAAGGTAGTATCCGTAAGGTAAAGTGCGCTTAATTCCAACCTTTCCAACGGTAGTTCAAACTTAAAATTCGGCTAAGAAATGTTTATGTTTATAAACAAAATATTTTTGTTTAGATTTCAAAATTACCATAACTCATTAACTCATTGAGTCCCCACGTTAATTTTTATATTGTTGAAAATATTGTTTTAAGATTAAAATTGTTTTAAATTTTTTAATGGTATTTTTCGAACCCTTTCTTTGAAATCAACTACCTCACCGCAAGATATGAAGAATAGAAGAATTTCGAATTAGTTATACCAATAATGTTTGTCGATAAGCAACAACAGCTTAAGTCTGATCTCAAAGTTATGATAAATCCTTGTTCAAACTTTTCAATCACCATATAAGTTGTATGAAAGTGTCTTTTGTTTTTGTGTCATAACCATAGTATAATTATTTGACAAGGAAGCCGTAACAGTTTTTTGGCGATTGGTAGTTGTAAAAAACAGCTTAAGGAGTTGTAGTTTGCTGCTGTTGACTAGCTATGTTTTTATTTTTAACTTTTCTTTGATTCATTAAATTTGTTCGCGAAGTTTAATGGAATGATTTTAGTGTTCTGCGATTGACTAGCTATGCTTAAGTCGTTGCTTATTTTTTTCACATTTTTTTGATTAATTGCATGAACAGCTAATTTTGACAACTACCCATCGCCGCTCGTGAAAAAAAAGCCAGTCTACGCTACTACCTTGTCAAATAATTTTACCATGGTCATAACTATGTCTAAGGTCATGCTAGAAAGTCCAGCTTTTTTGAGTATATAGTGCTAGTTATATGCGTGGAACATATCCACATCAATAACTCAGCTCTGTCTTAAGTCCTGTGATCTTCGAATCTGTTCTAACTTAAGTGATTGACGCTTCTGGACACAAAAATAATTATAAATATTAGTATGAATAATCTTTGATGGGGCCAAATATGAAATACCTCACGACCGCGTTTATGACTGTACTTGAAGTTATGACTGTATTCAGAGTTTGATAAAATCCATTTTTTTGGGATATAGGCATCGTTTTCATAAAATTATGCAAATCTTAAACCCAGAGTTCTTTGTATGTATTTATATGATCACAACTGTGGTAGCCGTAGCCTAGTGGGTAGAGTGCGTAACCCTTAAGCTATAGAAGTGCGGCAGCCCAGGTTCAATTCTCAACTCGGCAGAATGTTTTTCAATTGAATTAATTTTTCTGTTCTGTAGTCACCTCTCTGCAGACCTCAGAGAGTAAGAACTGCCATGTAAAGCTTCTTGAGAACGTAAGCCGTTCGGAGTCGGCATTAAACTTGTAGGTTCAGTTCTCGATCATTTGTGTTCAAATATTTTATAACACGCAGAACACAATTGACCAATAGAAGCTCGGCCAAAGTCCTTTCTAGGGTTAAAATGGCCAATTTATTTTTTTTATATGGGAGGTAGGCATGATTTTCATTAAATTTTTCCAAATTTCACTTAAAGAGTGTATATTTGAATTCGAAGTTTATGTGCAAAATTTCAAGCCATTACATTGTTTGTTTTTTTTTTTACTTTTAAAAGATTTAAATGTTTTCATAAGTCCAATTTGTATGGGAGTTATGCGTGGTTGTAAAGCGATAAGCGATATTCTTGTTCTATACAAGAGTCAAGGAACAAAAATAATAATTTTTTTTTAATTAAGATTGTGAGCTTTAGATCAAGTGAGTTTTCAAGAAGGCAACAACAATAACATCAACTCTGTATAGAGTCAATCACTTAGCTGACTAGACAGTCTGTTTCGGAAATCGCTACATATTCCTCATCAGTAGTCTTTGAGTGATTAAGCTGTGATCAACTCACTGTTTAAACTAGCATATGAATGTGCAGATTCCTCTAATTCATTCTTATGAATTGTATGGCTGCTAATCATATGACACTTCAAAGCAGGAGGCCATTTTAGATCACCGCCATCAACTCTATCAAGGGTTGCCATCTGTTCTAGTTGCTTCTTCATTTATTTCAATATTCATTGGTGTTCGATTGTTTGTCGAAATGCACCATAGAAATGAAACGAGTTTTTGCTTCGCCAGAAGTAAAACCAGTAATTTTTTAAGAGTTTTTGCTTCGCCAGTAATTTTTTTTACTTATCAAAATGAAATTTTTTTTTCTACAGCGGTTCGTGATGCTTTATGTTCAATACACTTAAATCATTGCTTGTACAAAATTTGTTGCCTTTAAATCCTTTAAAACATTTTGGTAAATGTGGATTTTATATGACTTAAATACAAATTCTAAAGGTTTGATAGTTTAAATCATACTTGATATTAAATACAAATTCTAGCTGTTTGACAGTTTAAAATCTTTCATTGAGCTTTAGGTCAAGGCTAGAACAATTAATTGTTCTAACGAATCTTTCCAAAGAAACAACAACAACAACAACAACAACAACTTTTCAACATGAAAAAGGAAAACATCACTAGCTGATTTAATTGCAATTTCGGCCCTGCTAAAGGCTTCATCAGAAATCTTTTGATGAGATTTGAAGAGTCAATTTCTCAGTTTTTCTCCCATTTCATGTTTTCATATTTGTTGTTGTGTTTTTGCTTTACTTAGTCTTTATGCTTATGTTATTATTATGGAGTCCAACAGTCTGTTCCACTAACAAAGCATGGTCACTGAAGTTGTTTTTAGATTTTTGCTGATATATTTTCAGCCTGTTTCTGTTTGGTCGTGCTCCATATTTTGGTAAATATCATAAAAATAAAACATAAATGTCCATATCTCTCTTTTTATAATTGTTTTCTCATGTTAATTTCTTTTTTTTTTTTTCATTTTTCTTTAGACAAGTTGTTTTTTCTTACAATTTTAACATGTTTTTCTTGTAGCACCATTTAAGAAACAAGTGTAGCACCATTTCTTAGACTCAAACACAAAGTAACAACAACGACAAAAATATTTTCCTTAGCCTCGGGCAATCTTATTAACATGCTTCAGAAAATGTGTTCCTTCACAAAAAACAGCATTTAAAAAAAGAAACATATAAAAACAACAAAATCCTTTCAAATGGTGTGTTAAACAGAAATAAAGCCGCGATGTATATTTTACAACTCTTAACAAAAAGTAAATAAAAACAGGCAAGAACAACAAACCCCAAATAAGCTTAAAGAACCCCGCCCGAAAGCAACCCACAAAAACAACAACAACAACAAAAACGGTAACTATAGAACACTAGAATCCGCCGCGATGTAACAAAAGCAACCCTCTTTAAAGTGACAAAAAGCACCAGCAACAGCAGCAGAACACAAAAAGGGAGCAACATAAAAAACTGTCAAAAGTAGAAAAATAAAGGGTGCACACAACATACACTGCAGCACAGCTATTGTCTCGGCAACACTGAAGAGTATTTTGTGCTCAGTTTTGTTGTTGCGTCTAGCAGAAATCATAAAAGTAAGAATTACCACCACCAAAACCACTCAACCCACTTTGAAAGTTTATAAATTTGCCAAGTTGTGTGCGACACATAAGAAAAACGTGAAAAACGTTGAAGCATGAAAAGAGCAACTTCCGTTTTGTGGCAAAAACCGAAACGGAAGTGAAGATCATCAGGTGTCATGCAAGTGCGGCGACAACACATCTACACGCTGTAAACTTAAGCAGGTGAATAGTGAATTTTAAAATTTTCTATCCAACGCCATAGACGCAAGCACAAGCGCCACACAAGGACTCTGAAATAACCAACACCACCGAATGTGGTGCAGTCATGAAAAACAATGGAAATGGATGTTAATCTATCGAAAATAAGCGCCATTGAGTTGGTCAACATCTCAGGAGGCCTTAACCAGCACCATGAGCTGCATAGCCATCACCAACCGCTCTATCACCTTCCCCATCATCACCATCATCATCACCATCATCATCATCATCTGCACAACAACAACAATGGTTCTGCTGAACGCTCATTAAGAACTTTTACATCACATAGCAACACCAGTTGCAGCAGCAACAGTCCAACAGCACGACCACCAACTTCAGGGTGTTGCGGCATTTTAAGCTTCCTGCTAAAATCTAGCAGAAACTCAAGCCGTACCGCCAGCAGCAGCATCGGTGATTACAACAATTTTGGCGGACTTATTGGCGACATAGCTGTTGCCTCTGCTGGCAGTGGTGGTGGTGGTGTTGGTGGCATCAGCAGCATCAGCGGCTCAAACCGCAAATCACATCACCGTCGTACGCCGCAGGAAGTTTATTTCGAAAGTCGCGGCAAATCATGCAAGAAACTTTTGAAATTCAATGGAAGCTCAAATAAGGTTAGTAGTAGCATTCATTGTTTTTGGTTTTTATTTATGGTTCGCGCAAAAGAAAAAATTATGCCGATCATGATTTATGCTCTATCAGATTTATCAATGCAGTAGAAGCGCATTGATAGGTTTTTTCAAAGAACTAGCAATGAGGCTGAAAATGTTGTCGACGTGGTTTTTTTCATTAAAAGTTATCAAATTGCTACTTTAAAATTATTTTTTTACTGTACAGGACAGTTGTGAATTGAAAGTAATAAATGCAAAAAAATATAATTTTTTTGTTTTAATTAGTATATTTGAGCTTAATGCCAAGTAAGTTCATGAAGGAAGAGACTGCAACAACAACAAGTTATTTGCAGAACAAACAACCAAGCAGACTAGACAGACTGTTTCGTTGATCGCTACATCAACTCTTCTATACGCACAACTTCTGTTTAATCAAAGCAGAATTATATGTGTTTCTTGCCTTTCAAAACAATGTTTTTTCTACTTTTTAGTGAAAAGCAAAAGTTCGAAAAGTAACTGCATTGATTCTGCAAAATTATGTAGCTATGCACTTTGTTTACTTCTTTCTCAAAATTCTTCCTGGTTCCAACAATTTTATTGGTATAAATCATAATCGTTTTTTATTTTTCGATTTAATTTTCATTACTGTCTATTAGAGTGTATCGATTTGTATGGGAAAAATCTGATCCCCAAATTTCGGTACCAAAATTAAAAGTATATAAAAATCCTTTCGATTTTTATACTTTTTAAAAGTTTATGCATTTTTAAGCAACTTTTGTACTGGAGACCTACTTATGGTTGATTTAAAAAGAAAATATAGCTTATCAATCAATTCATTATATATCGTATAAAAACATAAAACTGTAAATTTCATTCCATTTGACATATGGGCATTTCCAGCGTGGCGGACGTTTCATTCGGACGCTTCTTTTAAACATTTTAAATACGATCCAGAGATATATTTGGGAAAGATGTATATTACCAAAAAGATATCTATTGGTATAATAAAAAAAGATATGAATTTTGAAAAATTTTTAGTCAACTTAAATTTGGAACAAAATTTTCGGACAAAGTTCATAATATGCCTAGATCTGCGAATTTATTAGCCATACAAAAAAAGGCGGAAGACAATCTTTTTTTAAATTGTCTATATTTAATAAATATAACAAGCTTTCAGAAAAGTCATATGTCGTCTTTATAGTGATATCACAGTAAATAATTTTATTTGTTCGGACGTTTCAGATTTTTCCGTTCTGGTTCAATTATAATTAAGTAATTAGGTTATAAAGTAATTATGTAATTTAGTAATTAACAAACAAAGGTCACACATTTGTTCCAAACATGAAAAAGTCGGCCAAAACCTAATTTTTAAAGATGTTTGAAAAAAATTTTTTACTTCAAATACCTATTTATGATAGTTAAATAAAAAAAGAGCGTTGTCAATTTTTTTAAATTTTTTTATTGGTTTTAGATGCCTTTAATATCTAAAAAATTTTTAAAAAATAGTCGTTTTTCAAGTCAAGTTCGAACATTTGTTGTATTGTTTGTATAAGTAATTTAACATGTTTTATATTTTTGCATATTGGATCAAAACTTAGTTAATCAGAATAAAAATAAACTTTAATAAATATTCATACCTATTTTTAAAAAAAAAACTACATTGAAAATGTACATTTTTTAAAAAATTTGACTCAGTTAAAATGGAAAAAACGAAAGCGTTTTCCCCTTCTTTCTCCTTAAGATAGGAATTGGTTCCTTTGTGGGATATCTTGTTATACTAATAAAAAAAAATTGGCTGCTCGAATGTGCTCGAATATGAAATTTTTAAGAAAAACCAAAATGGTGTTGAAAACTAAAAATTTTTTTTTTCTTAAAACTATTTATTTTTATCTCTATTTATTTGTATTTTTATTAAACATTCTTAACGCGTTTAATATTAAACATTTTTTGTTTTAACATTAAAATTAAAAAATTTGCATTATCGAAGCTATCTGAGTAGGCATTTGTTTTCGCTTTACTTTCTGTGCGATCGGCTGCGTTTTGAATTTTTTCACGCATTTTTTTAAACTTTATTTTGCCTGCGATCGGTTCTGTTTTGTGCGTGCGTGCTGTGTCGCGATAATAATCGCACTTTTTTAATAAAATGTTTGCAAAAATAAAAAGCATTGATATGCATAATAAAATTGCAGCTATCTGAAGAGGTCCTTGAAGAGCATCCCAAAAATTTGCAAAACAATTTAGAAATAGTAATGCCAGGAGGATATCACGGCTGGCAACAATGAAATGTTATATTCAGACCCGAAAATATCTTTGTCGGGAGACATACCAAAAAAAAAAACATTTATATCTCGATGTTTTACTTGTATTAGAAGAATAGTTTTTTTAACATAAATATTAAATAAACGAAAAAAAAAATAATGCTTCCATAATTTTTTTATTGTTTGGACCTCAGATTCATTATAAAGATCATCTAAAGAAGTTACAAAAACTAATGGCGTTTTCGTTTCTCGAAAAAATGCAACATTTTTCTGCCCTTTTTGGAAATTCTGCCCTCTTGAGAATAAAAATAGTGACCTCTTAAATTTAATCGTGTTCTCTTCGCGAAAATGTTGACCTCAAAAGAAGAAAAAATTCTGATTTCTTAAAGATGGCAGAAAGAGGGCAGAAAAAATGCAACATTTTCTCGAGAAACGAAAACGCCATAAGGTTTTTGAAAAGCCGCCATTTTTAATTATGAATTTTTGACTTCAGATTCATGATCTGTGACCCCGAAAACTTTTAGGGCACCAAATTTGAAATGCATAAAATAGGTATTAGAAAAGTCAGCCTTTTCATAGCCGCCATTTTGAATTTCGAATTTTTGACTTCAGATTTGTGATCAGTGACCCCCAAAACTAAAATAGCTATTAAAAAAGTTAGCAAATTTTTGACTTCAGATTCGTGATCAGCGACCTCAAAAACCTCAACAGTAGTATTTTTATGCAGATTAAACAATTCCTTGAGGTTTTGGCCGTCTTTTTTCAATTTGGGACCATTGTGGATCATCGCAGCTGCGACAGTGGGTGTTGAAGGATAGTCCGATTTTTTCAGCTTTTACTCCGATGCACCCGTAGTTGTAGCTGTAACTCTGGCTATTTCGCTCCGGGATCTGGAGTGCATCTCCTGAGTTCGGCCTAGGTTGTAAAGGGCTTGATGTGTTGCAAGTGGTCAAGCCTCTCTACCTACGACCTGCTAAAGCCAAGTAGTAAGAGTGAAACTGGCCTGGTGGGAAACTTGAGCGTAAGAGATTTTCTGAAATCGAGTTTAGGAGTGTCATAGTCCGTGTTATTCGGAACCAGTTCCTAAGGTAACGGATTTAGAATGTTGCTGTGTCCGTATGGTCTGCTTCGCCAGTTGTAAGACTCTCTGAGTCTAACTGAACTGTTGCTTGCGGTAAGCTTTATGTGTTTTTCTATAGAAAGTAGGTGTGTCAGGATATTAAGTGCATCGGTGGGGCATCAGCGGATGCCTATGCACGCGGATCGCTAGATCCTGGCTAGTTTTGCTTTGTTGTATGCTTTGTTCAATTCAGGCCAGCATACCACTGCACCATATGACATGACAGGGTGCACTTCTGTAGTGTATATTTTTTTCGAAAGTCTTTTTACAGGCATAAAAGAATATGCAGGCCTTTTTGACTCTCTACTCAATGTTAGTTTTCCAGCTGAGCTTAGAATCTAAAACGATCCCTAGATACTTGGCACTGCTGGACAGTGTAAAGAGTTCGTTGTTTAGTTTTGGATGGACAAAGTGTGGTTTTTCGGTTTTTGTGATGAATAGCATCAGTTCGTCTTGCTAGGGTTAACTCCTGCTAACACCTGGCAGCCCAGAGGCTGAGTTTTCCCAAAGCTGTCTCCATTAGCTCAGTGAGCGTAGGAGGGAACAGTCTTGGCACGGTTATAACCACGTCATCCACGTAAGCCACCACTTTGTCCCCGTTGCAGTTTAGTGTTTTGAGAACTTTGTTCATGGCGAAGAGCCAGAGTATTGAAGTGATTACTACTCCCTGTGAAGTACCCCTGCTGACAAATCTCGTGAGTTGACTGCAACCCAGGTCCGCCTGGATTATTCTGTTACTAAGCATTGAGACTGTCCAGTTCCTTACCGGTGTTTTAACACCAAGGTTAGTCAGAGAATCGAGAATGGCCTGAGTGTGTAGATTGTTAAAAGCTCCCTTTATATCTAAGAAGACGGCAAAAGTGTAATGCATAAAGAAGATTGATCTTTCAATTGTAGTGATGAACTTGTGTAAAGCAGTATCTGTGGATCTTCCCTTAAGGTATATCGTTGGATATGGTGGTACTATCTAGAACTTCCATAAGATGAATATCAAGTAAACGTTCTAGAGTTTTTAATACGAATGATGTGAGGCTTATTGGTCTGAAATCCTTACCGCTCCTCCCTGCTTTGGGTATAAAAAGTACCTTTACTCTTCTCTAGCTCCTGGGAGTGTAGTTAAGGCGAAGGCAATTTTTTAAGATAGAGAGTAGGATAGGTGCAACTACATCTTCTACAAAATAGTTTCTGCAACATAATTGGTCAAATTTCAACGGGGCCTGGAAATTTATATGCAAAGAAGCTGTTTATAGCCCAGACTATCATGTTCTCTGAGATAAAGAAGCCAGTAGAAACCATAACAGAGGCCTCGGGTAATTCTAAATCTGAGGTTTCATCACAGCTGTTCTTGCAGCCGAGAAATTGTGTGTTAAGTAGGTGTTCCAGAGATTCTGTTGTTGATTCAAGTACCACCCTCATTCCTTATGAAAGCAGGACTGGTGTTTTCCTTGGATAGAATTTTACCTAGTCTCGGCGTTTCCCTGATATTGTCGATTGATTAAGTATATTCCTCCCAATAATTTCAAAGTGAATCTACTTGAAATTTTATTTTAATTTGATATTTGTTTTTTTAATAAAAATATTTTAACACTTTAAGGTTTATTTTTGTTTAATGCAAAAGTAAAGTATATTTCGCAACTATTACTGTTAACAAAATAAGGACGATTATCGATTAACGAACCAGTTCTATATTTTTATGTGTAAGGATTTGATTCATAAGCTTCAGTGAGTCTTCAGTACAAAAGTTACTTAAAAATGCACAAAAATGCATTTCGGCAGACGCCAACATTGGTTCAGACCAAAAAAAAGTATACCAATCGAAAATATTTGTTAAATACTATTTTATTTTGGTACCAAAATTAGGGGTCAGATTTTCAATACACTCTAATGTTGGTATATTCTTCAAGCCGGTAGATCAACTATCAAAAAAGACTTTGAAGTTGTTTTTTTTTTGCTTGATCCTTCGTCATTAACTTTTAGTTAATTAATGAATAATTAATTAATTATGAGATTAATTAAATTATCTCCTCATTATTGTTGAAGACCTTTCCTATATTTTTTTATTTTTGGATACAGCCAGAAAACATGGCATGAAGAATGTGAAGTGATTTCTTCAATCCCTGAGATCGCATTGAATTTGTTCGTTTTTTCAGGAGTGTAACTACCCTGCAGTGTAAGACTAGTCAGCATTAAAACATGAGTAGTATTTATACTAGTCCAAACAAACTAGTTTATATTTTGTCACGATTTACTAGTTGCAAAAGTAGTTTAAACCCAACTAGTTTTTGTCAAGTCACATTAAACCAGTTGCAAAACTAGCCAAAATCAAACTATACTACATATTATCAAAATCAACCAGTTCCAAAACCAGTTGGAGCTGGGAACCCCATTGGAACAATCTAATAATAAACAAATTAAAACATATAAAAACTAATTTAAAAACATGTAGTATACCATAAACATGGTATTTCATCAAATAGCTTTAACTTTAGCCTTTAGCTAATATTTTGTTGTAAAAATATATGTTCTTTGAACCTATGAACTATTGAAAAAATATGAACCTATGAACTAGTTTTAATTCGATAATTACTATATTAATTAAAAACTAGTCACAACCCAACTAGAACTTTACTTTACATAAAAAATGAGTTGTTAACTAGTTAAAACCTTATCTATAGTAAGACAATTGTCTTTTCCAATGACATCACCACGTAAAAAATACCAGTCGGTTCTATGAGAATAGGACATAAATCGAACTAGTTGTTGGATATTTCCAACTAGTTGTTGACTGGTATAAATCTAGTTGATTACACTGCAGGGTAGTGATGCACAAAGTAGCGATATAGTTATTTTTATTTATTTTTTTTTTTTTTTGATTTTCCAACAAATTTTTGAAAACTTCTGGTAAGCAGATTTCAGTATATCATTGAGCAGTTTGTCCAGTTTTCCGCGGAACAAAAGCTGGTTCCTCTGACCAATCACTGGTGATAAAATTGGTATTATTACTTTTGAGACCGGCTTCTAGTTCTTGGATTAGCACCTTCTTTGCTCCATACCATCCACTGTTGTTTTTTTATGGGTTTTGCACAACCAAGCTTCATCGCATATTGCAATTTTATTAAAGATGCTGAGCTCACGATTTTGTAGGAAAATTTTGTGCAAAAGGCACTTGTTATGTGTAGGTCGAGGAACCCATTTTGCTGATCTATTCATTATCCAAGATATGAATTAGCTCTTCATATTCGCGATACAGCCACGGCATTCAAGCCCAGTTCCTCAGCAAGCATTTCCTGGGTCCCTTTTGGATCTAAGTCAATTTTGTACTTCACCAGAACCACATACAAAAGCCAACACACAGCAAAATTTTTGATACAAATGTGACATACATTGTTGCACCATAAATAACCATGAAAAAAGACAACGTAAAATCAAAAATTCCAACTTTAAACCAAAAATAAGCAGTAAGAAAGGTAGGGTAAAGTTGAAAATTTTTAAATCAACTACGATATTTTCATTTTTAAAACGATTCTCATTTTTATTTCAATAATGGTTCATTTTCTGTTTAATATTGTTTTATATTTAATCTAAAAATATAAAATTTTGTTTTAAACTTTATAATTTTTGATTTTGAAATATATATTTTTGATTTAAAAATTCACATTTTTGATTTAAAAAGCACATTTTTGACATGAAAACACACATTTTGGTTTTAAAAATGTTTTATTTTTATTTCAAAAACTTACAATTTTGATTTAAAATTGTTCTTTCTTACCTTTTTATAGCCTTTTCCACGATATCACATTGAAATTAGACAAAAATTGTTCATTTTTAATTACTTTTTTATCAATTATTAAGTTATTATTTAAAATAAAAACTAGTAAATTAAGTATATTTCAATTCCACATATGTTTTTCACAGGGGTTTCACCGTCTTTTTTTCCACATGAACAGCTTCTCGCGAAACTCCATTCGGAGTCCTAGAAATGGAACTGCTTCCTTCAAATCTTCTTTTTACATGTATTGCAAGCTCCTGAATGTAACATGTTGATGTAGATGATGAAGTGATGTAAGGACTAAAATCAGCCGCCTCAGCATCCAAAGCCAAGCCATTCTTCATCATAATATTCCTTATTTAATAAAGACAATTTAATTTTATTTCGCACTAAATGACGCGACGCAATGGATACGAAAAAAACAAAATGGCGTTGTTAATTTTTCTGTATCTGTTTCAACTTAAAATTAAAAATGCATTTTTGTTTTAAAAATGAACAATTTCAAAATGAAAACGATAAATCAAAAATGAACTTTTTTTATATTGAAAACGGTCAGACATGATTTTAAAATGCAATTTTTCGCTTAGTGTAGAAACACTGCTTCCAGAAGAATTTCTATAGATCCAAATATGCTTCTTTCCAGCATTATCGATAAGCGCTTTCAAGAATCATTCTTATATACTACTTCTGGGCATAAATACTATATAAATTCAATTAGAGTAAAAACAAAATAATGTGTAATAATTCCGTACTAGCTTCAAGTAATTCTAATAGAATAAAGAGTGTCATTTTGCTTGTTGTTCTTCTTTCTCAAGCTTCAACAATTCAACTTCAAATTACTTGAATCGAGTACGGAAGCAAAACAAATAATATATATTTAAGATATTTTTTTTTTGGGATTTCTTATACCCCAAATAAAATTAACCACTTCCTACTTCCAACAAAAAATTCAGTGAAAATCAGGGAAAGGAATATTTAACGTGGGATTTTTACTCTTCCAACAAAACCCAAACACTTCTCATTTCCAACTAGTCCAATTAGTCGGTCTTTGTAGTCTAGTGGAGAGTGCGCTAGAGTATCAACCGAGAGGTCCCTGGTTCGAATCCGGGTTCGGGCCTGGTTCTTTTTAGTTTCTTTGTTCTTTCCTACATTAAAGAATAATGGAAAACTAAAAATCCACGACTAAATTGTGGAATCAAAGGACAGAAAGAACGAATGGCTGGAAATGCTTGCCGAGGTTAAGACATAACACTAGCCTCGGTTAAAAGCATTTAAAATTGTCTTTCACTTTTGTTTCGCCTAATCAATAACTCACGTATAGTTCCAATCAGTTCCTCTAAATAATATACCTTTTTCCTTTCAGGTCAAAGACCAAACCTTGTTTGTATAAGTCGCATGCCTTGGTTCTTTGATATTTTTATATAAAAAAAAAACACCAAAATTGCGATGAAATAGGAATGCCTTCTTAATGACATAGAATGTCTTCTTAAAGTTTTTCTGGAAAAAAGCTACTAGAATCCCAATAGGAATTTTTCTTGTCTCAACCCAAGAAATCACCAGCTTTTAGATTGACTTCTCTAACCAACTCACCCTGTATATAAAAACTTTTGAACAAAATTTTACTAGACAATTTCAAAATTAAGCTTTTTGTGTTAATATTAGTTGGTTCATTTCTGTTCATTTCACGTTTTTTTTTTCAATCAAGTAATAAGTTCTTTAAATTAACTAAAAAATCACAGCAAAACCTTGAAACTGTTTTCTACACTGCTTCTACTTTTATTATTTTTTTTCGCTTCCTGTCATCTACGTTCGAAATACTGTCCCAGGTTTCCAGCATATTTCTATTATTTTTACTTAAGTGCCTCAATTTATGCTCAAGGTCAATGTAACCCATATAAACTTGCTTTTGCCCACACATCGTAAAAAAGAAATCTCATTGAAATCATATCGAAATTCTTATAATTTTCCTGATAATAGAGCTAATTTATGTCATACATTTCCGATTGCTTCATTTTTCACGTGCCAGCAATATGTCGTTCCCATAATAGATTTCTCGGCATAGTCGTAAATTGCTGCTCTACCAAGAGAAAATAAAAAATACAACAAAAAAAAACAGTAAAAAAAGGACGAACCTAAATATATTTATGCACGCTCTCCAATCAAGTGGCAACACTGCTAGTCAGCTTCTCAGTCGCGTCTCCACCATGAAGCATCTCCTTCCATCTCTTACTTCATCCTTACTAATGCCCACTGATGATTCATTTTTCATTTATACGCTTCATTCTTGGCACATGTCCTGGCCAACAAAACGTTTTTCCATTTTATTCCTTTGCTCATTGAGCTGCTTTCGTGCATATTTTGTCCGCTTGTTTTTTGTAAAGTTTTTGCTATTTTTATTTTCTTCTGGTTTTGTTGTTTGCCCACTGAAGTGTCCTGTTTTCATTTTGCAGACGCCTCGTATTTTACTCCAATCTTTAGTTTTTTTTTTTTTTTCTTTGTACGCTTTTCCTTGCATATCCGCTCAGAGTAAAATAAAATATATTGGAGATAACTATCCCACAACCGATTCCCTAGCTAGTCATTCGTCTAGTTTACTTTGACAACCCCCACCTCGAAGAGTCTGCAACGACGACGCAGTGCGGGGATATGAGACAAAAGCAGCCACTGCTATAGTAAAAACAAAACAAAATAAAATAAAAAATTAAGGACTTTGAGGATATTAAAACTTAAATACAGCATTAGTGCGAGTCTAAAGACTTGTGGCTGCCTCGACAGTAGAAGCAGCAGCAGCAGCAGCAACAGTAAAATTCCTTCACTGATGGGACAGCAACAAAAAATATGCCACATTCAACGGAAGTGTGTGGCGGGGAGTGGAGTTGGCCTGCCTGCCATGTGTAAAAAATACGTCGCGCTGCGGTGCAGTTTGAGGTTATTTGAGCAGCAGCCAAAAAGCATTAAAGCCTTAGCGTCAACGTCCTGTTCTCAAAGCTTCTTCATTCATTCGTTCATTCATTCATACATTCGTTCGTTCGTTCGCTCGCTCGCTCGTCCGTCCATTTGTTCAGTCAGTCAAGCGTACGCTTAGTCAGTCAGCCGTGCGCTGTCCCAGGTTACTCTAGACTGGACTTGGCTGATGATGCATCATTGATGGTGTTTGCATATATGTATGTAATAGACACACACACACTCACACATGGCGCACTGAGCTCGTATGAATACATGTAAAGAACTCTTGATGTGGTCGGGCTGTTTTTGTTTTTTTTTTTGTTGACTTGCTGTGTTGCGCTATTCGAAAATGGAGTAAAATTGATGATGCCACTTGATATGGCAAAAGAGTTTTTCTCATTTTTATCCCTCTTTTTTTTTTTACAAAACTTTTAATTTTTACTACCGACTGTTTTTGTGTCATTTTGTTTGTTGTTTTCTTTTTTCTTAATTTTTATGTTGGTACTTTGTGGTATTGAGTGATTCTTTTTCTGTGTCGCTCTTCAGTTTGCTGTCTGTCAATGATGACCAATCATGAATGGACGTCTGCTTGTTGTTGCTGACTATTTACAGATTGCTTGACTGAACTTTCCATTAGTTGTTTCTTACTGTTTTTGTTTTTAATGTATTTTTTTTTTATGTAATTAAATATTCATAAAACGAGAATAAATAATTTTCAATATTAAAAGTTACTCATCTGTCTTTTTTTTAGTAATATTATATCAATTTTTTAAATTTATCGATTCTATAGAAGTTACTTTTTTAACCTTTAAGTGGTGACGTGGAGTCTCACAGGTCCCTTCCGAGTCGCGATTTCCGAGAAACTCATGAACACTGTAAGGTTCCTTAAATATTTATTTTTGATTAAAATTTTGAAAAGGAAAGACTACATTTATTTTATTAATTTTACTTCTATTAACCAACGTTTGCAGTTTTTTTAAAAGATTGGTTAGTGTTTACTGAATAATCAAACAATGAAGTAAAGGCGCCTTTGAGACCCCACGTCACTGGAAGTGCAAAAAAGTTCACGTCACCACTTGAAGGTTAACTTTTTCTAAGATTGGCCCATTGGAATATTTTTCATATATGTATGTATTTTATACAACTCGTTTTACCGTTTCTAATTAAATGTATGCCGTTTTGTTAGTTTCAGTTCAAAGTAAATTTTTGCATTTTCAACGACTTCCAATACAATTGCATCCGAGTAAAATACAGCAGCCCAACAAGGGTCAAACAGCGATTGTTTTGAAAAAAACTTGGTCCGAACAAGGGCCGAACAGTGGTCGTACAAGGTTTGAACTATATAAATTTTAAAATACATATAATTCACCATAAAACATTGGACTGCACAAAGCAAAGTATGCTTCAAAACCTCCGATCGTAAGATCCTTACGTGAATTTAATAATTTATATACTATGTGCTCTGTTTCCAAGTCACCAATGTATGGTCAATTGGCTTGAATTTATTAATTTATATATTATCGATTTTCTATTATGTATACTTAATGTTACCAACTATACTTACTTTGTAAGTATCATACTTATTTTCTGCTTCAAATACTTACTAAAATTGCATACTTATAAGTATACTTACTTTTAAGATGTATACTTAATTATGCTTACTTTTCAGCTTCGGTTGAACGTTTTTGTTTGCAAAAACGGAAAAAGTTTGAAAATTGTAATCAACAGCGTTAAAAATACAGACTTTGGAGTCAAAATTCTATTTTTAAAAAATAATATTGAATACAGCTGTGTCGAATTTTAAAATTTTTTAAAGACAAGACCTGATATATTAAGGGTGTAGTCTAGTTCGTCGACTTAAAAAAATAGGTTATTTTTGGGAATTTCTCGTGAGCTTGCTATGAAAGATATGTTTAAATAGGTTGTCAGGAATGATAAATGAAGTCTTAAATTACAAAAATAAAAAAATTTTTGGAGGCAGGTCGGCCCCATACGATATATTGGCATCTGTTTATCTGAAACAAAAAACTGAAATGTTTTAGATTCAATATGATAAGGACTATAAAACAGACTATTAATATTCATTTTTAGCAATTGTTGTTAACTTTAACAAAAACCAAAAAAATGACAAAATAATGTTTTCGCTGTTATTTGTAAAAAAAATAAAGTAAACATCAATCTTCTAACACGATTATAGTCTATTTTGTAAGTAGTTTTGTGTAAAATATGTGGTTAAAATTTCAGAAGGATGAGCCTACAGGTTCCGGAGAAATAGTGTGGGGCGTCCGTGAAAACGTAGTTTTGAGAAAATCGCTCTTAAGGTTTTAAATGCGTTCTAACATGAGTTCAGGTAGAGTAAGCTTTGGGTTGAAAAAAATTACTTATAATGCTCGGATTTCTGTATAAAAATTTAACACAATATTATTAGATACATATACATTCGAAAAATGTAGAAAAAAGAAAAAATTTTCGGAAGTGACCAATTAGACTTCACCCTTAAATAAAATTTACAGCCAAGACAAATACGATTTCAAGCAAAATGAAAAAATAAGCGTATATGATAACAAGAGCAAATAATGATAACTTTTCTTTGGTCTCTGTACACATTTGAATGTGATTTTTTTTATATAACTACTTTGAAAATGCGTATAACTTTTAACTTTTTGTTATGCTTTTGTTTGTTTTTTAACTATTTTATGTATTAGAAATATATATATGAATTTCAAATATATAAAATTAATATTTTGTTTTTTTTAATCTGAAGACTTTTTGGTTTTAGATAGATTGCATACACAAAACTTTTTAAGGAGAACAAAAAGAGGGTGTGACAATATTTAAAGAATATTGTGGGTTCTACTGATTTTAACATAAATTAGTAAATTATATCAAAAAAGTATTCAATTTATTTTTCTAAGGTAAAATACCAACTTATACTTATTTTAAGAAAATATACTTACTAATACTTACTTTTCAGTGTTCTAAGAAGCAAATATACTTATTTTTCTATAACATGAGTTGGTAGCATTATGTATACTAAATATCTAATAAGTAATGAAAAATATCAATTGAATAATGATATCTCAAATAAAATATATTATATCTTTATACATAAAATTCTTCTGTACATAGCTTTGTCACTGAACTCCGGTAAGGACCGGCTAGACCGATTTTGATGAAATTTAGTGCGTGTGTGCGGATGAGTCTGTAGATTAGGGCGGGTCAATTTGTATGGACGAATTTTTTGGTGGTCTGGCTCAGCGAAATTCGTAAAATACATGTAATTTCAAGACTTTTTCTCCACTACAGCATATACAAATTCTGAAAAAAAGCTGTGCGGACTTTCGTAAATAGATTTTGTTCTCAATTATAAAATATGAATGTATGTGTATGTGTATGAATCTATTTACGAAAGTCCGCACAGCTTTTTTTCAGAATTTGTATATGCTGTAGTGGAGAAAAAGTCTTGAAATTACATGTATTTTACGAATTTCGCTGAGCCAGAATTTGACCCGCCCTACTGTAGATGGTTTATGTTTAATGTTTGACCCGGTAAGTGGCGCTGTTACTGCTGTGGCAGTGCTTAAAGGGGTATTTGAGAGTATAACTCAGAAACGAATTGAGAAATTGTCATGATTCTTTCACTACACCATTACTTTTTATGCAAACAAAATTACAAAAATACATAATGAATAAAGCTAAGCAAAAAATCTTAAATTTTGTATGATCGTTATGCTTGATTTTTCGATCGTATAAAACGTTTTTAAATTTTTAATATAGAAACTTTAAATTAACCCTACATTTATGCATACCATATGAAAGAACATTAACAAAGTCATTTTTAATTTTGAATATTTTTTCAATAATAATTATTTTTACCAAAGTTTTTTGCGAAATAAAGAAATTCATTGAGCTTTTTTTTGGAAAATTATAAAAATTAGAAGGAAAACAAAAACGAAAAAGATTGAAACACGGTTTGACGAACAATTAAAAAAAAAATTTAAAAAAAAAATAAAAAAAAGAAAGCAATCTTTTGTAACATGACCGATTTATTCACTTTCAAAGCCTGCACTTTCATTTATGATTAATTTTTTTTTTCTATTTCACCAAAAAATAAAATTAGTACTATAAACTTTTTGTGTGGTTCAGGCACTTACATTTTTTGTGGTGTCAATTTCTTGGATATTTTAAGAAACTTTCATGTTCTTATAGAAAAAGAAATTTTTCTAATAAAAGACATCTAAACCTAGAATGTTACTTACCACAAAGTTATGCAATTACCAAATTGCAATAATATATTTCTGAAAATTTTGGCATGGTAGATTATGTACTTATACATTTAAGGTGTTTGATGAATCTGAGGACCTCTGTATGTTTGGCGATGACAAACAAGGTCAAAAGTTTGGGGTAAAGACTTATAATGTTTCGATCAACACCGGGTATATCAGCTAGTTATAATAAATTTTTTAGATATTTTCCGTGGGATTTTTCAAACCCCCAACAAAACGCAACCACTTCCTACTTCAAGCACTAAAATGCCGTGAAAATCGGGAAAAGGGATAGTTTACGTGGATTTTTTAAACCCCCAACAAAACCCAAACACTTCTCATTTCCAACACCAAAATCGAGAGAAAATCGGCAAAAGGAATATTTTTCCGAGGGATTTTTTAAGCCCCCTAACCACAAATATTATTTCATTCCATTATAGTTCTCCCAAAAAGACACCTACTTGAATCCTTTAATTTAAGGGCTCAAAGAAATCTTCCATTGAAAAAATTCTGGAAGCACTTCTAGAGAAGACTAAGGAAAGCATTCCTCCCAATGACATGCATATTTTAAAAGAATGCCTTCTGGGTATGAAAGTGGAAGGGATGGAATTCAAGACTTTTCCTTCCACTTTACCTTCTTTTGGAAGCACTTTTTTGCTGGGTATATGTTGTCTTTTAGGCGCTTTAGAAAACTTTATGAACAACGAAATGTTTTTGTTGCTGCCCATGTGTTTATTATGGACATAATTTTGTGTGTACATTTTTTTACGCATTAGCTCGAAGGCAAATTTGATGGTAGATTATTGTTTAAAAACTGCTACTGTTCGGACCATGTTCGGCCTATTTTCAATCACTTCTGCAACGAATGGACTCTTCTGATTATATTTCTACTATGCTCGCTTATCGTTTGGCCGTTCGACCCTTGTTTGATCACTGTTCGGCCGCTGTTCTCTCGAATTGATTTGTTTCACGATATCGCTGCAAGAAAAGTTTCAATACCATGCCATTTTCTCAGTGGATAAGTAAACACGTTGCACTTTCAGCAAATTTATGTTTTTTTGTTTTGTTATGAAGAGCAATATCCGCGTTACCACCCGATGCAAATGAAAAATTCCTTTGAATTTTCCGCACAAAACATCACTTTCGCTTTTAGTATTTTCTAAAAATTGAAACTTTTCACGAAGATTTCTGTTTAATGTGTAAACTCTTCTTTTATTCATTTTGTATTCTTTTAAATTACGAATGGAAAGTTAAATCACAGTAGCGCGCTCTGAACAAGATTGAATAAGAACAGGACAATAATCAAGAGAGAAAAAAGAGAGGAGTGTAGATGCCATTGTTGCCATCAGGATGATTTCAAATTCTTAATTCACCATGGCTGCCATTATTATTTCGATTTTCACCTTGAAAATGGTTTCATACTTGTTAAGGGTTGCATTTGTTTTGTCAACGCTTTGAACATTTTTTCAATAAGAAACCAGTACAAAATCAGTATAAACAGTATGTTTAGAAAAAAATAGGTACGCAGTTTTTAAGTCTAAAAATTACACTACACTACTCCGAAAAACAGAGCAGATACTATCAATATCCATAGTCAGTCAGTAACAGCATATTTTATTGAATTATTTTGTTTTAAACAAGCAATAAAAATAATGAAGCAGTGAAATAATTTTAACTGTTTTAGCTGAGCGTATTATATTATAAATAATTTTTAAGACAAGGCAAAACCTTTCTAACCTAAAACTGACACAAAAGTTGTTCTTATTATAAAAATTATAAAATTTTTTAAAAGCATTTGTAACAATCTTTCATATGCCAGAATATAACACATGCCTCTTATGATTTTTTATTCCCGAAATTTATTTTTTTCAAAATTTTGTTTCTATATTTTTTGAAAAATAGTCAAGCCTGAAGATATTCTTGTTGAAAAAAATCGACCCCAATATCTTTTCCCAATCAATAGTTACAACTTGAAATCGTAAGATAATGGTTAATAAATTGATTTTTTAAGCTAATTTTTTCATAAAAAGCTAAAAATTTAAAAAAAAAGGTAATTTTTAAAATTTACTTTTAGCATAAATGAATATGAAGCATTTGCTACTAGCTACTGGCTACTAATGCTATCGACTAAATACTATTTTATATGACAACAAATTTTCAATAAAATTTTTCTCTACAAATTTGATGTCATCATGTGTAGCTGTTGAATATCTTTCGTGTGAAATCAAATTTGAATATGTTTCAATGGAAAATAATAATGTTTTGGTGAAAAAATTAAATTTCCGCTGAATATGAAAGCCTAAACCATTAGTTGCGCACGTATAAAAAAAATACGTCAACCTTGGATTTTTTTTATATCTTACACTAAAACTATTCTAAACGGAGGCTTGTCAGTACAAGATTCTCCAAAAGAATTTAAGAATTGAAAAATAATGCGATCATGCATATTGCAATAAAAAATGGTAAATACATATATTGTTAATACAATATTCACATATAATGCGATCACCGAGACTCAAAAATTAATAGGCTCAAAATGATCGAAGCCAGTAAATAAGTGATCTTAAGTTTATTATTTATTTTCCTTTAGAATATTTCTCGATGCTTAAAATTTAATGGAACTGTGACGGCCAAATGTCAAATTCCATACATATTTTGCGAATAGTAGTCTTAAGTTTGATCATTTTTTTATTATGCGATCGTAAAATGTAGCCTAGTACCTTTAAAACATTTTATTACAGGCATGATTTTGGATAGCAGACCTCCAAAAAGTTATGAAAATAATAATATTAGATGAAAAAGAAAAAAACGTTCTTTATGATAAATTGAAAAGGTATATTTTAAGCCTATCCTTGTTAATTTCATTAGTAAAATTTTTACTTTTTCATCTTGTTTTCTACCTAATTAGAAAAGTTTTCATTTTATTACTCACTCACTATCAAATAAAAGTTAAAAAAAAATTAATCACATACGTTGGCAGTGAAAACTGGAGTGCTTTTTCACCAACTCCCATCCATTAACTCCCACCACATTAACTCTCACAACAATTCCACACAACGATATGTGATCTCGAATGTTAAGTTGAGATTTGAAAGATTTCACATTTCTTTTTCCTGCTTCTTATACTTTCGAGAAGGTATTCTTAAGATACTCCCAGTATACTTTAAAATTTGCCATCTCGTTCACTCGTACTACAACTCTAGGCGCTGTGTTTGTGTAGCTATTTCTTCTCTATGTATGTGTGTTTGTGTATGTACTCGTTCATTCTGACACACAATGCTGCCAACTTAACAAAGCGTAGTAAAAAGTCAATTCAAGTGGATTTACTTTAATGGCATATTTTTCATGCTTTCCGGATATACAAAAGAGAAGCAGGAGCAGTAACAGCAGTAGGACAGTAAAAGAAGATGAAGCGCTGTAAAAGTTGATGACAAGGACTCTTTGCTGCTTCAGCGACTTAATAAAATTGGTATTTATTACTTGGCATTGCGTACTCTAGGAATTTAAGCCAAGTCGTTCAATTATGTTGCATTGTTTTGTAGGAACATCGCAAAATGGAGTTAATTTAAAATTTATCTACTTTACTTTTGAGCTCTTTATCAAAAAGCTTATTTGTTACTTTTAACAGTGTAGCATTAAAATATCTCATGATTTGAGGATGATTTGTGGAGAAGCAGAAAGTAATGGAGAAAAAGTAGAAGCAAAAGAAAGTAAGAACTCGCTTTTAATCAGTGTAGTGGACACAGATAAATGGCACAAGTTGTTTTTTTTATTTATAATAACATTCTTGTTATTACAGTTATTTTGGCTTTTTCGTTTATTTTTATGTCTGTTTTGTAAAAGTTTTTATTAAAAGTTATTTATAAATAAAAGACAAACAAAAAGCAACAATACTAACTTGTTCATGAAGTCAACAAGACAGACAAAACAAAAAGGAATACACGAAATGGAGAAACAGACAGAAAGCCGAGGAAAAATGTTCTTAAGTTATACGAAACAAAAGTGCCAACATCACCAAGAAATGGAGCGATAGACAAACTGTGCAAGCATCTATACTCGTAAGATTCAGAAATGGAACGAGCGATTGGAGAAGCGTGCGGCAAAGAATGTCTGAACTTTTTGGACATGCCAACGAAATAAAAGTGCTTATTCGTTGAGGTCACAAGTTTAAACATTCAAAAGGTTCACTTGAACTCATACTGATTGACAAAAGTTGGAATGAGCAAAAACAAAATAATTGAGGTAACAAAAATTGTTTAACAACAAGTACAAAATGTATCCCAAGATATAAGTCATTAGTAGAAGGTATTTTAAACTGACCGAAAACATGTTGGTTGTGCTGAAAGAATTTAAAAAAAGGACTTCAATTAGTATTCAGATAATTTTCATGTCTGGAAAATGAATATTTTAACAAACGACTGTGGCGATTGGTATTATCAGTGAGCTTGTAAAACATAGGGCACGAGTTGTATTCACAGCATCAGAATGATTTTGAAGTGAATTTTCTCATACCACGATTTGTTGAAGTGCTTGGATGAAAATCACAAAAACACATTAAAAATTACAGATTTTTTAATGAAGACCCCCAGAAAGGTGACAGATAGGTTGTTGATATGTTCATGAATTTAATTGCGAGCTTTTGATCAAGTAAGATTTTAAGAAGGCAACAACAACAACAACTCTGTATAGAGTCAATCACTTAGCTGACTAGACAGTCTGTTTTGGAAATCGCTACATTTCATCTTCAGTAGTCTTTGAGTGATTAGGCAGTGATCAACTCACTGTTAAAGTCGTATATAATTTCACGTAATAAGCTATTTATAGATCATAGTCATCAACTCTACCAAGGTTGCCAAGGTGAAAATTTTCACAACACAAATAGCCACCTTTCAGGTAAACACAAGCTTCTGTCGAAGCAAAAAACTCGTTTCAATTCTATGGTACATTTCGACAAATTGTTTAACACCAATAAATGTTGAAATAAATAAGAAGCAACTAGAACAGATAGCAACCTTGGTAGAGTTGATGGCTATGATCTATAAATAGCTTACTGCTTTAAATGTCATATGATTAAGTAGCCGATTCGAACGAAAAATTCTTAAGAATTTGTTCAAACATGTGTGAAATTATATACGACTTTAACAATGAGTTGATCGCAGCCTCATCACTCAAAGACTACTGAAGATGAAATCTAGCAATTTCCAAAACAGACCGTCTAGTCAGCAAGTGATTGACTATACAGAGTCGTTGTTGTTGTTGTTGTTGTTGTTGTTGCCTTCTTAAAAACTTACTTTGTCTAAAAGCCCTCAATTAAATTCATGTAATAATTTAAATAATAGATCACAATTAATAAACTTATTTTAGACATTTTTCTCAATAAGAAGGTAGATAATAATGGTTTATATGTTCGGAAGAAATGTGAGGGTGAAAAAAGAATAATAAGTCCAGCTAATAGATTTAACCCTTCCAGGGTTCAATTCAGAAGAGACCAAAACTATTTTTTATGTTTTCTATATATGATTTTCGAGATAGGTTCAAAATTAAAAAACAATAGGACCAAGATTCAATTCGGGAAAGATATGAACTATTTTGAACATTTACCTTTATTTTATGTGGGTGGCAGCGTGAGAAAATAATAGGACCAACTCATACATTTGACCCTCTGATCTGCAAGATACTTTTGCTATTTCAGTAGATTTACAGCTGTTGCCAACTAATGAGAAATGCTTCTGCTATCGTTATATTTTGTTAACTGGGTTATTCGTATTTTGACTCACCGTTGATATTTTGTGCTTAAAAACTTTTTTATCCTTTTTATTCAAATAATGTCCCGTTATTGTTAGTCACTTGTTTTTTTCCGCAACAATGTTGAGTTTAGTTGTGTTGATGTGGTGATTAAGGGTGACAAATATTAAGAAACAAACCCAGTGGTCAGTCATAAAATCATTAAAGTTGTGCAAATTATCGTTTGCTTTAATAAATCGGTTAGTGTTTCGGAATCTGAGAGTGTTTTGCGTCCAAACAATTCAAATTTGTTTGATAGTAAAAATGGGTAAAGCCAAGAGCTTTACTCCAGCCATAAGAATAGCTATTATTGAGATTCAAGCTTCAGGACTTTCGTACCACAACATTGCTGATCAAATAAAATGTTTCAAAATATGGTTTTTAATGCTGTTCAGCATTTTCGAAACTCATATGAATCAAAAAAAAATCAAGCGTATTTCAAAAGTAGAAAAGTGCAGTAGGCATTCAACGTGAGTGAACTTGACTCGGATTTACAGAGTTTTAATATCAAAACAAACAAGTTTTAGCTCTAAGTATCTAAAGGGTGATCCAATGAGAGCGTCCTACTTTGTTTTCTAAATAAAATACATAAGAATCTATGTATTGATGCAAATCTTTATTTGGAATGATAGTTCGGTTCCTACAACTCAATATTTGCAAATTATTTTGTTCAAGTTTTGCCCACGACTAGCTCTTAAATGGTCCATTCTGTGGGTCCAATTTTCAAATTTCGACAAATTCGAGATCTGTGACAATTCGATTGTTCATGGTTTTCACGAACACTCTCTGCTACTGCCGCAATATTCTCAAAATTACGGGCTCTATGCACTCTGATTAAATGATGAATGTCCAATAGTGTAAAATTGGTTCGAAATTTGGTGATGGTTTGATGGTTTGGTCATTTTGATAACTACCAAATTACAAATACTCTATTACATTCTCTAACTGATGACTGATTTTGGTAGTAAGTTTCCACAATTAATAAATGTTGTTCAGTTGTAATGGTACAATTATGTTCGCGTAACGCAACGCAAGGTGGTCGTAGCAAATGACACGTGAATTTCTATTGTATGGGCTTACCCACGTAACGAAGCTTAGAATAGTATAGATAAAAACAGAATCGTATGTCACAACCTTAAGATAAACGTATAACAAATAAAAAGTTATATTTCATTGTGAACTTACGTCGGCTCTACGGTCTTGTGACAGCCAGTGTTGTCACTCTATCACAATCGTAGTAGATCTACCACTTTTTTGGATGCTACACTATTTAAAATTTTCTAATGGCAACACTAGTGATAGCTGCATTTTTATAGCAACAGTTTATGTGCGGTAAATTTGCTGATAAGTTGTGTCTTTTAACCCACAATTCTATTTAGTAAATTTGCTTATAAATATAATTTGCCGCCAATTAAAACCATCTTATATCTTGTAAGCAAAAGCAGCTGAGTTGAAGTTTTTTAAGTTCGTCTGCATAATCAACACGAATTTATATACGTGCAATCTACCATTTGATACGGCCACCTTGCGTTGCGTTACGCGAACATAATTGGACCATTAGTCTATTCATGATTGAGTCGTATTTAATACTTACACAAAAGTTACATGGACAAGCCATTTGACACGTAATAGCTGTCAAAACAACCCAGTTAAAAAAAGGACCTCGGATTGGATCACCCTTTAGTTTAATAATCTTTTTCGTTATTTTTTCAGACGAATTTTGAAGGAGCTAGGTATCTTGCTCACCGATTTTCCCATTTTTATCGAAGAGCACTATAAAAAAAGCTGTATCCTACCCTAATATTAAATTTTTTAATAAAAAAAAATTAAGCACACTCTTGAATCTGTATATTTGTAGGTACAAAAACCCTCATTCAAAAATATCCCTTAAGTTTTCCAAACAAAAATTCACAATTATGACTTTTTTCGGCTTCTAGGTCCCCCTTAACCCCCCTTAAGGCATCACAAAAGGCTGAACTTCATCAGAAATACGTGCCACCGGTTGTAAAGCATGGTCGATAAATATTTGGGGATGGTTTTCCTAGAACAGAGTTGGTTCGATTCATGGAATTGATTGTATTTTAACCAAAGAAAAATATGTTAAAATATTGCATGATGTTATATTGCCATGGGCGTAAGAAAATTTATCGGCTGTTTCGGCATTTCAACAAGATAATGAAATGACCAAACTTTCGGCAAAATTGTCAAAAAAATTCTTTGAAGATAACTCAATCATATTCCTCTAGTAGCCATCGTCTAGTGCAGATTTAAATCCTAGAAAATACTTAAAGGGAGAATACAAAATACCTCGAATTTTAATGAACTATTGTAAAAAATCAATGTTGCGTGGGAAGTCATCCCCATTGAAAGATGTCTAAATGTAATACGGCCCATGCAACGCCGATGCCAAGCTGTCACCAAACAGAAAAGTTATCCTACCAAATATTGATAACAAAATACATAAAACAGAAAAACGCTCCTATTTTCTATGAACAACCTATTCGTTTCTAATTAAATTTCCCAACCAAATGTCAAAAATTTTCCAAATAAGTTTAAATGAATTAAAAAATTTTCAATAGCTTTAGTTTTTTTATTTTTATACCAAATAATTTGTTACAACTCATACCGTTTATAGAAAACATAATTAAATTTAAAACTAAAAAATAAAACCTTAAATATCCTCATAAACCTTAAACCTTAAAGTATTTCCAATTAGTTTGCAACAGCTGTAAATACATCTTTTTACCTATAAAAACCCATTATAATAATTTTTGATTACATTGTGCGACAATTTAAGGGTCAATTGGAATAACCTCAAATATCTCAAAGGATTCTAATAGTGCATGGTCTATATATTATGCCCTCATACTCAGTTTTATCGGATTAAGTCAAATAAGAGAGAAATTCAAGGTCAAATTTCACCTTTAAGTCACAAATTTTTTTCTTATAACTCTTAAAATAAATTCAAATCCTATCTAGGAAGTGCATCTACATATTTACAATGGATGTTTCTTTACATTTTGAGACCATTTTGAGACCAAAGGAGTTGATATTTTCTTCGAAAACAGGGCTTTTTTAAAAAAAAAACAAAATTTACTTGTATTTATCCTGTAATTACACATTTACGCGCATATCTTTAAAACGGTAACTCTTTCGGTAAAAATGTTTAGGACAATTTTGAAGAAAATTGTTGGATCTATAATTTTTATCTAAATGAGTTTACGCTAGGGCTTACATTGGCCGCATTCAGCGCAGACAACTGTTGTGAACTGTAATGGTAGCGCTACCTTAGTTGGCGATGTTTTTCTCTGAATGTGTTGCTACTCTACACGTCAGAAGTTAGATTCAATTTAATTTTCATGTAAATTTGATTCAATTACAAAGGTTTCTCACTTAAATTTGTTGCGTTCTTTCTGCGTTTATTAATTTAGCAGCGTCAGTAACAGCATCTGACAGTTAAGCAAACAGTTGTGTTCATGTAGCATAGAATTTTTTTGCTCCATTAAAAGGCTTTCGCTACTTTATCAGTTTTAGTTAGCGCTACCAATTTGTACCATTCAGCGAATTTTTACACAACAGTTGCCAACTGTTGTCTGCGCTGAATGCGGCCATTAACGAAGTTACCATCTTTGGTAATCTTTGAATCCGAATATCTTTGGATGCGCACATGTTATTGTTGTGATCTTTTCAGAGGTGGGTTATTTTATTTTACTTAAGGTGTATGCAAAATTCAGCAAAATCTGATTGTTTTTGAAGATAAATACAAAGTAACGGAACTATTGAAAATTTTTTTTTTTAAAAAAGCCCTGTTTTCGCAGAAAATAGTTACGTTATAGAAAATAGAAAAGTTACCCCCTTACGTAACTTTTTGAGCAAAAATTGTCTCAAAATGTAAAGAACCATCCATTGCAAATATTTAAATGCAGTTACTACATAGGATTTGAATTTAGTTTATGAGTTATAAGAAAAAATTTGTGACTTAAAGGTGAAATTTAACCTTGAATTTCTCTCTTATTTGACCTAATCCGATAAAACTGAGTATGAGGGCATAATATATAGACCATGCACTACTAGAAACCATTGAGATATTTGAAGTTATTTTTTCGTGTCGCACTGTGTTATTAAAAAGTCTGTTGGGTGAAAATTATTAATCACAAAAGTATCCATCAAATTATGAAAATACGATAAAGTTTCGCTTTTGTAGAGTGTTCAATCGGCACACCACTTTTTTATTAATTTCTTTTTTAGCAGATTGTTGAAAATTTTATCATAAGTGTTAGATAGTTTAAAATCTCTTTATCTCTTCACATAAAAAAAGAACACATATAAAAAAACAAATTTCGTAAAACTATAATATTTTAGTACTTTTGTACTCTTCTGACCTCTTTTTAAAACAAAAAAAAAAATGTTGAGGTAAGAGTGGCTAATTTTTTAGGTGCAATTAGTTCCGATGAATGATTCAAAAAGAGCTAAGTTTTGAGTGGCGAAAACCACTTTTTTAATTCATTAAGGAACAAAAAACTAGAATTCATGATTATTTTTGTAACTTTTTAAACAAGACATTTTGGCATTAACTTTTAAAATAGAAAAAGAAAAAAGTTTAGTCCTTTTAATTACCCTTCCAGTTCAATTCATTACAGTTCAGTCTTAACATTCGGTTAAGAAATGTTTGAGATATCAATTTTATTTATTTTCGACTTTTTACCGATTTTTGTCAACTTTGCGCACCCTGTAAGTCCGCTAAAAATTACGCCAAACTTTTTTTCTCCAAATTAAGTTTTTTATTTCTATCAGTGATGCTCCATGCAAAATTTCATCCAAATCGAAGATGGTCATTACTTAAAGCCGGTACGTTCAAAATGGAATTGCTCTTTTCAAAACTCACATTACCATTTCAAGGCATCCGTTTTTAGTCGATAGAAGACATAACACTTCTCTATAAGAGTCATAAGACGAAATCTATAAATCTTGTACTCAGTGAACCAAAACTATCTTTTTTTAAGTTCAAAACAATAAAAAAAACAAGTCTAGACTTTTTCGACGAATTTACTCTCTTAACCCATTACTGCCTGCACATAGTTCCCGCCGGCCGATATTGTCAAAATTCACATATATTAGCAAGAATTACCTAAAATAGAAATTAAATAAAGTTTAGGTCTCTACCTGTCCGAATACCTGAGATAATAATGGGGGAATAATATTACCCCCTTCAGGTAAATCATTCATAATACATAGGTGAAAACTTCGTTTGATACTGAAATTCCTTCATCCATTCTCTCTTATTTCACAAAATTTTAAACCATAAGCTAAGATCATTTGGTCTAGAGCGTGAAAAGAAAAAAAGCCTGTTTAAAAATCCGATATAGCGATGGGACGAAATTTCATAAATTTAAGGTAAATCATTTATAATGCACAAATAATTGCTCCAATTGAAACCAAAATTTCACAAATCAAAGTCCTATTCATTATTTCTCACTTAACAAAATTTCAAACAAAAAGCTACCAGCATTTAGTCTAGAACGCCAAAGGAAAAAATGCCTATGATGGCGTAAAATTTCACCCCATTCGGCTGAAATGGGTTAAAGGCCCCAAACCGCTCAGATGATATTCTTCAATTAACGTCTGACTATCAGTCAAGAATATTTACAATCACTTTAAGCGGGCTTTTTAAATGATCAATTCCTGGTACTTTTTTGACAGAATTTATGCCAATAAGTTAATAAAGTTAAACAAAATCTAAACTAAGTAGCCAGACTTGCATAACTATTTATCTTAATTTCACTTCTCTTACTGATGAACTTAAAAAATAATCTTCAGTAAATATATCTGCGATGACATTTTCACGTCTCCCCTTGACACAAACTCTCCACAACTACACGATTACAACATAAACTACGAACTAGCAAAATTACTTAAAAAAAAAAAAATCAAGCATGACCAACAATACTGTCATAATCTGCACATTAAGCTGAGAGCTGAAAATAGTTGGCTGCATGCCAGCAGGAAGGAAGCTCGTTCGCCTTTACGTAAATCTGGAGCTTAAACAGCGCAACATAGGATAAAACTGTGATGGCTTAAATAGCGTTAAAAGTGTGCAGTAGCAGCCAGTGTTGCCAAATTTAAACATAACAAACCAGACAAAACTTAAAGAACATCTTTGCCTATTTTTGTATGAGTGTGAGTGTGCCTTTGTATGTAAGTGAATTTGTCTCTGGCACAAATGCACAAAGTTGGCCAAGGAATGTAACCGTAAACCTGACGTTAAACCTCAATTTCTGCCCTAAGAAGCCAACGGTAAAGTAAAACAAGCAAAGCAAATGGATGACTTAGAATTTCATGCTTTCAGGTTGATGAAAACAAAGGCGGCAGAGGCTGCAATGCTGCGGGCCTGGCTTGTTTGTGTGGTGATCGTGATGGTGGTGGTGGTGGTCGAGGTGACTTTGTTTCCGTGTGTATGTTGAAAGCAGAGTAAATTTTGTTAAGAAGCATATACACATAGCAAGTTTTATTGTTGCTTTTGAGCACAAAATAAATTAGCTTTTCAAGCCAAACTGAACAAAATTTAAAAGAAACTTATTTTTAAACAGAGAAAAATATTAAAAATTTGAGACACAATTTAAATATATAATGAAGTATTTTAAGGCTTCATGTATATCATATTGTATTTTATGTGTGGTTTCCGATTTTGTCAAAACAATAAACGACACACTTTAAAGCTCAACAATTACATTTAATTGGCTACATTTTAAACACTGCTTTACCCATCATCGTTCCAAAACTGTGCCACTTCACGACCCACTGCTGGCAATGCCAACTCATAAGACTTTCGCACATGCGACTACACATCTTGCAACATTAAAATACTTGAGAATGTTGTGATGTAAACACAAATGTAAGCGTTAACGTAAGCTGATACAATGGCAGCGAAGGAATGTGTGCAAGTTGAATTTGACAGCCTGAAATTGGCTGACTATGGCGCGGCACTTGAACGGAATTTCTAAATAAAAACTGCTGACTTAAAGCAAAACAAGCGTACACACACATTCTACTCCACTCACACCCACACACATCCAGATAGCCAAGTTGTCGCAAGGTTAACGTAACAGCACAACGTAGTCAGAGTTCAACTTCACTTTCGATGCTTTCATGTTGGTGAAAGAGGGCTGAAATTGGGCGTGGCAAGTGCGCACGGGTGTGTGATTGTGTAATAAATCCAGTCACACATGCAGTAAGCAATACAGTACATAAATGTTTCGCAATCAGTGTTGCCATATGTGCAGATAAATCTGTTTTTCCGGTTTTTTTTTTTTGAGAAGGTGCACCGGTTTACAGTTTTTCCCTCCCAATAACAAATTAATAATAAATGTGTTACTCCTTAGCTTATGACGCCCATAAGTAGGCGTGACATGTATAGAAAAGCATATACCTTCAGAACACTGCTTTATAGCCACAATGTACAATGAATGCCACTATCTATTTCTAACAGGCATGCTACACAGGCCAGTATACTAGCTCTGTAGTTCGAAAAACTCAATACATTCATACTATTTTACAAATACACTCCCACTGGATTCACTTTCATGCCACTTTCATGGCTAAAAATGAAAAATTTAATTTTTTAGATTCGCAAGTTCACTTTTTTAACGACGATATCTCCAGGTATCAATAATCTAACAAACAGTGTATCAAATTAAAGCATATTAATTACCAACACTCAAAAATATTTTTGTGTAAATATTACTAATAACTGCGGCCATTCTACGAATTTAATTCGTAGTTTTAAGCTACGAACAGGATTCGTAGAATCGACGTATATTAGTGTACATATTTCGAATATTTTATTCGTATTCGTACAAAAACAAATGTATATTGTACATTTGCTATATTTACGAATGATCATAATATCTAATATAGAAAAAAAAATTCTGTTTGAGCTGGGGTTTGAACCTCGGCTCTTTTGCTTGAGGACCACGCATTCCACCAGTAGGCTAGAGCCACTTTACAATCATACAGTTCCTTATATTCTGTAGTTTTTTGACAAACCAGGCTGGACAATTTTAGTTTAAAGTTTTTTTAAATTCAACTAATAATTCGTACATTCTACGAATAATTCGTACGGTGAACCAATGAATGAATTTTTTTTACCAATATGATTTTTTATTCGTAAATAGTACAAAACATTAGTAAATAATACAAATGTAATGGAAAAAGTTATGAAATTATTCGTACGAGAAATTTACGAATTTGAGAAATTTACGAATTTATACAATGCACTTATACGAATTGATTAATTTTTTTTTCGAATATCATTAGTATATAAAACGAAAATATTCGTAGATACTACATCAAGTATTAGTAACATTTTATGACTGAATTCGCAAAGATATCAGATTCGTAGAATGTACGAATATTTTGTTTACTAATATTGTTCGTAGAAATTTTACTCATAAATGTTTTGAGTGTTCAAATAATGCCTGCGTTATTTTTTAATTGGGCTGTTAGTTTCGGCAGAATAAATTCCATTTTCAAGGATTCTTCGTGTTTTTCAGAAAAAGTTACACAAAGAAAAACTTATTGCATATTTTGTAAAGAAATAAAAGTAATTTGTTAAATTCGATATTTTTAGCTAAAAGCCTGTACTTTCCCAGAAAAAACAAGCTATTGTTAAAGAAAATTTTTTGAAAAAAAGAAAAAGTTGTGTTTAAATGACCGAAAGCACCTAAATTGAGTGATTAGATAATTAACTGTGATCTATTCTTCGAATTTTAACATCATTTTAATTGTGAGCTTTTTAGATAATTTTTGTTGTTGTTGCCTTCTTCAAATTTATTTGATTTAAAAAGCTCACAAAGAATATCATGTAAAAATTCAAAGAATAAATCACAACTTTAATGAACACAAAAAACGCTGAGACACGTAAACTCAATTTTCGGTCGTAAAATTTAGTGCCAAGCTCAGATTTTCCAAATCAGATCAAAATCTCCAGATATTCTAATATTTGATATATGACCTTTGTTTAACCTTCATTTATAATAGTTTTTATAGTTGTTCAACAATTACTTTTATTGTCTTTTCAAAAATAACTCCAACATGAAAATTAAGTTAGCCTTGTTGTATCTATGATTTTTCAAAAGTTATGCTATGTTCACACTGAGAGCTAAATGCACATTTACGAAATCCACATTTACGAACGGCCCTTTACTCGTTGTAAGAGTACCAGGGACAAATACATATTGTAAATGCTCTAAATGCGCATTTAGCTCTCAGTGTGAATTTAGCATGAATCTATTTCGCTTTTTCTTCCATTTTGACCAGATTTTTTATGCTGAACGTAAAATTGAAAAAAATCTCTAAATTAGTATTTATATTTCATAAGCATATTAAATTCTGAAAGTTTAAGACAAAATCGGAGGTGGTCAAACTTTTTGGTTTTAAAAAAAAAAGAAAAATAAAGCTAAAAATGGGTCTAAAAGTGACTAAATTTCAATCGCAAATATCTTAAGAAAATCTTGTTAGGAAAAAGTGAGTATGCTACTTAATTCTACTACCAAAAACTAAGCTTATGTGTGTCGGCATTTTCGTGTGTCTTTTTGACGTTCCTACAGTGTTATCTAATTAACTTTCTATGATAGAGCCAGACCAAATAAGGAGTCTTTAATTGATGTCAAATTAATTGAATAATCTACAAACAATTGATCGATTTCGATCAAGGTTATAAATATCTAAACATCTGGTTGTGCCAATAGCCAGTTTTCAGTTAAAATACTAGATTCTAGTAAAGAAAAATTCGCTTCAATGCTATGGTGCATTTTGGCAGACTCGTCGAACTCCAATGAATAGCGAAAAAGTAAGAAGCAACTAAAACAGACGGCAACCCTGGTAGAGTTGAAAGCTTGATCTAAAATAACTACTGCTTTAATGTCAAATGATTAAATGGCCGATGAGAACATTCAAAATCTTTCGAATTTGTTCAAACAAGTTTCAAAGCATGTAAGACTTAAACAGGGCTGGTCACAGCTGAATCACTCAAGACAACTGAAGAGCGAGATTTAGCAGCCTCCGAAACAGTTCTTTCTAGTCTGCTCTGTGATTGACTCTATACAGAGTTGTTGTTGCCTTCTTCAAAATTACTGGAAGTTATTGTCTATTTATGCATTTCGACTTATTTTATTGTCACATAAAAACATAACAAGTTGCTTTAAAATATTTTTTATTCTTGATTTTTATTGTACACAAGGCATAAATGTAATATAAGGGTGTTTTGCAAGAGAAAACAAAAATTTTCAAACAAGCATGTTACAATAAATCCAGGTAGGCTTACTAGAGCACTACCGCCGAAACTATCAAAACGAAATGCGCTTGCGATAAAACGTTAGTTTTGCTTTCAATTGTAAATATACTACCACCAGTGGTTCCTTCCGACTCCACTGAATCGAAGGATTTTTGATTATTTTAATGTGTAAAGTAGGATATGAAGCATCATCAGAATGAGGAACTGTCAATGAAACGGTCAGGACAGTGGTGTATATAACTCGTTTGTGTCTTCCAACGCCAGTCACTTCAGCCAGACAAAAATAGCAATCGTTTAGGTGACAAAACAATCGTCTCAATATCGTCGTTAAAAAAAAGTAAACTAGCGAATCTGAAATATCTATGGAAAATTAAAAATGCAATTTTTCAAATTCGTTAGATTACTTTAGCAACGAAAAAGTATTACAAAAAACTTTACAGTTTTTCAAAATAACATATGGCAACACCGATTGCAATATATGCAATCATTTGTGTGATCATTTATGTGCGTGGGTGTGGGTGTGTGTTTGCACAGCAGCACATGCAGTATTTCTGCAAGTATTTTACGTAAACAAGTTGTTGCCAGCTTTGTTGTTGTTTTTGTAGTTTTGTTGTTATTGTTATTAGACATAAAAAATGCTTTAAAACTCTAAATTTTGTTGTTATTATTCTTGTTATTTTGCTTATCAATTTCATAACATTGCCACTTTATAGTTGAAAATTTTCTACAACCAACCTCTTTTGTAGAAATCAATATCAATATGTTGCACCCTCTTCTGACTTGCTCTATGCTTTTGTAACTCTTCGCCCATCTCAAAAAGGAAATTACGTGCCTTGTGTTGCGACAATGTGGCAAGATGACAGCAACATCAGCAGTCATATGGGTTTTCTCACTTGCATCAGTGTTGCTTGTTTTGGAGATTTTATAAACAAAGCACTTTTGATTTTGACAAAACCAAAATTGCATCATTTAGTTACAACAGCAACAGGAACAACAAAAACATCAAATACTTTGGTCCATAAGCGCAAAAATTGAATACATAATTTGCCCAAAAGTAAAACGCTTACAAGGCATGTCACCACAGAGCAGCATGTATTAGAGAATTGCCTTGACATCTTGATGAATCCATTTTAAAGCTACTAAAACCAAAACAATAACTTGATGGTTTATTCATAATTTTTGGTTTTTTCCGAAATTGAAAATAAACAATCGATGGTTTTATTTTAAGAACATGACATAACACAAAGAAAAAAGGAATAATCGAGTTTTAAGATTTGCAAAAAAGTAGTTTTTTATGAAGAAACCGTTTTTTTTTTTTTAATTTAAACCTTTACACAGAATTGTTCAGGACAACAATTTCACTGATCGTTGAAAGTCCGAGGAGTTTTTTTAATGACAGTGTTGGAAAAAAGTTAATAAATACGGAACTTCTCTTGCAACATTTTCGTTAAAATGACGATAATCAATGATATCCCTTATAAGTCGGAGTTCATTCATTCTTCGTTAGTATTTAACACTGGAACTACCGAAACCGTCATTTTGACGGTTTTCATATTTTTTTCATAATAATGTTGATATAATTTATGAATTGTTCAAAAATTTTGTGATGACTTTTAATGAAATGTAAGAACAATTACATATTCCAATTACTAACACTCGGAAAATTTATTTTAAGAACTCATTTGAAAGACAATGAGGCACCGACCTTTAGAACGGTGTATCAACGATCCCACCCGGCTTATTCATTATGGAGCTGTGCTCGTGTGAAGATGACATCAATCCGTTGAAACTACTAAATTTCAAGTTTAAGCGCAGTTTTCTCAGAATTTCGCGTAATAATCAATTTTGTTATTTATTCCATTTCCTTTTCAATGGCATCAAAAACTTAAACATATCTTTAAAAGTATAAAAGTTGTTTGAACTTAAAAAATTGAACTGCGTGTTAAGGCTAATTTACACGATTCACTATCATCCTTCACTTTGGATGAATCATCTGATTTGTAAAATGTAAATTGAGTTTCATCTTTAAAATGAAGATGATTGTCATCCACATTGAACAGTGAAAGAAGTAGAAGGTCTTCCTACTTTTGATGAAAGTGAAAGCAAACTGAACTGATGTGTCATTCGTACTAAAACACAATTGAAAGGTGTTAACATAATTTGAAGCAGAAAGTTTATATTTTTATATTTAATTGCTGAATAGCTTTTATTTACTTAATTTTTTTAAACGTCAATAAAATTAATCAGCCAGAGAATATATTTTGACATTCAACACCGAATCATCCATCAAATTTCAAATTTACACTTTGAATAATGTAAATTAAAAATTGATTCACTGTCATCGTTCAACGTTCACTATCATCGTTTTTAATGAAATGTGTAAATTCGCCTTTAGCTCTTGTGCTAAAAACAATATTGAGCATCAAAGTCTTTAGCCCCCTTTTTACCGACTTTTAGACAACACACCAGAATGAAACCTGTATCATTTGAAAGCTATGGTTCATAGCAAGTGCACAATTTAATTTTTGTTGAAATGTTTTGTTATTAAGATAGGTAAAAATTAAATACACTTTTTTCCCGTATAAAAACAGCAACAAGAAACCAAGCCACACATTCTACTCACACATTCATTCGCTCTATTGAAAGTCGCTAGAGTGAAAAAAGAGCTACGTGGTTGTTGTAGCTTTCTCTTTCGGACACATTCAACCAGCGTTGCTGAGACATCACAAAATAGTAATAAGGGTATTCTAAATAAAAGTGCATACTTTAAATGTAAAATAGAATGCAGATTTATTGAGCCAGTGTTGATATTTTTATTGTATTATATAGTTGACATGTTTCGATTAAATATTCTGGGGGGTTGAGGGAGATGGGGTGCGTTACATCACAAAAATATTTAGATTTTGATCTTTGACATGAAAAATAATCGTAAAAAGAGCGTTTCTTAAATGAAAGCTCAACTAAAAGAAATGGAGGAAAATGATGTAAGAGGAAATTTTAGGCATTGTTAAGATGTGCAAAAATTTATGCATGCATTTTTCGCCATCTCATATGGATATTTTATGGAATTTATTTTATGTAAGATGTAACATGTGTGAATATATATTGTGATGGTGAAATTTCTTACAAATAGTAAATTATGAAAAATTCCCGTTATTTACTAAAATTTAATATATTATTTCGAAATATCAAAAAATAAAGATTTTCTCAGAGCAACGTATTTTTGTATGAAAAGTCCTTGATTAAGAACAAAAAACGGTATGCAGTAATATCATTTTAAACGTACCATAAAAATGAAAATTACCGAATAAACATCTCCGATTTGGTTGAAGTTTTGCATGGGGAATCACTGTCGGAAATTAAAAACTTAATTTGGAGGAAAAAAATTTTGATAACAAAATTGACAAAAATCGACAAAATCATCGAAAATTGAGTTTTACGAAAATTCATATCTCAAACATTTGTAAAGCGAATGTTAAGTCGTTTGAAAGGTAATTAAACAGACTTTATTTTTGAAAATAATGTTGGGAAATTTTGGTTGTTGGGGGTTCCATCCCTTGTGGTAAGGCAATTGATTTCAAAGTAGATGTTCGCAGAATACTATTTTAAAATTTTAAATAATTTTTTTTTTAAAGCTGGTAAAATTACTTTTTTAGCAATATAAAAATTAAGGTGGAGGCTTATGGAGACATGATTATTTTAACATCTAAACACAAATATTTTTTGATTAACAAAGGAGTTTCTTAATCGACGTTTTATTTTGAGCTACCGTTGGAAAGGTAACAATATGACACAAAATGAGGGTCATTTTCTCGGGGATGAACCAAACCAATCTCAAAGTATTTTACATCAAGTCCCTTTTTGCTCCACTACGTCACAAATATTTCTTACAGCGGTTTTAAATTTGACTTTTTTGGTCAAAAATAGAAATGTTAAACTTAATTCAGGGTGGTTCTTATCTTCAGAAGCTTTAATTAAAATTTTCTGGGGAGTATTAGTTCAGAACACTTCAACCCCCTAGCTAGTTCCATTATAGGTCAATTTTACCCATATTTTGGAAAATACCCTATAAGTCAACTTTGCAGGAAGGTCAAAGATTAAAATATACCAAAAAAATATTCTCCAAAAAATTTCACTAGAGGTCACCCAAGACAAGTTACCTCTTCGAGTTAAAGGTTTCACATAAAAAACGGACCGAAAAGATAATACATTTATTTTGTAGCAACTATTGCGTTTTGCGATAAAAAATATCTTCATTTAGTAACGGTATAAAGCTACAATTATATTCGTAATATTTTATCATTTTTTTTTAAATTTTTACAGATACAGAGGAAAGAAAACACCAGGTGTAGTTCTGGCTGAAAGTTGTTGGTGGAAGGTTCAAAACAACATATGAAGAAATTAATAAAAACGGGAGTGAAGACGAATTTCAAGAAATAGATATAAACCTCTCTAAGGTATATGATATTTCTGGCCAGAACAGTGATAATGATATGGATACTACTTAAAAAAAACATTAAAATTACCTAACTTGAAAATAAAGGTATTATCTTTTTGGTTCGTATTTTATGTGTAACCTTTAGCTCGTAGATGTTGCTTGTCTTGGGTGACTCCTAGTGAAATTTTCTGAAGAATATTTTGTTGGAAGGTTTTAACCTTTGAACTTCCTCCAAAGTTGACTTATGGGGTCTTTTCCAAAAAAGGGTCAAATTGACCCATACTGGATCCACCACTGGTGGTTAAAGTGTTTCGAAAAAATATTCCCCGGAAAATTTTAATTTAGGCTTTCCAAGACAAGAACCACCCTATGTTAAGTTTAACATATAATTTTTTATATTTTTTAATTTCATTTTGACCAAAAAAATTTAAATTTACAACCACTGCAAAAAAAAATTTGTGATGTAGATTGGAGGGGGGTAATGTCGTGCACTCAACTTTAAAGTGCTCGTAAAGCCGTACATGACAAGCGAATACAACGAGTAAGCATACGATCGAAAGATAATTTGGTTGGTAACATTTATGTGTAACAATATTCGTGTAGCATGAAATCGTGTTAGTAGGAATTAAAAAAAAAATGTGCACGACATTACCCCCCTCAAAATTTGTGGGGTAATGTCGTGCATTGTATTGTAAAGGTATCAGAATGTGTGAAAAACGATAGGTAGTGGTTCGATTCAAGAAGATATAGCATTATTGTTTATTTATATATTATTGTTAATTATAAGGCAATATACACAAGTCCGAAATATGATCAAAAAATACAATTTTATGAAAAGAAAAGTGAAAATAGGCAATTTGCTATATGAAACACGGAAAGAAAAACAATATTTTTTCAAAAAGTGCTTGACATTGAGAAAAAATTTTGGAAAATTTTATTTTGATTGTAGCGTTTTGTTATGGCTTCACGACTCCCTTGGTACACTAGGGCGACCGCGTTTACTTCCCTGTTCTTTTCTGTATAGTGCACGACATTGCCCCACATCAAATGCACGACATTGCCCCAAAGGTCGTTTTCAAGGTTGACTTCGACAAATCGGTAAAGAACAAAAATTTTTTCGATAACAATACATCTTTTTTTTCGGCGGAAAATTTGCTTTAAGAAAACACTTACCTGGTATATTTTCCTGCGAGACAAATAATTTTTCTGATCCGATAAAAAAACACTTTCGTCGTCCCGAGAACGTGCGATTTTTAAAAAAGTCGCACATATTGCCCTTACACATGGATATTGCTAGTATTTTATGCATGAGCTCTGTAGGTCAGTAGGCCCATACCTTACCAACGGCTGGTATATCATTCAATTTTTTATGCTAAAAAAGCCAGTGCACGACATTACCCCCTGCACGACATTACCCCCTTCTACTCTAGTAGAGCAAAAAGCGACTTGGACTTTTATTATTGATATCAAATACTATCGTTTGAGATTGGTTTGGTTCACCCCCGAAAATATGTGTTGCACTGTGTAATTGAAGGGACTAAAATAAAAAAAAAATTTGAGAAATTTCGCTGGTTAGAGTTTTCATCTCTTGTGGTAGGGTAATTGATTTCAATGTGAGGGTTTGAGGAACATCTTTTAAAAATTCAATACATTATAAACTAAAGGTAAAAGGTAAAGCTGGCAAAATTACCTTTTAAAAAATATAAAAATTAGGGTGGGGATTCAATAGGTTAAAGAGATATAAACATCTTAACAAAAAGTTAAATTAAAAAAATATTATTTATATTGTAAAATATTATTTATAAATAAAATTACGATATCTCATGACCCCAAAAAGAAAATTAAATTCTGCTTTTCGAAAAATGCGAAATCATGAGAGAAATCATAAGAGGCAGATAGGTGTTTAAAAGAAATATTGTAATTGAAAACTGAATAGTACCATCTTATGCATACATTTGTCACATCTAAGAATCACCTCAGGTGTAATAACAGCTATGAACTATTTCCGACAATTGTCTTCATTTATTGAGTTTTTTGTGGGTGAGGGAGGTTTCAAAAAGCTGACTGAAAGGGAAATGTTTGAAAGAAATGGTGGCCGGATTAATAAGAGATCCAGGTCATGCACTTTACTAATTTAGACTTCTTTGGAGAAGTTTAGAGACTAATTTGGAAGCTATATATGCTCTGTTGAAAAACTTTTTTATAAGCGATTCTTAGCAAAACGGAATGACAGAGATTGTGTTCGTTTTTATGTAATTTTAGTAAAGGGTTTATGTTTTATTTATAATTATAGTAAAGGGTTTACAGCCTTCAACGCTACAAAAATGACAAACGAGTGCTGTCATTTTCCGTAACATACGCTACGTTAGTGTTCATTTTTGCTCACTTATTTACAGACAGCTGGTTGAATTTCGACCGCAGGCGATACTAGTACTAATTAAGCCTGTAACTCTGTAGTAAGGTTATTTCCGAAAAAGTGAAATAAACGAAAGGGTCATTCTTATTAAAAACATACATAAATTTTAAATACAATGATACAAATATATTTAATAGGACCGTCAAAGTGATGCATGAACGCTACCAAGACTCATTAGCCAATGAAAGTGTAATTTCTTATTTATAAACAAATTTTATAACTTAGTCGATTTTCATCCATCATAAATGAACATTCATTTTGTTCTTATTAAAACGTATTTTTAGAAAAATATTACGTTTATAGTAGTTCTTAACAAATCTTTGGCAGCAAATATGTACTTAATCGTCAAATTTGAAAAAGTTGGAGAACAGGTAAAACTGTTAGGTTTGGCCGATTATAACTCAAAAAGTTTTTATTTTAGTACTAAAAATATGTACATTAGGCCGGGTCGATTTGTGGGGAGGCAAAAAAATCGCCCATTGCTCAGTGAAAATCATATTCTAGGGATCAAAATAAGAAACTTTGTCCGAAGAACTATACCTATAAAACGAATTCTAATGCCCCAACTTTTGACTTTTGTCCCGTAGGGTCAAATTTTGAAAAATCCCTATTTGACCCATTTAGAGTGCTTTAGATTAGAGTGCAAATGTATGACCGACCCCCACTAATTTTGGAGGGCCAATCCACACATGCGAGTGGCATACCCCCTGGAACCCCCCTGGAGGCTCCCCATACAAACATTTAAAAAAATCAGCATTTTTGGCACTTTACATGAAAAAAATCAGCCAGGAGAGTTCCAGGAGGTGTGCCACTGGCATGGGTGGATCGGACCTCCAAAGTTAGTGGGGGTCGGTCATACATTTGGACTCGATTGGGGTACTCTAAATGGGTCAAATAGGGATTTTTCAAAATATTACCCTACGGGACAAAAGTCAAAAGTTGGGGCATTAGAATTCGTTTTATAGGTATATTTCTTCGGGCAAAGTTTCTTATTTTGATCCCTAGAATACGATTTTCACTGAGCAATGGGCGATTTTTAAATCAACCTGCCCTAATGTACATATTTAAAAAGCTTTAGTTTTATCTTTCAAAAGCTGTTTTGAGTTGTTACTTGGCACTTGGTAAATCAAGTACCTAAAAATTGGTTTTTTAAAGGTAAAGTTTAATTTTGGGGTGTATGAGCCATTTCAAGTATGGTGTTGTGCTTGTAATCGATCAGATCTACAACCTATACAATGTCACGTCAAAAGTGCATTTTCACTCTAGCACCGTAATATTAGTTTATTATACGTTTCAACTTTTACTTTTATATCTTTTTGTATTTTCAATATTTGTGGGTTACAGAAAGTGTTAATTAAGTTTTACTATATGTTAACGAATTTGAGCATTGTTGCAATAAGATTTATCTTATTTAAAGAGTTGCTTTTTTATTCAAAAAAGAATTGGAATGGATACTTTATATTATAAGTAACATTCAATTGAAAACAGATTATCCTTGAATTAATAATTTTTGTAATGTAAAAAACTCTCTATTTTTATGCAAATTATTTTTGCTAATTTTTCAATACTCCCTCTTCTTTACTCGCCTTGCTGCGCCACTTAACAACGTAGCAATTCTCTTCAATAAGCCACCGCCATGCTCTAGTTGCACTGCAGATGGCGCTCGCGGCTTTAATTTCCTTTTGAATTTTCTAAAATCCACATCAACCGGATGTCGTGCGCTGATTCCGGCGGGCTAGGGAATAAAGCTCAATCAACATGGCTGAGGCCATGCATTGCTGGTGCCTTTCGAACTGAAACAGGACTGCAACACAACAAGAAGCTGTAAGTTGCATAAAACGAAAAGAACAGTGGATGTGGGTGGAGGTTGAAGAAAGAGCGTCACGAACAACGAATTTGTCGCCAACATTATTGATGTTGTCCTCGTTGTCATCTATTCGCCAAAATCTATTCATTCATTGAAAATCTGCTGCTGCTTCAACGCCAACCAGTGAGTAGCGAGTGAGATGCATCGATGTGCTTTTCAGTGACTTTCTTTGTAAAATTGTTGTTGTAGTCTTTGTGCGAGCATCTGGTAGAATTTTGTCTGAAAAACTGGACAAAATTCAACCAGCTCCATTTGAACACAGAAGAAATTTTCAATTTAATCATGAGCATTTGGTGCACTCCCTTTTGGTTTTGTTGTGGTTTATATTTTTAAAGAATTCTTTGCATAGCAGCCGTTGCTGCTCCGTTGCAAAGCACACAAACGCTGCGTTCATCCGAGAAGTACGAGCACGCCATCAGTGCAGCTTGAGCAAAAGACACTCTAATCCGGCCCAAATTGATATTGACAGCAGAAAGAATGAAAATTAGGTAGGAGTCACATACGCGCCAGTGCCACCGAGTTTGGGGGGCCAAATTGTTGCGTAACGCTCTCGATGTCTGGGCAACGGAAGGGAGGCGGAAGGAACTACGTTGTCTGCTTAAATGTCTGAACATCTTCCGGATGCTGTGGTTATGGCTGCTTTTGCTTCTTCTCTTCCATCCAACTATTTTCTGCTCAAGCTGATGGCATGAACAATGTGACAGCTTGTAAGCTGCAGTTGGTCGGATCAAAGTGGGGAGTGGTGGGCTAAATGGATTGGGCGCGTAGGAATGGTGATGGTGATGATGTTCGAAGAACATGTGCTGCAGTTTAATTTAGTTATTATTTTGTTTGTTTGTCTTGTTGGGTCAAATATTACGACGTTGTGTTAAAATTACAAGAAAAAAGTGTAAAAAAAAATAGACAAAGGCGGAGATTATCTTGTGTCTTGAAAAAAAAAGTAAAAATAAAATAAGAATAGGAGCTTAAAGTTTTAATATAAGGACAGCAAAGAATTTTGTTTGCCTCGGTAAAGTTCTTCGAAAGCTCTAGCATTTTTGTTTTAAGTCCCTCTATAAACGGATTTTTATTTTTGCTCTGCAAAGCTGTGTTGCACACTATGAAGAACAATGAAGAAATCTGGCCAACATGAGACACAGGCATGGAATTAAAAGTCTGCGCATTGCATGAAATAAAAGTCATTTATGTGGAAACGTTGATCCCAAAAGCAGTGACAATCAGAACGGCAAACAGTTGAAAATCCAACAAAATATTAAAGTAAATCTGCTTTCCCACAAACACACAGGCACACCCACACTCTTGTAATGGGTTAATAAAATAACACTCGTATTAAATTGTTATTAAAAAGGCTTAACATGCACACTCACTCAGATACAGTTTGGCGACCAGTGTTGTTTGCAAAGTTCATGAAGTAGAGCATAAAAACTGTGGTGAAAAGATGGGTTCGTATGCAATTCAGTCTACTCAAGCCCACAACAAATACAGACAAAATTGCCAAATAAAAGAAAATAAGAAAAGAATATCCTAGGACAGTGATTCTCAAACTTTAATGTGGATATTGTCATTATGCTGGCCCAAAATGAATTGAAGAGCTTTATTTTTTTAAACATGTTGACAAATAACTTTAATTACATCTAAAAACTCTTTGTTAAAATTTTGTTCTTAAATATTAAAAAGGATATTTTAATAATAAAATAAAAAAATAAATAAAAAATAAATAGAAAAATATTAAAAAATATATAACCCCAAGGCATTAAGAATATTGGTTTATCGGAAAATTTGGTCAGATTTCGCGTTTTTACAAATAGAACGTATAAATTCACTCATGGTTCAACTTAATGTTTTCAAATTAGATATGAAAACAAAGTATTTTATTTCCTTAGATCAAATATTTTAAACGGTTTAAACGTAACACAAATTTAGTTGACGTTAGTTAAAGTATAGAATTCTCCTAAAAAAAGGACGTAGTTATGTACATGGTGAAATTCTTTTGTTCATAATAAACATTTTTCTTAGTATATATATAGTCTTTTTGTAAAGTCATTTATTTTTTAAGTAGGGGCTTTCCATAGTGACTAGTGGGACAATTTACTCTGAAATCCCTAATGTTTAGACCTGTAACTGAGTACTTTGATGTAATATAATGATCAAATAGATATAAAACAAAAGATTATGAACCGACTTATAAAACTTTTACCGAAAAAATAACGCATATAAATATTTTGGTGATATTTCATTGGTTAAAGAAGTGTGACTGGTGGTACAGTCAAAAATACCTCACCTCCGCCTTCTGCACTGCCAATAGAGATTTAAGCCCAAATACTATACATAGCCAGATGTCTTTTACAATGCAATGAAATGATGAAGTCTACGTATTTCAATAGAAACTTAAAATTGGCAACAAGTTTAATAAGTTTAGTGGAAATTGTGACTGGTGGGACATTGTGGGATTGGTGGAAAAAATCATACGATCATGTAAAGATCAAGTAAATTTTTTTTTGCCCTAGAAAGTTTTAAAATATTTATTTATTTAGAAAATTAACTATTAAATTTAACTATTATACACTGCGTTCAGAATAAATTGGTTATAATCATAGCAATTTAAGAAAATAACTCATTTTCTCATTTCCCGTAGAATGCCCCTGTGTAAAAAGTAGTCCTTTATACTATTTATGTATTTATGTATTATAAATCGAATAACGACTATATTCGAAAATCTTATTGGGAAAATTTAGATATAAAATGCATGGTTGCTTTGTAGTGATCAGAATATAATTCGAAAAACTCTAGCACAAAAAATATTATTTTGTTAAAAAAATATTGGTAAGCAACAGCAATATTTAAATGCAAATGTAATAAAAATCTCTATCTACCCGTAAAATAGGGTTTTTTTTAATAATAGAACATATCATTAAGAAAAAAGTTTTTTACTTAAATTTTTTCAAAATACGGCGACGTGAAGTGGACCTGTGAGGTGAAATTTTTTTAAAAAAACCTTTGTAGTTAAAAAAATTATAAAAAAAAATTTGTTTATGGATTTAAAAGAAAATTGATTATATTTTTTTATTCTGGAATCAAATTCGAAACATTTTTCCATTTCAAAAAAAATTTCAAAAATATACGTTGATAAATATAATCAATTTTTTATGTAAATCCATAAACAAATATTTTGTTTTAAATTTATTTACACTCAAAAATGTTTTTTAAAAAAATGTTGCTTTTCAGCAACTCCAATCTTTCGATGTCTATAACTCAGCACCCAATGCAGATAAAAAAATATGGATTAATGTAATTTTTCTAGGAGAGCATTATGGCAAAATTTGGAAAAAATCCAACACCCATCATTTTTTTGTAGTAAATCAAATTTTTAGTTGGGCCACTGTAGTTTCTGATATTAAATAAACAAATAATTTTTTAACTGAGGCCGAATAGCGTCTGAACAAGGGCCGAACGCTGGCCTAATAAGGCGAGTCAATCAAAATGTCACTCCATGCAGCAGCAAGCCCCTAAATGCATTAAAATAACCAGACACAACGAATGTTGTTTGTCAACTTTTTAAATAAATGCCAGTGCACTATGAATGTAGACAGAATTTTAAAAGCAAATGCAAATAACGGCGCCATTAGCATCCGCAACGTAAGGTAAAGGATTTTTTTATTGATTTATATCGCACCCTTACAATAAAAGTGAACTAACTAAAAAATTGCAATTTGTGGGAAATTAGCAAGAAGGTCTTCAAAAAAGTATTGTGCTGAGAAAATTGCAGGAACCGAAAATAACAATTTTTTCGAAATTTCTATTCAAAAAGTCAAATGGAAAGAGTAATTCTATTCTGTCAATAAATAGTCAATAAATAATCGCTAATGTTTGACCAATTTTATTTCGATCAAAAATAAAAGTTAAAATTTTAATTTAAAAAGTTAAAATTTAACTTTTATTTTTTGATCAAATATAAAAGTTAAAATTTGACTTTTATTTTTTTTTATCATAAGTCAAATTTTAACTGTTATCTTTGATTAAAAATTAAAAGTGAAATTTTAACTTTAATTTTTGATCAAAAACATTAAAATAAAATTTTAACTTATAGTTTTGATCGAAAAAATAAAAGTCATATATAAACTTTTATTTTTGATAGCAAAAAATTAAAGTCAAATTTAAAATTTTTTTTTTTTATCGAAATGAAATCAGTCAAAAAATAACGATTATTTGTTGTCTTTTTGAAAAAATTATAACCGTAACGGTCCCTGGAAAATATAAATGTACTCCTCTCATGTTTTTCAAATTTTAAGTTTTTGCGGATTAATAGACACTTATTACAATACGCTTTTTAAGGTCACTTTACAGCAAAATAAGAAGTTGCAAGAATTTTTAGTTGGGTATCTTTTATATTAAGGGTGCGATATGTGGTCGTATAAACGCTTCATCAAATTTGACGAACAACGAATGTGAATGCTTTTTTCATTTCTTGTTACATTATGCTTATTGTTTACAAACGGTCACAGTTCGGCCCTTATTTGACTGATGTTCGGGTGAGTGGGCTTTTTTGATTATTTTGAGACCATGTTCGACTTTTTTGTCTCCTTACGGTTCCTGTTCGACCGATGTTCGGTGATTATATTATTATTCAGAGTTTTCGTAGTTAATTTTTTTACGCCAAAATTTTTGGAGCGGTGTGAAATTTCGCTTTGATGATATTGGTCATTTTTCATAAATATACCTTCTCATTACCCGTACCGATTTGAAACATATTTTAATGCTCGAAAAAATGTTGAGTTAATTGTCAGAAGTCAGTAGGTCGGGCAACTCGATGCACTTAGGTTCGTCCACATTTTTTTTTTTTTTTTTGCTAAATAGCCTGTACTTAAAAAAAGTATTTAATAAATAATTGAAGGGCTTATTACAAGAATATGATAAGCCAAATACAAAATATTTTAAAATAATCGACTCTTAAATTTTTAAAAGGTTTATTTTTGTATGAAGAAATGGATTTGAACACGTAAACTTTTACAAATAGGTTAGAAAACTAATAAGAACTAGCCAAAATCTCTTCAGTGGCTTTTTGTAAAGCATTGAGTAATGTATACAGCCTAAAAAACTGATTTTTTAGGCAATGTGGCTTATCACGTTATTGCAATAAGCTCTTCAATTTAACTTTTTAGTTCGTATTTTAAACTACCCATTACCCATACCCATTACCCATGCCCATTAACCTTTCTTTACCCATATCCGAATTTTTAAACCCTAGCAGCACCCCACATAATTTTTAGAAAACCGTTTTGCCAAATGATATTTTAAGAAAAGGCGTTTAAAGTTTATTTTTTGTTCGTATGGAATTTATTACTACCTATAATTAAGAAAGTCGAAATTCGTCAAAATATTTTATAAAAAAAATTGCAAACAAAATTTTTAGATTCTTCGAAAATCAAAATTTAGATCATGTCTTTAACTTATATAAAGAATGTTTGCGAAAGCAAAAACCATTCTTTCGTGCTTTTTTTTAGAAGTAAGCCATTAAACAAATTTCTTCCTTGGTAATTGATTTAAAATAGTTTAATCATTAAATGCTTTGTGCCACAACTAAGATTCACATCACTTAAAGATTACTGACTCTCTCATTTTTTTCACATTACTTGTCCTAATTTTGCTCAGTGTTTCAACAGTATTATATTTAAAATTCAAATGTTTTATTCCATTACATTAAATAGTGGCACATTTTTTGATTTTCTCTTTTATTTTTTTTTATTTTTTTTTTTTTTTTTTTTGTTGCCGTTACTAATGTTCGAATTACAACTAATATGCCCGCAGCCAGTTAGCCAGCCTCAAAAAAGATACGCCAACAATATTTAGATACGCCAGCAAAACTCCTAACAACCGTAAAAAAAAATTTCCTTAAATAACCTTTAAAGATATGCCATAAAATGAAAATTTAAAAATGGTTTCAGAATTAAAATAAAAAAATCTGGCACAAAATGAAGACGAATGAATGAATGAATGAATAAATGGTTGGTTTGTAAATTTGTGGCACGTACCAGAGCGCATACTTAATAAAGAAAAATACAAGTTAAGGAAGCGCCAACCATTAACAAAACAGCACAGGAGATGTTGAAAAAAAAAAAAACAAACAAGAATGTCCATTCCATAACAAAGCATATAAAATCGTAGAAAAATTGCAAATACAGTCAAAATTTTCTTCAAAATTTTTTTTCTTCTTAAGAAAGCAGGAAATAAAAATGTAGCAGGCGCGCACACATTTCATAGAGCAAAAAAAAACAAACAAACAAAAAATTTCTTAAAATATAAGAAAAAGTAGCAAAGGGCAAAACAAATTCTTGTCTAAAAGAACAGCGGCTTAAGTCCCGTGATATTAAATTTAAGTACCCTATTTTATGATTTTATTATTGCATAATTTTATGACTGACAACATCAGTTTTCTAGACGTGCACTCAGCAAAATAAATATATATATATATATATATATATGTATATGTGAACTGTGAGTTATTGTATTGGGGCACATTTCAGGCAACATAAAAATGTTATTAAAAAATAGGCTTTTATTGGAACATTTTTGTAAAATTGAAATAAGGGTCTGAAGGAGAGGAGGAGTGATAATAAATTTAAAAAGCTCAATGTGTGCTGCCATATCATGAATGTTCTATTTTTTAGAGCGGCCTTTTAGGCGCTTTACCGGCAGGATTTTGAGTTTATTAGGTTTTATTCAATTTCTATTCAAAGCATTTACGAATGGCGGTATGTTAATATAAAAATATTGTTAAATTTTTTTTTAAGACTGCATATTTTTTTTAATGTAAGAAACTTTTAAGTGTGTTCCTCAAAGTATCATAATTTCTTGTTTGTAGCTAATAACTTTACACTTATCTCAACACATTTACCTTAAAATTTTAAATTGAAAAAGAACTTGTGTGAAAATCTTTATAAAAGTTATTAAATAATATCTGTCAATATTTATTTTCCATCCGTTTGAACCAAGCATTAAATTTAATTAACATAACAAGTACTTCTGTTAATTTAATACACATTAAATTAAATTTACATAACAAGTTCTACTGTTAAATTAATACACTTTAATTCTGATCCGCTTAATAATTCGCATCATTTCACAACACTCAAGCCGTTCAATTCGAACTTTAAGCAACGTGCTCTGAACTTATTGTTAAATTATAGAAAACTCAGATTTTTTAATATAACGTTTTAAAAGCGCTTTCAGTACAAATAATATGCGAAACCAGTGGCGGATCCAAACACTCCATTTTGGGGGAGGCGATCCAAAACACATGATCCCAGCTAGCACAGATTTCGATTTGTAACAAAAAATTGTTATAATTCGATGGTATTCCAGTTTTTGTAAACAAATTTAGTCACAAATGGGTTGTATTAAAGTTTCAAATAAGTAATTTGTAACAAATCATTCGTTCTGTTGCAAATAAGTTAAACTAGGGTGTTAACTATGTTACGAATAAATGCACTTGTTATAAAAATGTTTCATAAAGTTTTGAAAAAATAAATAATGTTTGCGTTAAATTAACATTATTGCATTTCTTTTTGTAGCACCTATAAAAAATGTGGTTGCATCACAAATACAGTAACGAGCTAGCAACCTAAATGCGACTAAGTTGCATTTCAAATATTTCGTTGAACGGCAATAAATAATTGTGAAATTATGAGATTTTGTTTTATTAAAATGTGGTTTTTATTCAGTTACAAGAACATTGGAAATAGTCATTGCAACCTTATGGCTGTATTGAGGTGATCATTCAGTTCCAACAACTTTAGCCAACATTATTATAACTCAAAAAATTTAGTTAGGAAAAATAACTTTGAATTGAGGTTTTTATTAAGTTGCAAGAATATTGAAAATAATCATTGCAAACTTGTGCTGTATTAAGGCTATTATTCAGTTGATGCAAGTTTAAAAACATAATTGTGACTTACACAATTTTGCTTGATATAAGAACGATGTATTGAGGTTATTATTCTGTTACAAGAACTTTAGAAAAAACCATTGCAACTTATGTAATGTAATTAGTTGCATGAACGTTGTATTGGAGCTATAATTCAGTTGCAAGAAGTTTTGAGTAAAATTGTTGTTAGTAAATGCTGCATTAAAGTTATTACTCAGTTGCAGCAACTTTAAAAAAGTATTCGCAACTTTTGATATTTAGTTAGTTGCAAGAACTATGTATTGAGGTTATTGTCAGTTGCTACAACTTTAGCAAACATTGTTATAAATCAAAAAATATAATTAGGAAAATACCGTTGAATTGAGGTTTTTATTAAGTTGCAAGAACATTGAAAATAATCATTGCAAGCTTGTGCTGTATTAAGATTATTATTCAGTTGATGCAAGTTTAAAAAAAAAACTTAATTGTAACTTATAAAATTTTGCTTGATATAAGAACGATGTATTGAGGTTATTATTCTGTTACAAGAACTTTAGAAAAAACCATTGCAACTTATGTAATGTAATTAGTTGCATGAACATTGTATTGGAGTTCTAATTCAGTTGCAATAAGTTTTGAATAAAATTGTTGTAAGTAAACGCTGCATTAAGGTTATTATTCAGTTGCAACAACACTTTTAAAAATATATTTGTAGCTTTTGATATTTAGTTAGTTGCAATAACTAGGTATTAAGGTTATTATTCAGTTGCAAGAACTTTGGAACAAAGTGTCTAAAAACTTCATACTCGCCATATTTTATTTTTTTCTACACTATGAATTTTGATTGGAATAAATTTAAATACGATTTTCTTTAGTATTTATTATTTTCACTTAGAATTTTCATTGCAATGTGACACTAGGAACTTAAAAAACTATATTGAGCTATATATTAAACATTATGATTAATTCAAATAAAAGACTAATTATCCAGTCTTCAGTGACTTTATATATAAAGTTCATATGTATGAAATACAAAAAAGTCTACATAACTTAAATGAAAATAAAAAGAAGGGAATAAAATTGTTGTCTTAAATTTTAAAATTATATTAACTACTAAATTTCCAAACCCTGTTTGAAAAATCTAATCACGACACGAAAAATCTAATCTGCGCTTCCGTGTTTTGCCATATCTATCGACGACTTGATTCACAGTCACTTTAATGTCATTATGAATATTTTATAAACAAGTCCGTTCAATCTTTCATCTGTTGCCCTAGAATAAGTTTCAAATAGTAATGGTTACTATCGAACAAAAATATTTAAATTATTCGATAGTTTAAAATCATTCACTCATTCGATAGGTTTTTTTTTATTCGATATTTTTTCATTTGCACTTCGTTTGCTTACCTTCAACTGATTGAATGAATTGTGAGTACAGCAAAGTACTTTTAACAATACTGCTTGATTTGTGATCATTTGATAGTTCTTTGCAATGCTACTATTTTTATTATAATTCGATTGAATGAATAAGTAAGTAGTAGTAGTAGAATAATTTATTCGATAGTCAAAATCGTACTACAGTTCTTTGTTCTACACTCTAACAAAAATCCACGGGAATTTACTGGATTTACTGAATTTACGGGAATTGCTGGCAACAGATTTTCTACATTTAATATAGTTTTATTTCAGAGAGCCAAATTGAAAATATTTCACGCTAGAAAAGCGTAAAAACTTTGTCATTCAATAATTGCTCTCGCACTCTCTTTAAAAAACTCTCTTCTAAAATTATCTCTATCAATCTTGTCTTCGCTTATAAAAAAACGCTAGAAATGCGTGAAGTTTCTCAAATAAGTTTTGAACAAAGCAACAACAACAACAACAACAACAACTCTGTATAAAGTCAATCCAGTGTTACCAACTCCCAAACATATTTATCCCTTCAGTTTTAGTCAAAAACCCCTAAAATCGCTACAATTACTTGGAAATCCCCCCAAAACAAAAAAAAAGATCAATTAACATTTTGTTATAATCTTAAGTTATAAATGATTTAATATTTACAAAAGAATTCGGTTTCTTCGGTTTTTATTTAAAACAAGGTGAACTCAATTTTAAATTTTTGTTGTAAAAATCAAACACTTGAGTTGTCAAACCATACAAGTTTTACAGCTTTAGCAAAATATTTAGACGTCACGCTCACCTTGTTTTTTACACAATGGTAACGAGCAGAGAACGAAAAAGAGAAAAAATTGTTGAGGAGTTATAATAGCAAAATCGGACCAAATTCAAAAACTTCGAAGTAAATTTGATTATCCAATGCTTAAGAATATCAAAAAGTCCCTAAAAAAACCCTTTAAAGTATAAAACCGCTAAAAAATCCCATTCCACTTTTTCCCCCCCAAATTTAGGGGGAAAACCCCTAAGTTGGGAACACTGAGTCAATTACACATCAGATGGCGCTGCTCTTTCCAACCTCAGTAGGTTTGAATAATTAAGCTGTGACCATTACATTGTTTAAGTTTTATAAAGTGTAACACTTGTTTGAATAAACTCTTCGGAATCATATGACGTTAAAGAAAATGTTTTTATTTTAGGTCAAGCGTTATTAGTACTGCCAGAAAAGGGCATTTTCACCGTTTTTCGATAATTTTCAACGAAAATTGAAAACGAGAATAACACTTCTAAAAACGGGGAAAGTAAGATTGAAAAAGAGTAATTTCGTCACAAAACCAACAAAATATGTTATGATTTTTTAACATCTTGTTTTTAAATACATTTAAAAATTATCTGAGTCATCTTGAGTCTTAATTTAATATTATTACTATTTGAATTAGCCTGTTTGTTTAATTTAAATTCATTTGGACTACTGTAAGTTTAAACGTAATATTTTTCTCTGTTCAGCGTAATTTGACTTATTTGCTTGGAAAACTATGGAAAATGGGTAAATAAAACTGAGAACTTTTAAAAGATTTAATTTCTGGGACGAAGGCGGAGCATTAATTCCGTTGTGTTTCTGTTTATTTGAAAAATCTAAATATATATTGACTTAGAATATATGTCACTAAAAAATATTGATTTTTTAAATATACTTGCACAAGATGTGCAAAATTTTTTGGCATCATGTTTTAAGCTTAGAACTACAAATCCATTTTTATTACCTGTAAACTACAAACCGGGCTAAATATTTACCCCATGTGTTTCTTCTTCGTAAAATCTTTCTGAAAGCAGTAATCGGACTCTTAAGTGTATTAATTGTTTTAGTTTTTTCACGCCAAAGCAAGAGCAAATTTAATTAAATTAAAGTTTACTTGGTGAAAATCTATTTAAATAGCTAAAAGTACTGAAAAACGGTCGAACCGTCATTAACAAACAAAAATTTGTAACTTTATTTCTGAAATACCAATTTTCAAATCTTAAACGAGTTTTTAAAGAGAAAACATAAGGCTTTAAGAAAAAGAATACCAACACTATGTTTTTCTAAAAGAGTCTGTTTATTTGAGACTCTGAAAATTTTTAAAAAAAATCTTAATCTCATATATGGAAAGGTCAAATAAAAATCCTTGCAATATTGCTTTTCAAGAATATATTTCAGTTTATGTTATGCAAAAAGTGAAAAAAAGTAGTTCAGAGTGTGTAGTTTTAGGGTTTAATATGAAAATTGCAGATACAAGTGAAATATTCCCTAAAATTATAAAAAAGTTATATCGTTCATTTTTCTCTTCCGCATAGCTGTGCATGTCCTGAAAGAGCTTTTTCTGCCATAAATTTTAATAAAACTAATATAAGAAAGCCGTTAGACAACTGTACCGCAAATGTTATTTTACACACCAAGATACATATGAAAAATTAAAATTGCATAGGATTAAAAATCAAAAGAAAGTGTTTGCAGTTAGACTCAATTAATATGTACAAGTAATAAATGTGATATATTTTGTAAGGCATATTTTTAATTATATTAGTAAGGTTTGTATTGTTATAGTTTTTATTTAAAATAAAGCACTGAACTTTAGAAAGGGGGAAAAACGGGGGAAAAACTTATTGAAATGAAGAACAAAAAGGGAATGATCTCTCCCAAAATCTGGCAACACTGGGCTTAACACCCGCTCTAATAACGTGAAACATCGCTGCTGGAGCGTTTTAGGATTCTCTGAGCGATAACACGCTGAAATAGAGTGAAAAATAAAGAAAATTTACATATTTTAGGGCTCTCTGAGCGACAAAACGCCGAATTAGCGTGAAAACAGAGAAAATATACATATTTAAAAAAAACACTAAATTTTAAAGAGAATTGAAAAAACCCACCCCTTAGCGTGATATTTTTACAAAATCGCCAATAAATGTCGTGAAATTTCACAACATATATAAAAAAAAGCCGATTTTGGAGACAAATTCATCGGCATTTCCGGTGGCTAGAGACTCAAGCGATTCAGGATTCCTTTTTTTCACAAATGAGCCTGCCGAGTGTATAGCACTAGTTCTTGAATAATACATTTCTTTTTTGACATTTCATCTAAAATTTCTTGAAATTCATTGAAGAATATTGAATATCTGTTATATAGTTTTCTAACATATTGTGTAGATAATGTTATGTTTTCCAGGCAACAGCATAAGAATACAGTACTAAAAATGAAAATAAATCCAAAGTTGCTGTTGAAAATCTACTTTTTAAATTCATTATCACATTATCAAGGAATATAAGAATCATTTTCAAGAAGCTTTGGGGACGATCGCCCCTATCGCCCCAGCGTGGATCCGCGCATATGTACAACAATATAAAGCAATAAATAAAAAGCAGAAAATTGATTTTAAACATTTTAATTGCATATTCATGGGTTAATTTTTAAATTAACTTTCATTCTTATTTCTTATCTTACCATTTCTTAATTTGTCTGTTTTCTATCAAAAGAATTTTAAGTTTCATACAGATGCAAAAACATAATGTGTGGAGCACTTTTGAAAACAAGCAAACTTATTTTCTCTTATTGCTCTTCATTGCAATATTTATTGCTGTTGGTATTAAGTTTATTTAGATCACTAAATATTTGCAAATATTTTTTGAGTTTCTTGTAAACACATTTTGCCTATTGGAAAACACAAACACTAGAATTATTTTTTTACCCTAAAGCTCAGTTCAGTTTCATGTGAAATTCCACTCAAATCTCCATACAAAAAGTGACAGCTGCGAAACAACTGTGGAATTTTCACAACATTTTCATCAGAACAGTACTCTGTTCCGCTGCGTGAAATTATCGTAAAATGTTGCTGAGCAACATTTTTCACGACGATTTAATTGTACTGCCTATTTATTTTGAAGTGAAAAGAGAAAAATCATATGAAATTTTCCCGCTCACTCTTTGATTCTCTCTGAGAAATGTTGCCATAGAAATTCCTCGCAACAAACTTTAAGTCAGATATTTCACGCAACAAATAAATAGGTGTTGCCAGCGAAATTTCACGCAAACGAACAGAGTACTAGGCTTTAGCAAAGAAAAACTGTTTAAAAACTTTCTCTCTGACTTTGAAATTCACAACTACACTACATCTGTTTCAGTTAACTTCATTAACTTCGTTTAAATCTTCACATAACATTAACTTTGAAATAGAACGTTTCATTCCAAATAAAACGCAACAAAAATACTCAATTTTATTAGAATTAAATTTTTTAATACATTTCTTGCTCGCAAGATTTTTGTACTATCTTTAAAACAAAAATAAGCTTACAAATGGAAAAAATTAATACGCAGCATGCTTACAACAAATTTTGCAACATATAAACACAAATCCCGCCGGCACTAAAAAGCGTTGCCAGCTGTCTGCTTTTCAGCAAAAATAGAAGTAATTTATTTAAATGAGGCACAAGCTTTTTTTTCTCCAATATATATTATTTGCGTACAGCATTTAAGAGGAGGAAGACGGAAACCTCAAAAATACACAAATGTTGCCAACATGCGTCAATTTAAGGCTCATTGTTTAAAAGTTTCCCTGCGTTTTTATTTATTTTTTATTTTTTTTTTTTTTTTACTATGTTTGATGTTTGCGAAACAGCTCACAAAATAACAGGCACAAAAATTACAAAACAACAATAATAAGTGGCGCTCACTTTAAAGCTATTCCCAAAGCTATTAATATAATAAAATATGCAAAAAGAAACATTAACAATGAATGCAAAGAAAGCAACGAAAAAAATATGTTCAAAAAAAACGAGCGAAACATATTCCCAATCGAATTCACTTCCAATTTAAATTTTTTTTTTTAAGAAAAATGAAATATAAAAAATGGTAAAGACGAAAATATGTTAAAATTCTTTCAAAATTGGATGAAAACGTAGCGCAGAGCTTAAAAATTTTAAACTTTGTAAAAGGCGAAAATATATTTTAAAATCCGTAGCATGTACTAACATAACAACATTTACCCCTGCTCTAGCCCCGCTCCTTCCCTCCCCCTGTGGCAACGCTTTTATGACATGAAGTCAACACACACACACACATACTACACTAAGCTACAAAAATATTTACCCAGCATCATGCGCCATGAACAAAATTGCCAAGCTTTCGATTGGGGCGCCTAGCAAAAAAAAAAATAACGGTATTAAAGCCCAATTCATATCAGCTCGTAGCTCGTTAAATTAGCATATTAAAGGACTTCAAAAGGGACTTCTTTGCATATGCTACACCAAAGTTTTTTGCTGGGTTTGACTAAAGGTTCGCTTACATGCAGATGCGTAAAATATACAAAATATACACAACAACAACAATAACAAAAGCACACCAACAAAACTGGCTAGAAGTTCAATAAATAAAAGAAAAACAAACACTCGCTTTACGCTTGTACATAAGGCGCATATCCTGTGATGACATTGAATCCACAGTGTAACGTGTGTCGCTTACCGTTAAACTCAACTTTTACGTTAACGGGGCTTTGAACGATATGATAAAGTGGTAGAGGGCGGGGGCGGTGTAAACCATACGTTTGCTGATCAACACATATGCAAATATCTTGACTGAGGTGTGGAAAGAATTCTGAGATTAGAGAGTGCACAAAAGTAAAGAGCAGTGATGCCCACCATGTAGCTCATTTGGCAAAATTTCTCAGTTAGTTCTTATTACTCAATTCATGGACACGTTATGCTGATGCCGTTTCTACCGTGAAACACAAGAATTATTTTGTCATATTTAAATATATAAATTCAGTGCAGTTTGTTGTTTACCGCAAATTTTTCTTAAAATACCACAATCTAGTATAAATATATTTTTAAATGTCTGTAAATGTGCGCCAAGTTATCTCCCGTGCCGATTAACGGATTTAAAAATAATTTTGACACACAATTTGAAAAGAATGCAATCTAAGGCTATGTGAAAATTTGATTAGGAAAAGTAGCGTGACACCTCCCATACAACTAAAATCATTTTAATGGCTTAGCTGTTTTGAGTAATAAGAACTTTTCACGACGGAGCATAAAGACTTCAATCCCCTTTTTCCAATGTTCCTACATTTTATTATGTACGATGGTATTACCAAATGGTATATTTTTGTACCAAGTTTCCATGCTCAATAATATATAGTTTAAGAGGTAAGACATTTAAACGATTCGAATTGTATTGGAGGTGCCTCCATTCTTTTTCCATTTACATTATTTACAAACACATTTTTGTTGAAAAAACTTATTGACTGAATAGTTAAAATGTCTTACCTTTTAAACTATAAACGATAGAAACACCATTCACTAGCATCATATACTAAAAAAGTTACACGCTTGTAAAAATTTGTCGGTGATGGCATTGTAATGCAGAACTGTAAGAGGGATTTTACAAAATCTTGTTTGTGCTATTAAGATCGAGAGTTTATTTTCATTATTTAACAACACTTTGATTTTATTCGTCTGTTTAGCAACATCGTGTTTTCTAACATAAAGCTTTGCAGCGAAGTGTGTTTGTGAAAACTATTAATCCTTATGTGTAAGCAAGAATGAAGTTTTTTACATAAAATAGCTAAGTAGTATTAAATATTAATTCTTAAATACTAAATAAAAGGCAATAAAATCGTTCATTAAAGTGTAAAAATTGTGAAAATAATTTGTGGCGTCATTTGCTTTTGTTTGCTTCTTTTCGGTGTGCCCTCTTTCGTTTTCATTGTGTTTTTGGCGTAGAGAGGATTTTCGTTCAATTTTTGTTCTCTCCAGTTTTGTGCGTAATATTTTGTGCTCTCCTATCTCGTGGATACCTACTCTCATTACTATGTAAGGTAGATGTCATCAGTGTTTTAGCGCCATGTTTGAACAAATGTAATTGAGAATTGTAAACAGACTTCGGAGGCCCCGCAGCAACATTGTATTTAAGAAATAATTGATTACGTCATGTGTCCATTTAACACTGGGTTATAGACATCACAAAAGGGGTCAGTATACCTCAGATATATGGCGAATCGTTTACATGGCTTATATTTTAAGTTTGGTATCAGCAACTGAAAAATTATTATATATATTTAAAAAGAAGGCATGATATCTCTCTACAAATTGAGTTTTTTCATGGAGCATGGAAACTTGGAATGGATCGAGAGCTCATCATCGTTATTTAACAGGGAAAAAAATTCAAAATGTTAAAGGGTATTTTCACGTACAACTCAAATTTAAATTGCACATTTGTATGTATTAGAAACACAGTTGCTCTATTCATTTGATCTTAAGGATGTACGTTACGACCCTTTTAGCGAAATTATCGTATGTACCATTTTTTCGAAACTAACTTTTGATGATATCCTTTTACCGATACTTTAACATCACGTAACCTTTAATTTTATGTATCGTCTAAATGATATCGTTTTGCTAGCTTCATGTATGGCAAACAATTATCAAATGATATCGTCGAAACGATTGCTTGGCGCGATAGTAGTTGAATATGGGATAGTATCCTTCAAACGATAGTCGTTTCAAAAGTTACGTGATTAGAGCCCTGCTGAAAAATTGGCTGAAATGCTCAAAAAGTGAGCATTTGCTCCGACTCGATTTTTCAAGTAAAATCAAAAGAGTTTATGAATTTTTTCACTAGAAAAATTGAGTCGTAGTAAAAGCTCACTTTTTATGCATTCTAGCCATTGTAGCTGAAATTCTTATAGTAAATAAGTTAATTGTCTAAGCGCATGTAAAATTTGGTTTTGCTATTGCAAGATAAAGTACAGAAAAATAAAAAAAATTGATCCTGTAAATTTTGTTTTTTGGCACATATGATAAATTCGCGCAAAGAAGTCGATTAGGTGAGTTTTGTATTCCATACACTTTCTTAACATATTCCAGGACCTCCCTGCAAGGATAAATTCTTAATCCTTGATAAATATAAGCACGTGGTGCAAAAAAAAGTCCAGAAAATGTTAAATTTGATGGGCGCCGCACAGTGCGCTATTTTTAATTTTAGGATGACATTTGGGTTTTTTTTTTTTTTTTTGTTAAATTTTATAAAAAAATATTTTCATTCGTCAGACTATAGGGCATGTATTATGAATGTGGTATTAAAAACTTGATGTATTGTATGGTTTTTTTTTATAAAATTCGTCAAATTTGAAATTTTTTTAACAAAAACAGATCAATAAAACCCAAAAAATAAAGTCAAGTTTAAACAATAATAACTTCGAGCACAAAGTATATTTCAAAGTTTTGTTTCTTAGACATGTTAATGTCTTAATCGCTATTAAATGTAATTTTATATTAAAAAAAATGTTAATAAATAAAAACACAAATATCGTTGAAATATGGCTGTAAATTTTTGAAGGAATGAAAATTTAAGTAAAATTTAGTAGAAAATATCTAGCTAATTAAGCATTATTAAAGTCGACGGCTACAACTTTCATAAAATATCGTACTTCTACCTTCTGATTCTGTAAAAACCTGCTGCATCTAGCTGCTCTTAAGAAAAACCACTTAATTTGAAAAAAATCATATTTTGCCCTAAATTTGTAAGTAATTTGCCAAGACAATTTGAAGGTACTTTTAAATTTAAAGAAAAATAAAATAGAATTCATAATTTAAAACAAGTTGTGATCTTATTTTGCATTAGCAACCATTTTTTTAAACACATTTTTTAATTTCGTTAATTTGGTAATATTGTTTTATAGAAGATGTATCTAAAAGTTATCCGATTTGAAATATTTTAAGCATGACGTTTAAGGGATGTTAAATAAACTAAATTTACTCTTTAAAAACATAAATAAGCAATTTTATGCAATTTTTTTTTATGTTGACTTTATATGATTTATTATTTATTATTTTAAAAAAAAATATGGTTTTTATGAGAGGTAGGCGATGCAGTTGACATAGAATTTTAATTTTTAGTGCTGTTACTTAATTTAGGCTAAAACTCATTTCTACGAAATTTCATGACCCTAGCTTTTATAGTTTTTGAGGTAATACAAATTTTATCCCAAAATCGAAAAAAAGCGCGCTGTTCGCCGCTAAAAAACGTGGATTTGAAGAAGTATAAAATTGATATTTCAAATCGAGTATTTTCATTTAAGTCATACAAACTCTTTTGATCATAACTAATCTAATGTAAAATTGTTTGCTTAATCGAATATGCAATCAGATTTTTACAGAATTTAGTCCTTGACCCCATATTAGCCTACTTTATTTAGGAGCTTGCCTTGATTCATTTTTTTCAAAAAAAATATTTTATTTATGATTTACGAGTTCTGCTTTTGATGACCCCAACAACAATCAGTTCATACGCCTGAACATTTTTTAATGGTAACACTTTCAACTTTTATTTATATTAAGAAATCAATGTTATTGATACAACAAAGTTTTTTGTATTATTAAAGCTTGAAATGTCATTTCTAAGGCCGCGTTCATAGTAAACGCTTTTTGCTTTGTGTATAATGAATGATACGGAAAAATCTCAGAGTCTCAGAGAGCAGCTTTATGAATCAGCTTAAGACAAAGCCTCGACTATGAACATGGCCTTAGAAATGAAATTTCAAGCTTTGATAATACAACAAACTTGGTTGTATCAAAGAATTGATTTCTTAATATAAATAAAAGTTGAAAATGTTAGTAAGTAAGTAAATTTATATTTCAACATTTCTTTTCATAAATAACAACAATATATATTATAATAACAAACAAAACTGCTGTATTCCAGTTCTTCACATTGAAAACAACTCTAGTCCATAGCTCTTTGTTTAATGTTATAAAGTCCATTTTACTTGAATTTCTAATAATGCTCAATATTTCTTCAAAAATAAATATATTCAACTTAAATTGTCATGAAAGGTTTTTCCTAGAACAACTTCAAAAAGCTAAAAGTGTAAGAGCACGTTTATAGTGGTGACTTGTTGCTTTCCCGAGCCGAGCTGACAGCGCGTCAAGCTAAAAGCAGCAAATAGTGTGTATAATGCGCGCTAACCACCGCTGACTTGTTGCAGCTGGTTTTTTACTATTTTTTGTTTGTTTGTATGCATTACTTTTTGTTGTTGCTAGTTTTTGCAATAAAAGGATTAAAAAAAGTCACATAATTTCGTGTGTGCTTTTTTCTTTTCTCAAACCAGCGGACAACAAGTGAAGATACGCAAATGCCGAAAAACGATTCTGAAACGCACTTTAAGTAACTGTAAGTTGCTTTATGTCACTTTGAGTAACTTGTTATTCCAGCTTGTTTCAACTTTTTGGCAATTGTTTTCTGCTGTCTTTTGTTGTTGAGTTTTTATTTCGAATTATTTTCTAACCTTACTTGGTCAATGATTTGTCATCAATCATTTATATATGTTAGTTAATATTTGTATGTATGCATTACACAGAATCGTTCAGGGCTTCATTAACTAAAATATTATTATTTAGATATTTTATAAATACATATAGCTGATTGCTGTCAAATGATTGGCCTTGTAATAAGGTTCACATAACTGTCGCACTAAGCAACAAAGAAACGACTGAATGCAATTTCCTATTCTTCTTTCTTTTCATGTTGCTCTTCTTTGTTGCTAGCGTTTTTCAAATTCAAAATTTGTCGGCCTTTGTAGTCTAGTGGAGTGTGCACTAGACTATCAACACAGAGGTCCCTGGTTCGATTCCGGGTTCGAGCATGTTTCTTTTCACTTTCATTGTTCTTCATTTAAGAATAATGGAAAACTAAAAATGCACTACTAAATTCTGGAAAATGTGGAATTAAAGGAGAGGAACAACTAAGGGCTGGAAATGCTTAGTGAGGTTAAGACATAGCACTAGCCTCGGTTAAAAGAAATTCAAATAGTCTTTGACGGTTGTTTCGCCTTATCAATAATTCACGTATGGTCCCAATCAATTCCTCTAAATATCTATCCCTTTCCTTTCTGGTCAAAGACCAAACCTTGTTTACATAAGGCGCATACCTTGGTTCTTTGATCTTTAAAAAAAAAGTTTTTTTAAATTCTTTGCGTTTCGCCAACGTGTGTTGGATTTCGAGGAATTCAGTTTGTTTTGCTTCATATTCTATTGTTATTGTTTTCCCACACACAATCCAAATCCCGACCGCTTGCAGCTCAAATGTGCTTTATATATTGTTTTTAGCGTGTACTTTTTGTGTGGGTCAAGTACGACTTTAAAATCGAAATGAATTCATCCGATGAAGAATTTTTTGTCAAAAAGACCTTTCGTCTTCTGATAACAAACGGAAAAGATCTTTTGCAATAAGTAGATCAGAAGAAAAATACAGAAAAAGGTTTATTATGTTTTGTAACTTAATTTTTCATTCCTTTTTTCTACTCGTAGATACAAAAGGAATATTGTCATTGTGCGCTCATTACATACACTTGATTATACACACAAGAAAACCAAAGCAAAAGATCAGCAAGCTGGCAACAGAAAAACATGCTTGTGTTTTTGGTATACTAAACTTTACTGGTTTTTTTGCAACAAATGAGAACATTGAGGATATCAAAAGCTTCATTTTTTCTTACAATTGCTTTTAATACCAAGACAAAAACAAAAAAAAATAGATGTATGTATTTTATTGGAGTTTTCCTTGTTGCTATATCTTTTTTATGTTATTTAATAAAGAAAATAAGTAAGCATCCTGTAAAATAGGACTAAACACATGCAAACCGTACAAGCGAGCGAGAAAACAACAATCGGCATTCTAAATGCCAGCGCACAAGTCGCTTTAAGCTGCTGGTTCGACTGGCACCATACGCACTTTGAGCTTGTTTCATATGATGGTATGTGCAGCGTTTTCCAGCATTCTCTCTCGGCTCGGTTCGGCAAAACAACAAGCCGCCACTGTGAATGCACCCTTTGGTACTACATTGATACATCTATTGCCTTTGATACTAAGCAACGTATATATTTTTAATATAATGTCAAAAATTCAGGTGGTACAATCAGAAATGGCTTAATTTATTAATTTATGGGCAAATATTTTATAGTTATGTTCTTTTATCTCAAAAAAAAATTAAAATTATAGAGCATATAAAATCTTAAACCTTATAGTTTATTTCAATCGGTTAAAAACTAAAGACTTTTACTTCTCTAGAAAATGAAAGAAATAACAATATTTTGCTTCTTTTAATTTACATATAATTGTGTCGTTCCACAGAAACTACAAGTAAAGTACTACTAAATAGAGAAATCTGAGAAATGTTTTATTATTTTACTTATAATTTTGGCATTATACTGAAAAAATGGCTATTCTTCATATAAAATCTATAATTTTATACAAAATTTGTGGATCAAATTTTTATTTGGAGGGTAAATTCGAAAAAAGTATGCAGCTATAATATAATATACTATACCTATAACGGGCACTAGGTCTCTTGCCAAGTTTTTTTGTTTATTGATTTTTTTAAATTTTGTTGCACCGTTTTATTACAAAACGTAACAACTTATGACAAAATTGGCAGGCCTCACTTCATGCACATAGCTTTTGCTCAATTGGTTATTTTCGTGGGCACAACTGCTCTCGAGTGCTAAGAGCTAAATGTTTGCGATTTTTTTTTTCTTTTTTTTTGTGATAAGCTTATTGCAAAAAACTTATTGAAAACATTTACATAAAAGTTATTTTTGATGAAAAAGTAAAGCAAAAGCGGTTTGAAAAGCTACATTGAAATGACTTAAAGTCAGACAGTGTGAAAATCATTAGAAAAATATATGAACTCCAATATTATGTGCATTTGCAATAATTTTATTAAGGAATTTTTTTCAAATTCAAACGTCAAATTAAATTCCAATAAATTTCGAAAAAAATAACTTCAAGAATCATTCTGTTGATATTAAAAAAAAAAACATATACAAAAACCCAACTTCGTGAGCAATAATTTTTTATACCCTACCCTTGAATACTCCCGAGCCTTTCCTTACGGTCTGGCGCGCTTTAAAAACTTCTGACATTTGCTGTCAATTTATTTTGTGCACGGGTTTGTAGCAACTTTTTCCTCGCGGTAGCTCGGAGTGCCAGCACAAGTTTTGCTGTTGCCCGCATTTCACCGCAGCGCTGAGCCGTAGAGCCATTTCACAAAACTTGTCCAACATATCAAATTTATAGTTACGCATATCCTTAACATGTCAACTAAACTTAGCTGAACTGTTGAAACTTTACAGCTGCATTGCTGCTATCTCACTTTTCCGCTCTCCTTAGTTGCGTTGTTGACGCTTGCTCCTGCGTTGATGCTTAATTTTTATGATTTTTATTTTTGTTTGTTACATTTTGCCTGCTTTTAAAACTTGCACCAGCAACAGTTTAAGCTGTTAGTTTTGCCGTTTTATTTTGTTATTGCTTCATCCTTTTACTTAAACCCCCGTCAGCACCACTGCCAGCACCTGCTGTGTCCTTATTAGTAACATGACAGCTGCAAACTACAAACGATTGCGTCTTGCGAAATATTGTGTCATTATCCTTGCCGTGTGTGCTGCTGTGCAAGATCTTAAGTTTCAGTTGATGTTCTCATTAAATTAAAAACTGTTTCGAAAGTTTTTTTCAAGTTTGTTGCTGGTTGCAGAAAAGTTTTCATTACCCCCCACCACTCTTGTGCACAAATTCACCCAAACTACAAATTAAGCTGTCGCATTCTAGCGTAATAATCTTGGTGCATCTATCCACGGAGTGTTTTTTTTTCTTTCCACCCAGCACGAAGCCTAAATCGTGGGTAACTAAGAAATTCTGAGGGACATTTTTTGATGGCATGACATCATTGGGGACATCTTTCATAGAAATTCTAAAGTAGTGTTTGGGTTGTTTTTAGTTAGTCAAAGTATTGTCTCCTACAACATCTTTTGACAGTCTGACTGACTGACAGTTGTTCAGCAGATTAACAGAGAACGTAGTAGAGTTGTTTTTTGGTCCTTGTTGTTATATTTATCGCAATGACTATGGCTTAAAAGCTATGATGACTGTTCGACATTCGGAGGCAGTTAAGCTTTTAATTGTGAGCATGAGTTCTGTACTCATGAAAAGTTTTTTAGGCTGAAGTTGATCTGAGAATTTATACTTTCTCATTAAACTTCTCTAATTGCTGTCTCAACAGGGTGCACAGTGTTTCGTCTTGGAAGGAGCTAGCTGAATTTTACTAGCTTAATTATGTTTCAATGGAAGACTATATATTTTTGTGAAAATAAAAAAAAATAAAGAATTACCTTAAAAATAATTGGAGCTTAAACATAAATTGAAAAACATAAAATTAGTACAAGGCTTATAATAGCCTTATAAAACATTTCGCACTTATTATAGCCTAGAGTGCAAAAAATTTATTTCAGTTACAATAACATAAATGTAATGGCAAAATCCTCCTTATTTGGAGATCGCAGGCATCTGAGAAAACTAAAACACTTTACCGCACGTTGTTATATATTTTATAACTACTTTAATGTATTGCTAAGCCACTGGACTATTTTTTAAAGCTTGTCTCTTAGTTTTGCTTACTAGAAGGCGCGAATTTGAAAAAGGACACAAAGTTTGTAGATGAAACATATGTTACAAAAAATGTTATAATTATTTTAAATAACAAAAAAAATGCACACTATATACTTAATGTTTTGGCCATGTCATCTAATACATGTGGAAATAAAAATTGCGGAGGCAAGACTCTTTGAATTGTTATAAATTCGATGGAGAACAGATTACAGGAATGACATTTTAGGCCTATTTTGGACATTTCCACCTGCAAATTAAATTTTGTAATGACCTGCTACTACGTAAACTTCAAGAAAAAAACTTTTTAAGAAAGCTGGCGTAATTAAAAGTACCAACAATTTTTTTATCACTCAAAACTATGAGGACATGTAAATGGGCACTTTTGGGGGTTTTTTTTAGATTGAACAATTGCACAGTGGCCCCAAATGGACTTTTGGGTCTCTAAAAATTAAATTTTTTGTCTTAAGCCAAATTTTGCAATATATTATCTATGATATTCAATAAATCGTTTGAACTATTTTTTTCAAAATCCATGTTACTTTTAATTACTAAAATTGTATTTAAAGTTAAGAAATATACGATTATGGCTTGATTTGCGCGTTTAAAAATTCTCTAACTTTCTTGTCTCTTGCAATAATTAAGCCAAATTTAAAATATATTTTCTATGATATTTAATAAATCATTTTAACAATTTTTTTTTAAATCCATTTTAGTTTTAAGTACCAAAATTTTGTTTTAAATTTAAAAAAATACGATTTTGGCTATAAAAAATTTGTAACTTTTTTGTTTCTTGAAATATTTAAGCCCAAGTTTTAATGTATTTTCTTTGATATTCAATAAATCACTTGAACTAATTTTTTCCAAAATTCATTTTAGTCTTTAGTACTAATTTTTTTCAAGTTCAAAAAATACGAGTTCCAAATTTAAAATATATTTTCTATGATAAATCACTTAAACTACTTTTTTTTAAAATCCATTTTAGTTTTTAGTACCAAAATTTTGTTTTAAATTTAAAAAATACGCTTTTGGCTGTAAAAAATCTGTAACTTTTTTGTTTCTTGAAATATTTAAGCCCAATTTTGAATGTGTTTTCTTTGATATTCAATAAATCACTTGAACTACTTTTTTCCAAAATTCATTTTAGGTGCTAATTATTTTCAAGTTCAAAAAATACGATTTTGCGTTTCAAAATTGTGCTACTTTTTTGTCTCTTAAATAATAATTAAGCCAAATTTAAAATATATTTTTTATGAAATTAAATAAATCATTTAAACTATTTTTTCAAAATCCAGTTTAGTTTTTAGTACCAAAATGTTATTTTAAATTTAAAAAAATACGATTTTGGCCTTAAAATTTTTGTAACTTTTTTGTTTCTTGAAATATGTAAGCCCAATTTTGAATGTATTTTCATATATCAATAAAATGATATTCAATAAATCACTTGAACTCTTTTTTTAAAATCCATTTTAGTACTATTTTCTTAAGTTCAAAAAATACGATTTTGCATTTCAAAATTGTGTAATTTTTTGTCTCTTGCAATAATGAAGCAAAATTTTAAATATATTACCCAAAATATTTAGTTAATCATTGGACAAAATTTTTTTTTAGTCGACATTAACTCAAAGATAAATTTTTTTAATAGAATTTTGTTTTTATTTTTTAAGTGAATTAAAAATTCATAGGTACACACAAAATTACAGTGAAAGCAAAATTATTATTCCTGTAGGAGCCGTAAAGCTTCTTCACAAAGCTATTTTGATTCTACTGTCTCTTGTTTTCTTACACTTGATATGAGTGGATCTGATGTCAATAATAAGCAATAATAAGCGAAGGACATCTTCGTTTGTTGCCTTTCTAGAATTGAATACATTCTAGAATGTGACATCCTTACTTTTTTGTAATCTTTATTACGTGCTTCTTAGGCATCTTTAGATATAAACCAGAAAATATATGTTATAGAATAATACGACGCAGGACAAAGGCATGGGATCCATAAAAAAAAATAAAGAAAAGTTGAATTGTGCAAAGTTACCATAAAAACCCGAAAAAACACAAGATCATAATATGTGATGAGTTAGAAAGGGCAGCAAGGTACCCTTTTGCATTCCTACGCCACTGGTTTCTTCTAGACAAGCATGTATTTGAGAAACATGCAGATTTTAACAGAACTATCAATTGCGACTGCATCAACAGAGATAAATAAAAAAATATAAACTTTATAGGATATTTTTTCCATGCACCTACGTTATGAAAATTTAAATTTCTCAAAAAGGGCTAAATTGGGGCTACTTATTTTTTTTTTCTAGTTACCACTACACTAAAGAACCAAATTCACTATGAAAGAAAACAGCGCCAAACAGCGCAGTTATTTAAACCTTAATCAAAGATGAAAAAACGTAAAAAACAGGTTGATAAAAAATATTAAATTTTTTTTTGGTTTTTTTATTAATATGTAGAAAAGCTTAAATTTTAAGCTTTTTAATGGTATATAAAACTTGTATGATCAATTTAAAAAGAGTTGAAAAAAATTCGATTAAAAACGTTCTTCATTTCGCTGCATATATAGGACTGTGCCTTGAGAACACTTTAGCAAGTGAGCTGACCATATAACTGAATCGTGTAATTTTTTTATAAATTTTTCATTGTAGTACAAAATTTGACCTTTTCTTAGATTATTTTCATAATGATACAGGCTGCAAGAATAATTTTGAAAAACTCATTTATGAAACGCACACGTCCATTTGGGCCCACAGTGCAACGCTCAGGGGATGCCCCCTATAAATGTATAAGCATTGTTTTGATTCGGAAGATGGGTGATAGTTAGTTGGAGGTTGGATAGATGGAGTAGTGTCGGTGATATTTGTTTTAAATATTGGGGGTTGGAATTAATTTTAAAGGTTTTTTTTCGGTTTTTGAGCATTTATTTAGAAACAACGGTACAATGTATATTATTCAAAGTATTGTCCATCGTTAGCTACAACATTTTCCCATCTTTCTGGCAGCATATGGATTCCGCGCCGGAAGAACGATTCGTCTTTTGAGGCAATCCACGAATCGACCCATTTTTTGGTATCCTCGTAAGAAGTGAAGCGTTGCTCAGCCAAGCCATGCGTCATCGATCTGAATAGGTGGTAGTCGGAAGGGGCTATGTCTGGGCTATAAGGCGGGTGGGGTAGCACATCCCAATTCAGCGCCTCCAACGTTTCCTTGACGGTTCTTGCAACATGTGGCCGTGCGTTGTCATGTTGAAAAACCACTTTGTCGTGTCTTTTGGCATATTCCGGCCGTTTAACCTTTAATGCTCGGCTCAATTGCATCAATTGTTGTTGGTAGCGTTCCCCAGTGATGGTTTCGTTAGGTTTTAGCAGCTCATAGTACACGACACCCTTCTGATCCCACCAAATACACAGCATAAGCTTGGCGCCATGAATATTCGGCTTGGCCCTCGATGTTGATGCATGGCCGGGTGGTCCCCACGATTTTTTTCGCTTAGGATTATTGTAATGGATCCACTTTTCATCGCCAGTAACAATACGATGCAAAAAACTCTTCCTTTTATGCCGTTGAAGCAGTTGTTCGCACATGCAAAATCGCCGTTCAACGTCTCTCGGCTTCAACTGGTACGGCACCCAATTTCCTTGCTTTTGAATCATTCCCATGGCCTTCAAGCGTTTGCCGGGTCTTCATCGAGCAAAGCCTCCAATTCCTCATCTTCAAACTTTTTCGGCTGGCCCGTACGCTCTTTGTCTTCCGTATCAAAATCACCACTTTTAAACCGACGGAACCAGTACTCACAAGTAGAAATCGATGGAGCATAGTCCCCGTAAGCCTCAGTAAGCGTGCGTTGTGCTTCAACCGCTTTTTTCTTCAAATGGAAGCAAAAAAGTAAACCTTCCCGCAAATTGCGTTTTGTTGGAACGAAAGTCGACATGTTCACAGAGAAAAAAATATATGTTGCTTACACTTCAGTGGAATGACACATACTGAAAAATGAAGCTTAGACAATGTGCTTTGAAATGAATATAGTCACAGGTGTGCCCGATGCGATCTATTGATAGTTACGCCATCTCTTAGAAAACCTTTAAAACTAATTCCAACCCCCAATAATTAGCCATATACTTGATAAAAGCCCAGGAAAAATTTTATCAAAAAGAAATGGTGACAGCTTAGTTAGGCCTTTTTCACAAGGAGCAATTGAAATGTGATACAACTGCAACAAAAGTTGCTAACCAATGTATTTATACCGAAGCCTTCACTTGGAACAACTTGTACTCAACAAGTTGGCAACACATTCGCAACCAGTTCCATGCAACACGGCTTACTGCAATTGGAATCGGCGATTTGTTACGTTTGCGATGTGTGTTGTGTGCTACGAAAAAGATTAATCAGTTAATAAATATGAAATAAGTGCAGGAAGTGGAGAAATATCTTTTTTTGTCCTCAATTTATTTTTTATATCAATTTCACAAAGCTTCAATTAAATAAGTATTTGTGTGAATTTTTCAATGTTGCGCTGCGACGTGACTTGCTCATCTGAAAGCATAGGTTGCAATTCAGTTTAAAATTGAAGTGGCTTGCAACTTTTTAAGCTGTTGCGTTGCAGTCGCATTACTTCTCAATTTCTCCATGTGAAAAAGGCCTTACTCTGAGACGAAGATTAGTAACGGTAAACATTAACAAAACTAGAAAAAACCTTGATGCTGGGTGAACATAAGTTTCAGCAGACGTCAGCTTGGAGCTATTCAATTCGATTTTCAAACTTTTCTTGCATCTGCTTTCCTTGCAACTAGCTGTGTATTCTAAATGAACTCACCCAAAAAAAACTCATTAAAAACACCCTGTAAAAATGTAATTAGAGTTAGAAGAAGACGTTATCGTGGCACTAAAAAGTGCTTCGAAACAAAGACAAAAGTAGTTGAAAAGAAGAACTAGAAAAAAGTAGAAGAAATGATATTAAAAAGTTGGAACTCGAAAAAAGGAACACAAACAAAGCAACACCAGCACGTGGTAACGGTTTACAAACACACACACTCACACTGACACATATGAAGTAAAAGAATCAACGCAACCAGACATTAAGCAGAAGATTAAGAAAACTGTTTGAAACAAAAAAAGTAAAATAAGCAAGTCACAAACGAAGAAAAAACTAAAAATATTTTTTGCAAACAAAAGTTTTAGAGAGTTTGCGCGAAAAACAACAAAATGAAAATAAAGAAAATGGCGAAAATTTAAAGTACGGCTCAACTTTTACAAAATACAACTCAACAAAAGCAGACTTAATTAAAAATAAGTAGCAAAAGAAAACTGGTAGAAAGAAATTCGATAGCAGTTGCTTTAACTTCTACGCTAGCTGCAAGAAAATGCTCAAAGAAGTCAAGTGATGAGATGGAACAAGCGTAAGAAAAAAACTAGCTATAAATAAAGAACGAAATAAGGCAGCCAAATTTAAGTCACTCCAGCGCGGCTATAAAAAGCCAACTCAAACTGAACTGAAATCAAATTGGTAACACTTCAGAGAACAAAAGCGGTAAAAGTGCAGACGTCGACGCCATCGCAAGGCGCAAGATAAGAAAAAACTTGAAGGATGACTTAAAAAATGGTGGACGCAGAAAAATCTCAGGAATTTATCAAGTGAAAAAAGTTTAACAGCAACTCGTGCTGCTGCTGCTCCTCCTCCTCTCAGTCTGCTACTTTTTGAGTGTTATTTTCTGTTGTTTTCCTACTATTATTTTTGTTGCTGCTGCTGTTGTTGTGCTTGATATATTCATGCCAAGTGCCAGCAGTAGGTATTGAGCCCAGCAGCTCAGCAGCAGCCTTGCTAAAGATTTGATTTTACGACTTTTAAGCGTTACTTTTATGCCCCTTTTTTACAACTGTGTGCGTATGGCGTGCAGCTTATCCTGAAATCCTGGCATGTAAGTCGCAACCAAAATCCTCGGCTGAGACCAAAATGAATGAAACACCTCATACTTCGCTGCTGGTAGAAGCCAAATGTGTTGAAAGCAAATCGAGTTCGAGCGCATCCGCGGCAAGGATAATAAAGCCGAGTCTATAAGAAAGTTCATTTTTTAAATAATTAAATTCAATGCTTCGCTGTCAGAACGTGCTGCACAGCATACGCCACAATGTGCTGAAGTTGTCTGTCGTTAAAGATGGCAGTCAGACAGGATGAAAGGGTTAAAAATTGCGCTGCCAACGAAAATGGATTGGCTGCAGAGAGATGAGCATGGATGAGTGGATGAGCTAAAGACTCTAAAGAATGCTAGATGAGGGAAGCATGAAGTGAGTTTCCGAAGAAGAAGGATGCTTAAAAAGAAACATTTGCAAAGTGCCTTTACTATGAGCAGGTTGTGGACAAAGAGAACCTTGGTAGTGGTTGGGGTTTAGGAGCTTTTTATGGAGTAGGGATAGTAGCTATAGTGACGGTCGAATGTGCTGCTTTCATGTCGCCTGGCAACGAATAGAAGTTAATTTTAATGATGATTCATTCCATTGAGTCAATACTGCAGCTGATTGCGGACTTCGACGGAATAATTAAAAAAGAAATACTATCCTTGGGCTGGCAAAAATTATGATGGGAAAGAAATGTTTGCATTGCTATATTTGTTCGATTAAGATTTTTTTAATTTATGTATTGAATGTCTGAAGAATCTTGAATGATTATATAAAAACTGTTTTTTATATAATTGTAAAAGAAAAGCGTGCAGTATCGGATTAACACTCAGAAACAAGGCCCTGAGGTGAAAAGTACCACCTTCCCTGTGTTTATTGATTTTATAGAAACATTTTTTTCAAATTTTATTCAACTAAAATTGTAAAAGATTAAGCACTAAATACATCTGTGTGCTGCCATTGTGGATAGTGTGGAGCTAGACTTTGCTTCTTTTTTTTCTCTTTTAGCTCTAAATATTGTTTTTAAAGCTTAGTATGCTGTAGGAACGAAAATTTTTAGGCATTTAATTCTACACGCGAAATTTTTGTGTAGACTCAACACTAACACATACTTACCATTACGAGTTTGTTGAATGTGTTAGTTGAACATTATTGTAGAATGTCAAATTTCCACGCCAATTAAATGAGCAAACATATAAAAGACAGCGAAATTTTGATATTTTAACTCTCCAATCATGGTTGTGAAGTTGGCTGCATTGGACAAATTTTTCGATTCAACAGCTTACTAACCAACGAAAAAAAAATTTCGCTACCTTTTCGCTGTCAATAACGCAATGTATTTCTAACGAAAGATTTCTTTTCGCTTCTACAGCATACTAAGCTTTAACCACCAGCTACTAAAATAGTTATTTTGTTTTGAATTTTTCTAGTTTTAGCTACCTATTTAGCTTTTTCTTCTTTAAAAAAGGCATTACTTCCATGCTCAGTTGTAAATTACATTTTTTCAAACGTTATTTACATTATCAAATACAAACGTTATTTCTGACGTTAACGATCAAAGAGCATAAATGTTTATCAATCTCCCATTTTTTTCAATAAGGCACAGTTTGCGTGAGATGTTACATATATAGTTTTTGCCACGATCCCTCTGAAATTTTTCAACTAACGGTAATTTTGTTATTATAAAACTTTTTACTATTGGAGATTTTTGTGTATTTAATTTAAAAATGTTTTGTTATTTTGACATCAAAAACACTCACATATCTTCAATTTTCAGTACAACGACTTTTTCATAAAACATCGATACCTAAGAATGAGAAAAAAACGACATGAAAATCAAAGTTTGGTTTTTCGATGCAAATATCTCCGCTGTTCATTAATATATTTCATTCAAATTTTTTTTGTTCAAAAGTTTAATAAAATCACTTCACAAAAATAGGTTGAACTGTACCGTTAAGTTAGTATATATATGTTTTATGAGTATGTCAAGAAAGGTCCAAAATATTGACTTTTTACTCAAAATATGACTCAAAAATTGTTGTTGTTGTAAAAATAAAATCAGTTAAAAATTGCACATCTGGCTACCTTTCATACGACATAGTATTTATTTGCAAAAATTCTTCCACCTAAGCGCAAAAATTATTTTACTGTTTTTGTCATCAAAACAACAAAGGTTTGCTAAAATCGCACAGATTCTGAAAATCAAAAAATAATCGTTGAATTTGTCAAAAGGTTGTTACTAGTGAAAATAGTGCTATATATAGCGAAAATAAAAATTCAATGAAGAAAATTTCACACTTAACAATGGACTTAACTAACGTTTTCTTTTCATTTTTGGAGAGAGGTTACTAGCAGAATTTAAATATAAAGCTTAAAGAAAATCTAATAGTATTTAAAGTTTTTATAAAAAAATTTTCTAATAACTAATTTTTGTTACATAATTCTTATAAAAATTTACATTCTCATTTTTATTCTATTTAAAATATTTTTATCTTAAGCAAAGCAGAAACAGAGAAAGTTTTTAATAAAAAATTCTAATAAAAATGAAGCAAAGGAATTTAATTATATTATAAATACTTAATTTTATCTATCTTCATATCCGGATGGTAAAAAAATAAATAAATAAAAAGGCCCCCAAATATTTTTTGGCCTTAGGGTTTTGCAAATTTCGGCACTGGCTTCCATACAAAATATGTGCCGCCAAGCTGAAGGAATAGTATTTGTACACATTCCTAGCAAAAAAGTGCTTCCGAAAGAAAGTAAAGTGGAAATGGTTTTTGTGGTGAGGGGGGTTTTAAAAATCCCATGGAAAATATCCTTTTTGATGATTTTCTCGCAATTTTGGTGTTGAAAATGAGAAATGTTTAGGTTTTGTTGAGTGTTTACAAAACTATCACGTAAAATATCCCTTTTCCCTATTTTCACGGCATTTTGGTGTTGAAAGTTGGAAGTGGTTGGGTTTTGTTGGGGGTTTAAAAAATCCCACAGAATATTTATAAAACATATATTATAATTATATCCACTTCTTTTTACTTTTATTGAATTTAAATGCTATTTGAATGTCTTTCAGAGGTAGTTTATGAGAATGCCTCTTCAAAACACTTCTTGATAAGGCTAAGAAGAAGCCCAATTGGATCTATAGAATGTCTTCTGGAAGCAGTATCCCTAAGAACGCATGTCACGTTTGTTTCAAAAAAATTTGTTGGGTTGAAGGTAGGAATATCGTTTGTCCTTATTGGAGTATTTCATGCAAGAGATTTATTTTGTAACGATTTTCCTGGTCTGACGGGTCTGTAGCAGAGATGGGTTCACCGGATTTCGAGACTCACAACAAAATTTTTAATAAATAGTGAGACATGCATATGTACATTAAATAGGTTTTGGATCCCATACATTTTTTTAACATATTCCAGAACCTGCCTGCAAGGTCATATTCTGGATGTAAGCACGCGACGTAAAAAGTCTCAAACTGAATAAGCGCCGCTAAAAAACGTGAATTTGAAGAATTATAAAATGGATATTTCAAATCGAGTTCCCTATTTACACGGAACTAATATTTAATCCAAACATTGGTTTAAAGGAATTTTTAATCGAAAACGTACTATTTTTTAATCCCTACTTTAGTTTAATTTAGCTGGGTATCGAACCAACGTACCTGAAATCAACTTACTTACCTTCGTAATGATGCAAAATAAGCGAAACCTTGTTAACAACTGAGTTAGATGAATGGGTAAGGTGTTGGACCAGCACACCAGAGGACGTGTTTTCAAATCATGAAATAGTCAGGGTAATTTTTTATTTTTTAAGTTCATATTTTTTAAACTTTTTGCAAATTAAAAAGTAATTTTTTGTTGGTGTTGTAATCCTAATTACATATGTAATCAAAAAAGTTTAAAATTTTGTACAAGATTTTAAACTGTGTACATTTAAGTCATACAAAAACGTTTTTCCATAACATATTCCAATGTAAAATTGTTCGCTTAATCCAAGTATGCCATCAGATTTTTACAAAAATTAGTCCGTGTCCCCATATTGGCCTACTGGTTTAAGAATTTCCTAATTTTTTCTTTCGATTTTGTACTAGAATCTTTGCCTTCGCCTAAATCGCTGCAATTTTCACAAATTTAAATGTCGCAGGATTGTTGGAAATTTTATGAAGTTTAGGAAAAATAAAAAATTATTCAAATCGGATCATTTTTATGACAGCAAAACAATTTCATTTCAAGATGAGTTTTGAGAAAACATTTATCTATACTATTATATAAATTTGAAGTGCAAATTTAAAGTTACCACTGTACTCCCAAAAAGCTGGGCCAATTTTTATGAAAAATGTTTTAACATATCATATTTTCGACACAGTTTTATTTAGGTGTATTTTGCTTTCGAAATTATAATAATAAGTATATTTCAAAGAATTCAATAATAATAAGTATATTATTAATAATAAGTATATTCAATCAAAGAGTTACATTTTTTTAGGAATTCATTCCAGCTGCTTAGTAGTTATATGAATAAAAATTTAATAATGAATGCAAAATTAATAATGAATAAAAAATTAATAATGAATGAAAATTAATAACGAATAAAAAATTAATAATGAATAAAAAAGAATAATTGAAAATTCTCAAATTCTTTGTGAATTGCATTCTTTGTGAATAGCATACAAATTCATTATTCCGATTAACGAAATTGTGTAATTGAAATTAATAATTTTTTTTAAAATGAATATGAATTAAAAATTTTATTTATAAATCAATTTTGCATTCATTGAATGCATTTTTATGTCGTTATTCAGTTGTACTTAAAATTCTGAATATAATTGCCATTTTTACAGCTCTGATAATAACCACTTAAAAACTAATTTATTCTGAGCCAATATAAAAAAGTACCCACCTGCAAATATTCAATAATCTTTTTTTAATGTGTATTAGCACAACGAAAAATATAAAGAATATGACGCATGCTGTTAACGTCTATAATGCTAATGCCAAAAACAGTGCAAAACAGCCGCAATTAATGGTGGCAAATAACAAAAACAACAACATGCAAACGCAGAACAGCTATCGATGGTTTGAAAGAACAAAAACAATAACATTAAGGAGCGAGTTTGAAATTGTAAACTGAATTTGGCGAATTACAACAATCATGAAAGAGTTAGGCGCTGGGCATCGCTGCTTTAAACCAATAATATAACAGATTGCTGATGACGAAAATAAAACGTGGCGAAGGAATTTGTTGGCTTCTCAGCTGCGACCTTCTGTTGGCACTATAAAAGCATACTTACACATAAAAATTGAGCGATTACATGTAAAAACCTAGCCGCTATGCAATTTTTAGCGAAAAATGTAGTTTTTCGAATAAATCAAGTTTGGGTATTTTTACAAAAAAAAATTTCCAAAAATCCAAAAATGCAAAATTCTAAAAAAAAAAATCACGGCTAGTTATGGCACAGTTTATTTGGATTTTTCCTATTTATCGCTTGGTTTGAAGCATAAACGCATACTTTAAGTAAAGAGCGCATTGAATTTTCGCATTTTCCTTTTCTCCAGTACAATTGGCGGCCACTCTAGTACTCACTCGATGCTGGTATGCATTTTACGCACTTGTAGAAACAGATGTCGCTAAGCTTGATGACTTTACAGTTCATGGAACAGGTTTCGCTGTCCGACAACACAAAAAAAATTACTTTTCAACCAAAGGAAAAGTTTAAAATTTTTCAATCCAAAAAAGATTAGTTTTCAATCCGAAAAAAGTTTAAAAAAAGCAATAAATATCAACTTGAAATAAAAAAATTTTCTGATCAGTTCATGATTTGAACACACGTCCTCTATTGTGCTGGTCCAACACCTTATCCACTCGTCCATCTCATTTGTTAAGAAAGTTACGCTTATTCTGCATCATAACGAATACAAGTAAGCAAGCGAACAGAAACGTGGGTTCGAGACCCAGCTAAATAAAAGTAAAATAAAAAAATGTTCTGGCCAGTTCGTGATTTGAACACACGTCCTCTAATGTGCTGGTCCAATACCTTATTCACTCGTCCAACTCAATTGTTAACAAGGTTTCGCTTATTTTGCATCATTACGAATGCAATAAATTTCTTTTCAGGAACGTGGGCTTGAGACCTAGAGAAATTAAACAGATGTTTGGATTAAAAATTCATTTAACCCAAAGTTTGGATTAAGGACATTCTGAGACTAGCTTGAAGAGCATCCCTCTAAACATTTTCAGTTTGCCTACCAAGCTGACAAAGCCGCAGTCACCATAATACACAGTCAAACCGGCACAATCGAAAAGGCTTTTGAAGCAAAGCAAACAGCACTATATACCTTCATTGGCATTCAAGGAGCCTTTGACAACCCGTCACACAATGCGATTAAAGCAGCTATGGAGATTAAAAATATTCCATCTTTAATCAAACACTGGATTCTAATCATGGATCCTCCATTTTATGTCAAATTTTTTTTTGTGTATAAGTCGAAAATGAGGCTAGATATCGATAAAATAAGCTTCATTCATTATCAAATAAAACATTAAGCTTTGTATACACGCATTTTCTATATATTTTACGTATACATTTATACATTTTTAAGTAATAAAAAATCAAAACCAAATTTTCAAACACCTATATATCCTAAACTATAAGAGAAAAACCAAATTTTCAAACGCTAGATCTCCTAAGCTATAAGAGATAAAGCAAGAGATAGAGCAAATCGTCCTTGTGTGATATATGGTTTGGGAGTTACTGCGGAAAAACTTGTCAAAAACTTTCAAATTCTCTGGACCCTAGTCGTGGATGAACTTATCGCATGTCTCAACAACCAGGGTTGACACCAAAGGATATGCGGATGATCTGGATATCTCAAATCTGGGCAGTCATGAACCAACGATATCGGATAGAATGCAGAGTGCCCTCCGTATAACTTAAAAATGGTGTTAGATAAAAGGGTTAAGCAAAAATTCTGGCAAAACAAATCTGGTACACTTATCTAGGAAAAGGAGCCTAAATCTGATAAGGCCTACCCTGGATGTAAAAGTCATTGACTTTTCAAATAAGGTCAAGTACTTAGGAGTGATTTTTGATAAGCAGCTCCGTTGGAACACCCACTTAGACTCAATTACAGGCAGGGCAACACGTGCCCTATTTGCCTGTCAACGCCTTCATGGCAAAATGTGGGGTCTCAAACCGATTTATTGGAAACTGGGAAAGCTGCAGAGAAAGGCGTGCATTAGTATCACTGGGGAGCGTGGCCATCTGAAGCCCTGAGTGTAATAGTCGGGCTACCCCTTTTAACGATTCTTATCGAAAAATAGGCATGTCTAAGTGCACTAAGAATGGAGGAAATAGGTGATTACAAGCCAGAAAATTTTACGGGTCACATGAAGATACTTAAAACCTTCGAAAATTACCCCTTTTTAAAAATCTCAGACAGGATGCTGCCAAAGGTAAACTTCTCAAAACGCTACAGGGTCGTTATAACCAATAGGCAACTATGGAGAAGTGATAACTTCACAGTTAATTCTGGCTCACAGCTTTTGTACACTGATGGGTCAAAACTTAAAAATGGAGTAACGGGAGCGGGGATATATGACCCCAATTTCCAAAAAGCTCTTTCAATGGGATACACGCCAACAATATTGCAGGCGGAAGTAAATGAAAATATGAGAAGAAAAGTAATAAAGGGAACTTACAAATATGTACCATTTCTAATTGTAAGAAAATCATTAGAGGGGAGAAAAGTGGCGTAGGAGTTAAGAAGAAGTGGCGTTGGAGTTCTGCGCAGTCATCGAGATCTGCTCAGATGAAAATCGCTGATCAAATTGTTGGTTACACGAAGCGTCCTGGTTACAGGTTCACTGAATCCGTAGTCGGTGCGGTGAAAGTTGAGGTGGAAGAGAGGAATAGACTTAAGGTTATGTGGATTGGTATTAAAGGATATTAATTGGAGTAGTGCTGTTCAGTTAATGATTCCGCATACAAGTTGATGAATGAAGAGTACATCGGCAACTATCCTTCGTTTTGCAAGAGTTTGTATGTTAATCAATTTCAGGCGGTCTGCATAAGGAGGTAAGATGAAACTGTCAGAATTGGAAAGATCGCGAAGTACGAACCGAATGAATCCTCGTTGAACGGCTTCGATTCGGAAAGAATGGTTGTTGTAGATAGGAGACCAAACCTGGCTGGCATATTTACGGATGTGTCTAACAAAGGTAAGGTAGAGAGATTTAGTCAGGTAAGGATTGGATAACTCTCTAGACCAGTGTTTCAAGGAAATCCAGTGCAGAGTTGGATCTATTAATGATATTATTAATATGAGACCTAAAGTTAAGTTCCTTGTCACATATTAAACCTAAGTCCTGTAAATAACTTAGAGGGGATACTGGTTTGCCAAGCAAATAATAAATTCTCGGAGGAAGTTGGAGACGCTTTCGTAAATATATAATTTCTTGACATTTTTTCTTCAAAATTCTTGACATGTTGAGCTCAAGAAGATTTTTTTGACACCAAGTGGAAAAACCAGCCAGATTGTCTTGAAGATTGCAAGAATCGGTGTTGGTTTGTATGCGCCGATATATTTTCATATCATCAGCATACACAGAGAGATTGGAATTTTTGATGATTCCATCCACATCAGAGATTGTTAAGACGAACAACAAAGGACCAAGGTAGCTACCTTGTGGGACACTAGAGGTAGCTGTAAGACTCTGAATTGGAAAATCTAATGATGACATTGTATCGACGTTCTTCGAGATATGACTTAATCCATGATATAAACAGTGATGGAAGACCAGAGGCTTTAAGCTTAGGAAGGATGATGGTGTGTGAGATTTTGTCGAACGCTTTACTAAAGTCGGTAGAAACTACATCAACTTCGTACCCGCTTTCCAACGAGCATAAAGCGTTTGAAACAAATTCTGAAAGGTTAGTGTCGATCTTTCCTTGAGGAAGCTGTGTTGACTAGGAGGAAAAATAGATGTGCAATGGAAAAAGAGAATTTCATAGACAATACATTCAAAAATTTTGGGAGTACATGACAGTTTTGCAATAGGTAATTGGAAATATCATTTCTAGGTCCTTTTTATGCAGAGGTATTATGAACGAACTCTTCCATAACTTAGGAAAAACTTAGGAAATTAGAAATAGAAATTTGAAAAAGAGCCAACAAGTTCGCGAATTTTTTGATAACAATAACAGGCATCCTGAACCATCGCCTCCAGGAGAATAATCGTCCTTTAGATTATTTATCTTTCCTAACACATCAGCTAGTGTAATATCAACAGAAGTCAACGACGTTTGAGGACAGTTCCTTAACAAATAAAAATGTTCGTAGTCTACTTCATCGTTATGATTTGGGTCTGACTGATTGAAAAAATTTGCAAATAGGTTTGGAATTATTTCAGGGTTGTCTGAGGATATGTCCGAAGAAGTAAGGGTAGATAGGTAGTTGTCAGACTTTCTTTTGATGTTGTTGAACTTGTAGAAGCTTTTAGGATCCGACAACAATATCGTTTGAATATGGCAAGATAAGACTCATATAGCGTTTCACAGAGTGTCGAAAAAGGTTATAGGCATTAAAATAATTTGTGAGATCAAGAGAAGAACGAGAAATTAAATATGCGCGCCAAAGTTTGTTTCTTTTGTTACGGAGTACACGTAGTTCCTTATTGTACCAGGGGGGACATGACGAAAAGTTTTTCCACCAGGTGAAAGGGACAGATTATGTGAAGCAGTCGAAAATTATGTCGTAGAAGTGAGCAACTGCAATATCAATGCTTTCATGAGCATTACACGGTGTTACAAAAAATAAATTTTTTTCTGTCCTATGAACCAAATGCACATATTCGGAAAGAGGGGAAAAAATAAAAATTCACGTGTATCGTCGATTTTCATGTACACGTCAGAATTTTTTTTTTTAAGTTTGAAGTGTAAAGCTCGTAGTGGCCTGTGTGGAAGCCTTTGGACCGATTTTTAACCCTTTTTCAGTGATCTAATCGAGCTGATTTTTTGCAGGCAGACTCGTGGAAATGTCTGTAGCACGTCAAATTTTTTAAAAACAATTTTTATCAATTCTCAGATTTTCCCCAATTTTTATTATTTTTGAAAAAAAAAATATTTTTTCACTTTTCTTAGCATAACTTGAAGGGACTCCAAATTTTTAAACTACTAAAGCGTTAGGAAAAAAAATGTTTTTTGACCCATCCTACTCGATATAGTTGTAGTTAATCAATAGTAACCTTCTAACACTAAACAGTTTTTGACTTTTACAACACTTACAACTGGTCTAGGGGCCCTCAAACGATACTACATGTCCATCCAACTTCCATCGGACATGTCCATCCGCCTTGATTTCTTGCACACGAACGATACTACATGTATGATGGCTTGACAGGTCGGATGGACATGTAGTATCGTTTGAGGGCCCCTTCTGACAGATGAAATAAGGAATTGCAATATTGTTTTAAGTTCTGTTGTGCGAAAACGTACTTCTATATATTTCATCTGAAAAAAATGCAGTGTTCGACGCGAAATAACTTTTGTTACGTTTGTGGCTTATTCACACCAAGTAAAAATTTCAAAAATATTACTAAAACAGTGGTGTGAATTCGTTTCAGAAAATATCTAAGACTGCTTATGTTCCTTACTTGTGGTATACTCCGAAAGTCGTGTGCGACTATTGCTACAGAAATTTGTGCAAGTTTACTGATGCAAGGTCAACAATAAAGTACGCTGTACCAACAATTTGGCTACCACGCACGGAGCACTGCAATGAATTGTGCTACTTTTGTGTAACTTTTGCTCAAACAAAAGGGTACCAATACATTCACCGCAACAAAATTCGCTACGCTAATGTAGAATCGGTAATTCCAGCAGTTCTATACTCACCAGAAGACCGTGTAGCGGCTTCAGTGGAGATTTTTGATATTGTTCCCGAAATAAGCGATGCAGAATCAACAGTTGTACCAAAACTGCTATCAACTTTTCTTCCATCGAATGCGAGATGCGAGAGTCCACAAGTATCGGAATTTGTGGCAACACCCAGTGAAATTGGGACTGCAATGCTGCATTTTATAACGCAAGCCGACTTCAATGACCTCGTACGAGACGGAAATTTGTCGAGGAGAACAGCAGAACTCTTTGCATCAAGCTTTAAGCAGTGGAATATAGTGGCGGCTGATTTTAAAATAACAGCCGCTCGTGATCGAGGTAGCACTATTCCATATGACCAATTTTTTAGATTGCACGAAGATCGGGAAAAAAACTTGGCTTATTGTTGTGACATTGATTCGCTGTTTACAAAAATCGGTTACCCACATATTTCAGAGGAGTGGCGACTTTTCATCGATGCATCGGTCAACAGCCTTAAAGTCGTGCTGCTTCATATCGGCAACACACATCCATCTGTCCCGATCGCATATGCCACAAACCTCAAGGAAACATACGAAGGCATGGAATTAATATTACAGTTGATAAAGTACAAAGAGCATAATTGGAAAATATGCTGCGATCTGAAAGTGGTCGGTTTACTCATGGGTGTTAAGCGTGGATTTCCAACCAGTGCTTTCCAGTGCTTTTTGTGTACATGGGAAGGTCGAAAAAGAGATGAGCATTACACTGAATTTAAGTGGAAGCCGTGAACATGCTACAAAGTAGGCGTAGAAAGTATAGAGAATCTACCATTGGTGCAGCCGTCTCAAATCATTTTGCCTCCATTACGCATTAAGCTCGGTCTCGTATCAAATTTTGTTAAAAAACTGGATCGTGATGGCGAGGCCATTGCAACTTTGCGCAACATTTTCCCGAAATTGAGCGGCACAAAGATTCATGCAGGTATTTTTTTTAAGAAGTCATTCAGTAACTTTATGTTTTTTAATGATTTTTTTGATTTAAGGTGTTTTCAATGATCCGCAGATAAAACAAATAATTGCAAGTTCTGAATTTTCATCAAAGTTAAATGCTATGGAACAACGTGCATGGAAAGGTACAGTTGCCGTTATTGAGCAGTTTCTTGGCAACAAACGAGCTGCCAATTATAAAAATATTGTCGCAGAAATGATTTCGGCATATGGCGAAATGGGCATTTTAATGTCGCTAAAGATCCATTTTCTTCACAATCATTTAGATTTTTTCCCTGATGATTTAGGAGCTTGTAGCGATGAGCATGGTGAAAGGTTCCATCAGGACATTGCGGCTATTGAAAAGCGCTTTAAAGGAAAAGACATTACGCATATGCTTGGCGAATACTGTTGGTCTATTTGTCGCAATACTGAAACAAATGCTTACAACCGCAAAAATAAAAGGCTTAAATTTCTTTAAAAACATTAAAATTTTTAATGTAACAATTCTTTATTTTTATAAAACAAAAGTAATAAAAAAAAATTGTTTTTTTTCAAACTGAAACCTTTAAAAAAACGATAACCATTAAAAAAAATATATATACTTCAAACTTAAAAAAAAAAATTCTGACGTGTACATGAAAATCGCCGATACACGTGTATTTTTATTTTTTATCCCCTTTCCGAAAAAGTAAATTTGGTTCATAGAATGTGTGTAGCACGGTGTTATCGAAAAGATGTTGCAAATCGATTCTACTGAATAAATTTACACTGAATAAGTTCAGTGAATAATCAGTGAAGAATACTGAATAAATCCAGTAACCTTGAATTTACATAATATTTACGTATCTTCAATTCTTCAAAATGTTTCCGTTTATTGCAACCGGATTTTAAAAGATTTTAACAAATTTTTGTTGCTGCAGCATAGTGCTAATTTTTAAGCTAATTTAACTCTAATAAATTTTCAGAACCACTTGGCACCACTTTCCGCGTAAAATTAACCTATTTCTCTTAGCAAACTTCCTACAAGAATGAGGTTACTTTATTATCGTCTTTCGTGGGACTGCGCTACTTCCGTCATGTCTGGTTTTTTCCTCTTCGAAAACATCTACCACCACTTTTGATACTTCCGGAAATTCATCTTCTATCCTTCTTCTTCATCTTGGTCGACTCTACCGAAGTTGACGCATTCAAATTGAAATCAACGTCTCTGTGGAGACTTCGTGTGAGCTCCGGGGCCATTAAGATGACTGCGACAAAGATTGCGCACTTCGCCAGGACTATCAGAACGGGGCGCCAAAAAGATTTCCAATTGAAATGAATAACGTTATCGTATCGTATCGTATCGTATCACAAAGTAACGGAGTAGAAGCACGTTGCCACTACGGCTAAGCAATGAATTTTTGAAAACAATGCTGCAGTGAAGCAGAATGATACGCAAACAGACGGACATACATTTAGTGGGTCACAACGTTGCTGATGTTTGCCAATGTTGTTGTTGTTGCTGTTGTTGCTCCTGCTTTAGTTGCAGAAAATCGATTTTGTGCTCAAACTATTGGCTGTTGACTTTGATTTTTATTGCTTGTGAAACGTTGAATCAACTGCACGCTTGATTGTCCCTGCTGCTGCGTGCTGTTGAGCAACTTTGGCTCCGATAAAATAAGAAAAGCGTGGAAAGTAGAATTTTAAGAACCAAAAAAAAAACCAGAACGTAGATAATAGATTCCACCTATTTTAGTGCTATTGTTTTTGCTTAACATTTTTAAGAGTTTCTATTTGCTTTGCGCTGGGAATTGCCTCGGTGGCTTTTTGTTTTTTGTAAAGGGTTACTTATAGAAAATTTGAAAGGTTGCAAAAACTTGATGTTTAGAAGAATAGAGTGAGAAATTAAGAGTTAGTTTAAAATATTCTATAACACTATTTTTGTGCTTTGCTCCAACTCATTCCGTAATGAAAAGCGCTTTGCAAACATGCCAAAAACGACAAACATAAAACCAACCAAAGAAAATGGCAAAATCGTATCACTCGCTCCGTGCAATAACGTAACGTAACGACAAGCGATTGTAATTTGTGTAAATCTTTTATGGGATTCCAAACGTAATTGGAAAACTTTAAGTGATTTCGTTATATTCCACTCTTCTGCTTCATCCTTGTGCTTTTATCTGATTTTAGAACATTTTATTGTGCAGCACAATCAATTTTTGCACTTTTGCTAGAGTAACTAGTACATGGCACCTCAAGCCCTCAACCACGCGATTCTTCACAATACAATACACAGCCTCGTCCTTGGCGTTGTTTTGTTATTTTTAAACACGCTGTCAAGGAATGCTTTGAGCAGTTGTGGACGCCCTTTCTCAAAGCATCTGCTGCCGCGGATGTCGGTATGTAGTAGTGAATGTTTGTCACTGAAAGCTTAGTGGAGCACTTGGAGCGCTCCTCTGTACGCTCTGCTTCAGTTGCTCTTTTATTGAAATTTATTGTTTCGTTTGTGCATATTTTTTATATCCTGTCCTCCTCTTCCTCCTCCCGCTTCTGGGTGCTCTGTGTAAGCTGACAATGTTGTTTACCTTAACGGAAAGCTTGCTGCTTTTCTCTTGCTGCAAAAGAAGCAATAATGAACTCGGCTAAGGGATAAGGTAAAGTTATGTCGTGGAAGGAAGATGGTTAGGGCGTGGAGTTAAAGAGGAAGATACTTGAAATTAAGCATATTTTATGAAGGCATCGCTTAATTTGAATTTATTTATAATTTTGTGAAATGTTGCCAAAGTTCTGCGAAAATGCTTGTAGCTTCTTGTTTGTTTGTGAAGAAAGTAAATTCCGCTTAATCCTTCAGTACTGAACTTTTTTCGCGGCATAAGCAAAACTTTTTTCTTTTAATTATATCGGGGACACGTGTTTCGACTAGGATTTATTGGGTTATCTTACTTTTGAGTTATAAATAGATATTGTCGTGTGCGCATTTCGAGTGCAAGCAAAATTAAGGGAGGTTTTAGACAAACAATATTTTGAAAATTGAATTTTTTTTAAATTGATTATTTTTGTACAATTATTCAAGAAGCGCTCCAGAGTACCTTTAACTAGGCAGATTAACTTTAAACACCTTTATTTCGAAGCTTACTTTATTAAAACGGGCCACTCTATTGCAAGCAAACTAATTGACCGATTTTAATTTTTTTTTTAATTCGTTTGTAATGTAATTCAGCACATCTTTTACCAAAATAAGAGTTTTTTGAAAATCTGTCTAGTTTTTACAAGCAAAAATATGGTCCAAAATAACGTCAAGTTTTCAACTTTTTTCACGCTTCATCATTTTCTTAATTTTCCTTAACGGAAAGCTTGCTGCTTTTCTCTTGCTGCAAAAGAAGCAATAATGAACTCGGCTAAGGGATAAGGTAAAGTTATGTCGTGCAAGGAAGATGGTTAGGGCGTGGAGTTAAAGAGGAAGATACTTGAAATTAAGCATATTTTATGAAGGCATCGCTTAATTTGAATTTATTTATAATTTTGTGAAATGTTGCCAAAGTTCTGCGAAAATGCTTGTAGCTTCTTGTTTGTTTGTGAAGAAAGTAAATTCCGCTTAATCCTTCAGTACTGAACTTTTTTCGCGGCATAAGCAAAACTTTTTTCTTTTAATTATATCGGGGACACGTGTTTCGACTAGGATTTATTGGGTTATCTTACTTTTGAGTTATAAATAGATATTGTCGTGTGCGCATTTCGAGTGCAAGCAAAATTAAGGGAGGTTTTAGACAAACAATATTTTGAAAATTGAATTTTTTTTAAATTGATTATTTTTGTACAATTATTCAAGAAGCGCTCCAGAGTACCTTTAACTAGGCAGATTAACTTTAAACACCTTTATTTCGAAGCTTACTTTATTAAAACGGGCCACTCTATTGCAAGCAAACTAATTGACCGATTTTAATTTTTTTTTTAATTCGTTTGTAATGTAATTCAGCACATCTTTTACCAAAATAAGAGTTTTTTGAAAATCTGTCTAGTTTTTACAAGCAAAAATATGGTCCAAAATAACGTCAAGTTTTCAACTTTTTTTCACGCTTCATCATTTTCTTAATTTTCCATTTTTTTCATTCCATTTTGGTAAAAATGTGCATGCAAGGAAATGTTTTCGAATGCATTTTTTGTTTCCAGACGATCTGAAACCGAGCTATGATGTGGCCCGACTTTCACCTTTTTTTAAACCCACTAACTTCAACGCCATCTTCTAGTATAAAACACAAGTAAGCCCGTGTGGCGTTAAAACGCTAAAATCAAACATATCTAGATTTTTATCCGACTGCAAAAAGGAGGAGGTTCTCAAGTTGGTTGGTTTCTTTTTTTTAAATGTATGTATGTACATCGATAACGGTATTCGACACAAGGGCGTGGCAATATAAGAAAAACTTTTTATGTTGAATAATATTAACACTAGAGTGCTGCAATTTAGTACAAGGGTAGGTACAATTATTAAGAGCTATGTTAAAAAAGTGGGCGCTATTCGAAAAATGGCGTGGCAATATAGTAAGGACGCTGTAACTTGAATAATATTGACACTAGGATACTGAAATTAGGTACAGGGATAGGCATAATTATGAAAATGTATGGTCAAGAAAGTGTGCGTTATTGGACAAAAAGGCGTGGCAATATAAGAAAAATACTGTTTTTCAGTTAATATTGACACTAGGGTACGAAAATTCATTACAAGAATGCGAAAAATTGTTGTCATAATATCTAAAAAGGAAAAAATAAAAGCTTAACAAAAAAAAACCAACTTCAAAACCACAACAAAGTAAAAAATTATTTTAAATTACTTTTCACATTAATTCTTGGTCAAATTTCATAATTTATTTATATATAGTATTAAATTGGAAATCTTATTATAATTTTTTTTCTATTTTGTATTATTATCATAAATATATTAATTTCTCCATGAATAAAAAAACCTTTAAGGTCTGCGCTTATATAATCACACTTTTATAAAATAAACTCTCCGGCTTTAAAGGTTTTTTTTTTCAACGACGATATAATGTTAGCATATTTAATTTCATACCCAAATTTATTTTAAATATACAGGAGTAAGAATATTTCTTGATTTTCAATTGAAAAAAACTTGAACAAAAATATTTCATGACTAGTTTCAAATTTTTTATTAAATTTTTGTGTAAATTTTGAAAATTGAAAAATTTTCTGAACAACAGCTTAGAAATCTTTTATCAACTGAAAGAAATCATTCCAGTACCACTTTGAAATTGAATATATCAATTCATAGTTTTGGCTGTGAAATTATAAATGATTATTCGTCAGTATAACAGTTTCATGGCTATTAGCCGATAGGTGGCGCTAAATACCTCACATATTTTTAGGCATATGCTGAAATTAAGAAGAGAAAAGCAACATAACAACAACAATTATATGCAAACTTTAACTCGCTATAACTTCAAAAATATAAATTTTTAAGAAATAAAAAGTCCAGTTTGCACATCTACAGGTCGAAACCTACCACACCATACTAATTGTATTAAGATTGGACTGTGCTTAAAAGGCCTTACGCCGGACAAAATTTTCATTTGCATAATATATATAAGATAGTATGTGTTAACACAAAAATAAAACTTTTATTGATTTACTGATGATGTCAAGTTAACATGCAAATAAAATTTTTTGTGAACTTTTTTTAAAAACATCTTCTAAAATATGTCTTCATTTTAAAGCTTTTGCCTAAAACTTGAATCAAACAAAAAAATTATAGATTGAAATATTTTAGTTTAAAAGCATTAACCGATAGTGCCTATAATTAATACGAATATTTACTATATATTAATAAAAAGTTTTGGTTTTACAAAAGATTAACTATTTTAAGTATTAAATATCACATTTTATATGAAATAGTTTACGTTTAATATTAATTGTCATACACTTCACACTTTACATACCATCTGCCACATTAAACATTTCATATATTATACGAGTATATCGTATTTTATATTTCACATTTCATAGTTGACATTTCCTAATTCGGATTTCATTTCTCTTAATAGGTATTTGGTACTTAATATATCTGTGGACTTTTGACAAAACAACTTAAGTTTATCTGAATTTCATAGACAAAACAGCTTAAGTCTATATGAATTTCATATCAACTTAAAGAGTTTTGTCTAAACAGCTTAAGTCTATATGAATTTCATATCAACTTAAAGAGTTTTGTCTATGAATTTCAGATAGACTAAAGTTGTTTTGTCAAAAGTCCACAGATATTATTTTTCACCATTTCTATTTAACTAGCCAGCCACTGTTGCCCGCGGCTTTGACACAGCCGTATTTTAATTTAGTCGAAGTCTTGAATGTTGTACTATTTTGATGACGTCACTTTCATAGGGTATGGTTTTCATCTAAATCTTTCACATTTGAAACTTAGAGTCCTTTATGTATTCAGGCTCATAAGCACAATATCAAATTAAAACATTATTTTTTTCTTTTAATTTATAACGGTTTGATAATAATTTAAGTAATAAAATGACGTCACTCGGCTTGCGAAGTCGGCGGACCTTTCAGTTAATTTAGCAAAATTTAAAACATCGAGTGCATAGCTAAGATTAAAACTTATCTGTAAAATTTAAAGTCATTTTACTCATTTTTGTGGCATTTATGGAGATTTTACTGATTTCAAAAAGTTACTTTGTATGGCAGGTAAACGTAATTTTCTTTGGATTTTCTTTTCATACTCAAAGTCCGTATTAAGGGTTAAAGCTTATGTGCAATATTTAAAGCCACACTATTAATTTTTGTGGAATTTAAAGAGATTTCAACGGTTTGGTAAAGTCACTTTTTATGGGAGGTAGCGTGGTTTTCATCCGAATAGCTTATTCTCGAACTTAATTTTTATTTTAAAATAAAAAGTTATATATTTAACTTTTTCACGATAGCTTTAAAATAACGGATATTATCGTGATCACAAACAGACAAACAGACCGACGTACATGGCTCTATTAACTCAAGAGGTGCTGCAAATCAAGAATATATATTAGGGTGTCCCAAAATATACGTTTTTTTTATTTTGAGAGATGTCCGCTGCTTAATACTTCCACTTGAACTTAGAAACACCTTCTGTGAAGCGCATGTCAATTGGTAAAGGTTAAGAGGTTGCGATCTCATTTTCTAACGATACGATTTGTATGGGGGAAAATCAGTTTGGCTGGTAAATTGACTTTATAGCAATTATCTTTTGAGCAAAATGGTTAAAAAAAAATGTTCCCTCAAATTTTGTCTATTATGACATATCCAAATTTCATTTTTATCGGATTGTTATTTGGTGGTTGCCCAAAATGATTAAAAAATAAAAATATATATACAAAAAAAAGCTACTTGTTGTAACTTTTAATCCAAAAACATATAACAACCCTGTGAATTTTTTCTTCATTGTGCATTCCAACTATCATTATCTGAAATTTAAGACCAATAACAATAATAAAAATGGAGTAATCTAATAGATGTTGATTTTTAATGAAATATTTGAAAGTAAAAGCATTCATTTATATAGGTAGTTTTAAGAAGTGAGCCACAGACCACCAAATAACGGACAAAATTTTAGGGAAAAAAATTTTTTAACCATTTTGCTTAAAAGATAATGGCTCTAAATTCAGTTTACCAGCAAAACTGATTTTTTCTTATGCAAATCGTATTTGAAAATCAAAAAATTAATTCGTGACCTCTAAACATTTACCAGTAGAGATGCGCTTCACAGAGGGTGCTTCTACACAATTTTTTTTGGGACACCCTAATATATATACTTTTCTATACCTGCCACACCTCCTTATTGGCGTTTCAAATGGAGTGGCAAAGTCTAACGCAGAACGCGAGGAGTATAAAAATAACAATTCAAGCATAAATATTTCATAAGAAAAAAAAATTTTTGTATAACACGTTTTTAAAACGAACTAAAAAGTATAAAATAATTTCTTCTAGAGTGGGGCTTTTACACTGTAAACTGTCAATGTATTACAATTCTTAAAAACACTCCTTACAATTCTCTATAGCATGCGCCTAACGTTTTTAGGAGAACTAAAAGCCCCACTCTAGGAGAAATTATTTTATACTTTTTAATATACATACTTCATAATCTATATGAAGTCGGCCTTTGTAGTCTAGTGGAAAGTGCGCTAGACTATCAACCCAGAGGTCCCTGGTTCGCATCCGGGTTCGTGCATGGTTCTTTTCACTTTCTTTGTTCTTTCCTACATTTAAGAATTATTGAAAACTTAAAATCCACAACTAAATTGTGGAGAACGTGTAATTAAAGGACAGGAACAACTAAGGGCTGGTAATGCTTGCCGAGGTTAAGGCATAACACTAGCCTCGGTTTAGAAGCAATACAAATTGTCTTTGACGGTTGTATCGCCTAATCAATAATTCACGTATGGTCCCAATCAATTACTCTAAATATCTATTCCTTTCCTTTCAGGTCAAAGACCAAACCTTGTTTGTATAAGGCCTTGGTTCTTTGCTCTTTTAGAAAAAAAATCTATATTTTATGTTTCATATTTCCTGTTTTGTTTTATACATATCACATTATCCTATTTACATTTCAAATATCATATTTTAAAATCAAAACAGGACATAAAAAGTTAAAATTTTTCCTTGCTATTCTTTATTTTTAACAACATGAAAGGCGTAGTACGAATGTTGCGTGCGTCTTTCATGATTAATTTTTAACATTTTACATTACATCTTTTTACATTTCACGTTTCATTTTTTATAATGTATGTGTCAAATTCCACACCTCACCTCTAATTTATAGTGTTTCATATATCTTTCGCAACTCCTAATCCAAATAAAATAATTATTTTTTGACTTTTCACCTTTAATATTGCATGTTTGTTCCGTTTCTGGATTTTTTTCCCCCCCTGAAAACCCTGAAGACTATGTCAGCTCTAAGCACTTTTACCCTGTATCTTCTAACTGTGTATGTTATTGTTTTTCTGTCAATGAGTTTGCTTATGATTTGAAACTAAAACTTTTTTGAATAACTGCTTTAAATGTTGGCGATTACTTGAGACTTGAGATGCGGCGGCAAGAGTTGTTGAAGTGGGCGCTTTACAGCAAAGAAGCAAATATGAAACAGTTTTGTTTACTCTACGTTGTATCTTTCATTTTATGTTAATAATTTATTTCCTTCTTGCTCTGCAAAGACTTTTCCTCCCCCGAGGTATTTTTATATGTATGTATTTGTAAATATATATTTTGTTTTTACTTGGCCCAAGTGTCAAAGTGGATCATAGCTGGATGCTTTCATTTAGAGTTGAATAGGAAAATAATAAGGTTGGCAACACCTGCTGGTTGCTAGGATGGTGGGTGCTACGATGGAAAAGGGTATTGAAGGCACGACAAGAAGCAAAGAAAAAGTGTTGCTTATGCCGTGCAATTATCTTAATGAAGTGATGAAGTCTCGAAAGAAAAAGACAGCAAAGAAACTCTTTTTGGCCCCTGCGCTTGCCTTTGCTCTTTCTGGCTTGATGTTGAAGAATCTGGTTTGCATTTCGTTTGGCGAATGAATGAATGGCTGAGGGTTAAGGTTAGGGTTACAAAAGAGCACTTTGGCAGAGAAACTTTAGGACTTTGAAAAAAGTTTTTCTTAATTTTAATCTGAGAAGAGGGAAAACTTGTGAAGCTGGTCTTGCTGCTGCTACGGTGGAAACATTTTTGGTGCAAATTTTTTAATAAGATAAAAAAATTTTTTAACTGAAAATAAAAGTTAATTTTAGAAATGATTTCTTGAACTGAATTATTCAAAAAAGTTTTTTGATAGAATTAAAAATAATTTTTTTACTAAGACTCAAAATTTTAAATACTCGTTAAAACTATTTTTTTTTATATTGGTGGAGGAGTTCATTCTTAAACATTATGTGAAATATAAGCAAGCATATGATAGGAAAAAACACTTTGTTTAAATGTTATACAGCATTCTGCAGTTTTGCTTTAAAACAGGAGTAGAAAGAAATTGCCTAAAAATGGCGTTAACAATTTACGAATGTGTGGGGCTCACATGAACTTAAGGAGTATTTTTCATTTGAAAATTTTTTTCGAATTTATTTTGTCTATAAAGAGGTCACAATATGTGTGTAGAATACGTGTTTAAAATTTCAGATTTATATCTTTAACAATAGCGAAAATCTTAATATATAAAATGCAAGCACGCTGCTCCGTGTCCAATATCTCTCAAACTGTTCAGCCTGAAAGTATGCACATCTTAATACAATAAAGGCAAGTATGCTGCTCCGCACACAGTATTACTCAAATTGTAATTATTTTTTGACAGTAAAGTAATTTTACAAGACACACTGTTCTCAAAAATGTTCAGCCTAAAAGTATGCACAGAAAATATATTTGATACTTATCAGTGACAATATTGGGTTTCACAATAGTACGTTATTGATCTAACTACCTCTTTTTTTCATCCTTTTATAAAAGAAATTATGACGAATTTAATGAAATTGTTTTGAGTCGATTGTAAAAAAAAATTTAATTGTTTCAACCACGAAACGACAGCTGAGTTTCTACGTATATGAAGCGTTCAAAGCCAGTTTGTAAACTTTTTGCACTTTTACACTTGAACTAATTTTTTAACTAAAGATAAATAATTGCTTTCGGCAAATGGCTCCAAAAAGGAAGTGTGGGGAGGACCTGTCGTAGAACAGGCTTTTATACTAGTATATATATAAACATTTGTATATTATTAAACAAATTGTATGTCTTTAATACTTTAAATGCGATTTTCTCAAAACTAATTTTTTTAGAACGTTTAAAAGGTAAAAAATAAGATAATTGTGCAATCTTTTTGTTCAAAATGTCGCCAAAAAATAAGTATGTGATCTAATTGGCTGATAATGAGTAATTTTATAGTTTTTTTTTTTTTGTTATCTTTTATATGAACATAGATTTTTTCATTTATTTCTTTTAGAAGATGAGAAATCGTTGGCACCGTTTTGAAGTTCGAAAATTAAGTCCAAACTGTGAAAGGCTTAAAGAGCACATAGAAGGGCAAAAAATAATAAAACAAAATTTCATACATATATACTTAATGATACATAGTTTAATGATCAAAAGCTTTTTTTTAATTATAGTCAATATTTCTTCCAAAAATTCAAAATTGGGTTTTGCTTGCAGCCGTTCAAAAGAAAAACTATTGCCATACTGTAAAGATATGAAAAAATTAACATTTTCATAGAAAAAGTTGTCAATTTTAAATTTTGAATGAGTTAAAGCAGGATTATATTAAATTTTTTGTTATGATATATTTTAACAAGAGACTATATTTTCCAAAAATGCAATCAAAAAGTTTTGATCTCAAACAATAATTTTGTTTAGATGAAAGCTTTCTAACCATTCTCGATTGGCCTACATATAAAACTAATTCGTCGCTTCAGCCCACTGTGCGAGGCCAACCTTGGCTGCTTCAAAACCTACTTATTTAATACTAATTAATTGACGCGTTTCGTCTTACTTGCCAAGAATTTGGCACAGAGCTAAGCAGCGAAAATGTAGCAATTTGCAAACTTTTAACGCGGGCTTAACAAATGTGCGTTAATATGGCAACGCTATGTCAAGCATACACGAACTGTGATAAAACTGTTGACTGTGCTACAAGTTCTTAGAGCGAGACAAAACTTTTACACACAAGAGTGTATAAATAAATTCAAAGTAATTAAATATTTAATAGGAGGGGGGGAGGGGAAGCTACAACAAGGTTGGCTTTTGTTGTACGGTATATAAGGGAGTAAAAATAAAAACTAACGAAAATGTAAGCAAAGGCATTTCAATGAATTATGTATGCTGAAAGACTGTGTTATGGCCTCTCAGCTAAGGCACAGATTTTATGCAGTAACTGCTTTTAGCTCCTTTTTTTCTCATTTGGAACATTTACTTTCTTACACGCTATTTAAGCAAATTCAAGGAAAATATTAAACCAACGTCCTTTTTTCTTTTTCCTTAATCAATTTCAAGTGGTGATTTGAATAAGCTCTTTGCTCGTTCTTCTCCTTTCTTCTCAACCCCTTTCCTAAAAAAGTTATTTTCGTACTCTTGCGAATTATTTGTGCATTTTTTGCGAGTCTTTATTTTTATTTTCTTCAAATTAGCTGCTCTTGTGAACAACAACAACGCAAGCATTCAGGTAAAATAAGCTGTAATAAAAGGCAAAAAAAAGAAGACTTTAATTAGCAAAGCATAGCTAAGCAGCCAAGAAAAAGGACAGGTTAGGTGGAAGGAGCAAACCGGTGTCTTTCAGGAAAAGCATAAAAATACATAAATAAAGATTTTTTGATATGGAAAAAGCGGGTTTTGCTATAGTTCAGCCTCAGGTAACACTTGATTTAAAGCAATCACAAGCGATTTGGAAAAAAGCAAAATCTTGCATATTATTAAATCACCACTTTTCAATGTTTTTTTTAATATTATTTTAATTTAGTGCCTGCAACAACAACAGCAATTAAAAGTGTCACTGTCAACCACAGATTGCAGCAATGGTTGCCATATTGTTTATGGTTTTTTTGGGTTAAATTTTTTATTTTGTGCTTGATATGGTTTTAATAAAGTAACAATTTCATTAAATTTTTAATTATTATTTTTCTCATTGAAGTGGAATTGCTTACACACACATTTAATTTAATTCATATACAAATACTCTAGTGTGTGTGTGTGGGTGTGTGTATGCGTGTATGTATGTATGTCTCTGTGGTTATGTGTTTGTATGTGTGCGTATGCTTGTCGCATACCACAAAAACAGCAAAAAATCTCACTCATCTCTTTGGCTATTTATTAAAATAATAATAACAACAACAACAATAAGCACAAACAATTTCACTGCCAGCGCCACTTAAAAAAACCTAGTTTTTTTTAAATATTTCACTATAAATCGCAACATTTAATTGAAGACTCTTTAATGCAGCAGCATCAGCAGCAGCTATGTGAAAAATTAAATTACTTTTCAGCATCATGCATCATAAAATTGAAATTATTTTTATTGAAACACATTGCAATTGTCGCTAAATTAACATGCCAAATGTTCGTACTAATTAAGCCAACAATTCAAAAATTCATTAAATACAAAATAGCTTCACCGGCCGACAAACAGTTGGGGAAAACAATTCAATTAATTCAATCAATTTTGCCATCATTAGCAGAAATTAAACTGCATGTGACTTTGATAGCTCTGATTAAGCAATTAGTTTGGCTGTCTGATGTTTGTAGTCTTCTTTTCGCCTTGGCAATTTATGACGATATGATAATGAAAGCAGAAGAACTAAGTCCATTTATGAATTCTTAATTCTTTCGTATACTGGTTTTTGTATAAAAAAACTATTCACTCCTAGATTTTATGCCAAACTAACGCATTAACTTCTTTTGAGATTCCGACGTACTTTGCATAGAATTACATATGCTTGGTTTTTACTTTGTCATTTTCAGTGGTCAGTTGTTGTCAATGAAATTGAAAACAACCTGTTGTAGACATTTTTTTTTTAACTTTGACAATCTTCGAATATCAAAAACAATTAAATTATTAAAAGGAGCAATGCAGAAAATGTTCTAGAGTTTTATTAGGGTGATATTTCAGGTGATAAACTTCTGTGTTTTCATAAAAATGACATAGTGAAAACCAAGCAATAAGCTTATGTTTGCTAAAATGATCTAAGGAAAATATCATGGCGGTTTTATAGAAGCGTTCAATCTTATATTCGATCAATATTCAATCAACATTCGAGAGAAGAAAAGAATTGTGCTAAAAACTATCTGGACTTAAGTCCATCTCACAACTAATTAAGCATGCTATTGAACTTGTTAGTAACGAACGCCAAAAGCTTATCAATTCTGACCGAAAACATTGAATAAAATCGTAAACATTAATACGCAAACATAAAATGTTGTCGTACACTTTTTTTAGAATAAGGGCAATGAAACGTATATCATTCAAAAGGTATTACTCCATAGATGTGCCGAATCATGTTAGATTTTAAATTGATGACCTCTGACCCGAAATATTAACTCTGGAATTATATATATATATATTAGTAAGGAATCTCAGGGCTAAGAAGAGATAGAATAGTGAACGAGGTATCAGATGAAAGATCAGGCTGCACAGTATGATTGTATTTTAATTTAGTGACCTTCGACCTGAAATATGAGCGTTGAAGAGCATTTACTAAATAAATGCTAAACTGTAAGAGATAGCAAAACATAATGTAAAAGGAAATTTAGACATTAATAAGATATGCAAAATATGCTTCACACATTTTTCGCCATCTCTTACGGATACCCTACAATAAGCATTTTTTTTTAGTTAGAAGTGTTAATATACATTGGAATGGTGAATTTCTTACAAATAGTAAATTATGCACAATTTTCGTTAGTTCGGCATTGAAATTATTGTCATATCTCGAAAACTATAGATGTTTTAGTACAACGTATTTTTGTATGAAACGTCGTTGGTTCAGATATATAACGGTATACGAAAGCTTATTTGGTAATATTTTTCACGGATAGTATGTTGAACAAATTCCCGTTATAATGGCATCAAAATTATTGAGATACCTCAAAGAAAGTAGATTTTTTTCAGTACAACGACAACGTATTTCCTTGAAGAAGCCTCAGAATAAGAAAAAAAACAGATTGAAATGTCATGTTTTGAGTTTGCAAGCAACTAGCTCAGTCATTTTTCAATCAATTTTCATTGAATTTTCTGTGTCTGAAAATCAATGACTTTTGAGAAATAACAAAAATTTGACGCTATCTCACTAATTAAATGTTTTATATTGTTTTAAATAAACTTGTAAAATATCCAGTTTTTGCTCAAAAAATAAGCCAAACGTTTCCTTTTTGTTCTAATTTTTTTTTTTCTTGTAAAATTTTCTTTTTTCACACTCTTTCATATGACATATAATTTATTTGCAAAAACTGCTTTATTTTGACACATAGTTCAAAAAACAGTTTCTATCTCGAAAACCATGAGAAAATCACCACTCTTCTATGATTTTTTTGATGAAAATTAAATTTTTGAAATGCTGTTTTTATATTTTCTACAAAGCCATACAGCTTAAAAAATAATTTCTGTGAAAAACATTTTCAAATATTTCAAACCACTCCAAAGTTATATACACAATTCTTTGTTTTAAGCCATTTCGTTATATATAAAAATAGGCGTAGGAGAAACAGTTCTTCCGTGTTTCTGAACCGATTTTGATAATTTTTTAAATAAATTAGAGTAAGGAGAAAGAGTTCACTAAATATTTTTAAGACCTTTGACCTTTGAATTTCTTAAAAATAGTAAATTCCAAAAAATTGCCTTTATTTTGGCATCAAAGTTATGACGATATCTCAAAAACTGTAGCTTTTCTCAGTACAACGTTTTTTTGTATGAAAAGTCCTGGTTGAAAAAAAAAACGGTGTACGAAATTTTTATTTTGTGTAATGTTTTTACAGCTACTATTTTTTTAGAAAATTCGGTTCTTTTGATATCAATATTATTGCGAAAATTTTAAACTTAAGATTTTCTTAGTACAACATATTTTCTCAAAGCAAGGTAAGAAAAAACGATTCAAATTTCAGAAAGTTTGTCGAAATTCGGCCACACGCGATACTAGTATATAATAATCGGCTTTCATACTTAGAGTCATTAGATAGTCTCCTATACAAATGATAATTTTAGTAAATAATACAGTTGATTTTCATAGCCTAACATACATTATTTCTATTAAAAAAGCACATTTTTTATATGATATGTGCAGTAGAAGATCAATCATTAACCATTTACTGAAAATAAGAAATCCCCCCAAAAAAATAAAAATAAATTCATAAGCAAAAAACAAAATTTCGCTCAAATGCTTTGGGTACTTTTTGTATAGAAAATAGGATAAAAAACAATAAACAATAATCGCATAAATAACATGCGTTTTAGAATCGCTCAAATTTTTTGTTCTTTTAAATACGAAAATTAAACCATTTTTTATGGAAAAATTGTGAATTATTTTTTTATTTTCTCTAAATAACACTTCCTATCGTCGAAATTTAATAGAAAAATTTTCAGCCTATTTATTTTCTGGTACAAGAACCAGGGAATAGAAATTTGGGGACAGACTGCGAAGTTGGTCCACTTCAATGTTTGCCAGAGCTCAAAAAATATAACCTTGACTATGAGTGCCACTGGTTCCATCGAGTTGCCTGAAAAAAATTCTAACTGAAGCCGAACAGTGGCTAAACAAGGGTCGAATAAGTGTCGAACAGCGGCTGCACAGTGCGCTTTTGCAGGACTCTCCGATCGAATAGCTGATGGTGATTGTGAACTATTCAAATACATGCCAGTTGACTACACTGTTACTGAAGTTCAAATCATTAAAAAAAGGATCAAGTAACAAGAAACAAAATTACAAGGATCAAATAGCGGCCGTTTTGGAGAAATCGAGGCCAAACAAGGGTCGAACAGTGGTGGATTGTCAGTGGCTAATTGGTATTTACAAGTCTTTTCAATCGATGGTGATTTAAAATATTGAAACTCATCCCAGTTCACTAAGTTTGCACTGAAGTTCAATGCATGAAAAACCCAAATATGTATTCAATACATTAAAGAAAGGAACAAGTAACAAGAAACAAAATTACAAGGATCAAATAGCGGCCGTTATAGAGAAATCGAGGTCAAACAAGGGTCGAACAGTGATCGAGTTCCAGTGGCTAATTGGCATTTACAAGTCTTTTCAATCGATGGTGATTTGGAATATTGAAACTCATGCGAGTTCACTACGTTTGCACTGAAATTCAATGCATGAAAAACCAAAATATGTACATGCGTAAAATAACAAGGATTAAATAGTGGAATTTTGTAGTAATCTCGGCCGAACAAGGGTCGAACATTGGCCGTATAGCGGTTATTGGCAACAGTTTTTAATCGAACAGCTGATAGTGATTTTCAACTATTCAAAGAAATTACAGTTAACTATGACTGTACTAAATACAATACAAGAAATATCAAAATATGTGCAAAAGCAAAACAATTTTTTCTATCAGCGTCAACAGCGTTCAGTGAAGAACTTTTATTTGTTTTTTTTTTCGCATGCATACGTTGTCGTACAATCACTTTATCAAATTTGATAAAAAACAAATGTAATTCTTTCGTTTTAGCGCATGCATTTGTTATGGACATTGAGTTATGTTTGTGTTATTTTTGGATTATCATATTGTTGTTTTGGCATAAGCTCGAAAGTAAAATTTTTAATGGAATATTGTTTCAGAATCGCTAGTTTTCTTTACGTGTTTAGCCGCTGTTCAGACAAGTAAGCTGTTTTGACTATTTCTAGACCTTTTTTGGTCGTGTGGCTCCTTTTTGACTGCTGTTCGGCCGCTGTTCGAACGATTATATTTTCAATCTGGTAGTGGCCTAGTGTTGCTTATAATAAAATTAAATAATAACATTGAAAATAGAAAAAGCGCTGAGTACATTTCATTGGTCATTAGAGCTTTGCCCTTTAAAAAACAAGTTTATTCTTACCCATAGCTAAGAATTAATTGGGAAAAACATTCACCGATACTCAAGGATAATTTTTTTTGGAAAAAATACAAAGTCATGACTTTGCAAAGCTTATAAAAAAAAAATATATGTATTGCATGAATTTCAGTTCAATTAATCTTTGAGTAAAGAATACACCTGATGCCAGAAAAATGTGTCTGACACTGGGGTCAACCTCTTGGGCTATTAATGAAAATTAATCTCTTTTCAAGTGAGGCGTTTTCAGGTCAAAAGAAGCAAAAAAAAAACCTAAAGTAGTCAATGACTTTATAACCAGATTGACGATGGGTGGTAACTAACCCACCTACAATTCATTCAATATCCGCAACGTTGTTGTTTCGAGCAGAAAAAGTTTCCGCACAAAAGTTGATTGTTGTTTGTACTGCCTGTGGAAAGTAAACAAACGAAAATTATTTAATACACGCAAATACAGCAACATAGCCACACACATCAGTGTTGCCATTGAATTTTTATTGCTGCAATTCACAAGTTAGCAAAATATATAAAATTTTATTTATTTATGCTGCTCCAAGCACAAGCTTGAAGCCCTCGACTATTGTGTCGGTGTGTCTATAAATTGGGCACGGCTTGAGTTAAGGGATCTATAATGAAAACTGACCATTCAACAGGTGGTGGCGACTCACAGTGTAGCGAGTTCATGCAAGTTAATGACAAAAATAGAAGAAATCGTTGGAATTCGATGAAACTTTAATTTAAAAGGGATATTTACACGTTGATTTCAGGATCGGCTTTGATTTTTGTACAGGTTCTTACAAAATTTCAAAATTATTTTTCAGCAAATTCTGATAACATTGTTCCTAGCAAGTTCCATGCATGTATAGCTTCAAAACGCTGACCGATAGCCATCGAAAAAGTGGGTTATTCACAAAAATCGCAAATATTCTCACTCAATTTGTTTGTATTTAGACAAAATCTACTTTAAACTATTGTTAAATGAATATAATTTCACGGAATTCAGTTAAACTTTTGATTTACTCGTCTTTAAAAACTTGTTTCTTAAATAAATATGCATATACGAAAATAATAAATGCAATTTCTGCAGACTTGGACAACAAATTTTTTTAAAAACACAAAAACGCAAATCTCGCACCTACATTTTTTTTTCTCACATATAAAAACTAAATTTTCTTTTCCTACGAAATCTCCTACCTTACTTTTATGGTATTGTAATAGCTTGGTAAAGATACAAAAATTGGATTTTAAGAAAACTTTTTCACATTTGACTAAATCAAAGTATAAACTTTAACTATATAAAGTCAGTTTTATATTTTACGATAGTGATTTTTTTTCTATTTTTGTCTCTCCTCACGACACTGTGTGGCGTTGGCCAATGTATGGTAGCATAATTGGTGTGCCTTCGTGTGTGTATATGTTGTTGCATTGATGATTTCAGCAGGGATTTCCAAAAATTATTCATAAATTGAATGTGTTGCTGTGCTGAATGCGGGTTTCCTTTTATAACAGCGTGGGTGTGTGGGTGTGTTTATAGTTTGTTTGTTTTTGTTTTCTCTCGAAATTGAAGTGTTGATTGCACGCGCACGGAATTGTTAAATTTATTGTTATAAAGGGTAGAACTTCATTATTTGCAACACCATTTATAAGCGGGATAAAAATTAAAATGCCTAAATTGCAGATTCTCTAACATTAAAGTAAAATCTCGGAAAACTTGCTGATGAATAGGAAATTTTTGAGGTTTTTGATAAATTTAAAGCATTGAAAATTGAAAATACCTAATTATAGCCAACTGAGCCCATTTCAAGTAATGTTTTGGTGCATCGTGACGTATGATGAATATTATTTAATTTGCAGACTACAGCGCGTATGAGTAACTTTAATTTTACACGTAAATTGAATGTTTTAAACCGAGCGCAATAAATTGCCATATTTTTAAATATCCGATAGATTTGTTGACATTAAGTTATTTTTCAGATACTTTCAGAAATGTATGCTACCTCTGCAAATCTCGGAATGCCATTAAAAATGCAATATGTTGATGATTTCCGCTTGCAAAAGCTACCAACAAAAAAACATCTACGTTTTTTGCTTCAAAACCTGCTTTCATATCCGCTTTCCATCTCACCCATTTATAATCCGCCTTCACATTAAATGCTAATCTCCTGCGCATATCCTGCGTGCTGCTTAAACCTGTCAACTCAGACTGCAGATTAACACAATTTGTCGCGCACTCTTTTTTTGCCGCTGCTCACATGATGTTGAGATTAAAAATGCTTGAGATGCTTTCAGCATCAACAGAAAGCGGAAGTAAAGTAGACTGACGATGCAGCAGGCAGCGCATGATGAGCAAAACTCTTAAATTTATAAGCAAAGAACGACATGCAAATTTCAAGCCAACAGCAAACCAGCAAAATGGAGCAACAAAAGCAACAACAGTAGCAGCATCAGAAAAAAAAACATGTCAAAAGAAGAAGTTGCAGTAGCTGCTTGCAACTGCAACATTAGCAAAATATTTATGCAGAGCGAACGACAGACTGCAGAAATTTGCATTTATCAAAAATACACACACACGCTAGCTAACCTAGCACTCACACTTGATGCATGGAGTGGTGTGTATGTGTTTCTGTGTGTTTATGTTTGTGTCTGTGCATGCTTATATTTATTTCCGCACTGCGTTTCAGCTGTCAACGGATTCGTGTAAATGTTTGCTTCTAAGCTGCTACCTGGTAAGAGCACAGTTGTTGCACCAAAAGACGCACGTTGAAAGGCTGTTGCATAAAACTATGTAGAACAGGAATGTAGAAAGCGGCGTAATAACTCCGCTTTTTTGTTAAAATTGTTTTTTTTTACATTTTAAAGTTAACCGTTTGTAGGCTATTTTGGAAAATATCGATTAATTTTTTTATTTTTTTGGAAGAAAAATTTAATCCCAAGCTTTTAAACGATTAACAAAATAGATTATTTTTGGAAGATATAGTCGATAATGATTATGTTCAATTAATCTATTTTTAAAAATTGCGATATATCGATAAGTTTTAAAATACTTCAAAGAGACAAAAAAGTTGAACACAAGAAAATTATATTAAACATAAAAAATTAAAATTTCACCAGGCGTAAGTTTTATTGCTATTACTTGATATTTACATTTTTCTTTTTCGATAACCTTCGATGAGTTTAAAAAAATTTTTGAAAGTAATGAACTGATGAAGAAAAAAATAAAATTCACTTCAGTTGTGAATTTTTGAAATTGAAAAATGTCAATGAGCTTTTCCGTATTTTTGTTTGATTGTTAATATGTATGTATGTATGTATGTATTTATCAAATAATTTCGCATTTTAGCCAAATAAATAAACGTATAGACAAGAAAATAAGTGAGCATTGTGTTGTCATTCAGTTCTGAGCTACATTTTAAGTTTCAAAACTCTAGCTCATCGGTAAGTTGGTTAAAAACTATTTTTCCAATTTTCAAAGTCAAAGAACCATTACATCTCTTTTATTTATATATAAGATTTCAGGTAATATTGATTATCCTGCATTATTAGAATTAATTTATTTCAATGTTCCATCAAGAATATTACGAAGATACATTTTTTATTTAGAATATATTTTATTTACTCAATATTATATTAGAAATTTCTGGGAAGCGTTGTCTCATAAACAAATTCCAAAAATCTTTTCAAATTATCTAATGACTCCACTAAAGTACGGCTTGGACAAGATATGTGACGAGTAAAAAGGTCTCTTAATTTTTAGTATTATTTCTTAATAGTTAATTTCAAATTTAAATTCAAGTTAAAATTGCTAAATTATTAAAAAAAACTGTCAATGAAGTGTTGCATATTTGAAAAAATTAGCATAATTTTTTTAAAATTAGTTCAAATGAACTTTGCGCAAAAGAAAACAATAGTCAAGAAGAATGAAGTTATCATATATTAGTTTATTTATATGCATAAAAAATGTACTTAAAATTTATTCAAATTCCACTCTGGCCAAAAATGCCTTCAAAGAATTTTTTGGTAAAGCAATAAAACTTTCGAAAAGAACGAAATAGATATGGTATTGAGAAGACATTTTGTGCAAGACTATAGCCTAGCTAAGCAAACATACCTGTTCACCAAAAAACACACACACACATTTACACACAACTTGACACATTCCTTAAAGTTGTTAACGATGCCTCAAACATGGCGCAGCAGCTTTTGTCGCCATAATTTGTATTCGAATGCCGTGTGCACATAATTCACTTACTTTGAATAGGAGTGTATGTGACGGACGCACACAGACGCACTCACACACTAGCACACATCACTCTGCAAGGCATTGCAATGTCAGCGTGTCAATTGAACACATTAGATATCACATCGCATTGCATCGCCTTACATGATAATGCCACGTAAGCACAGCAACGCATCCGGTGTTCATCCTGGAACAGGTTATCCTTTATCCATGACAAGCCGTCTATAACGGTATACCTTAACTTTATGTTGACTTTCGGTATGTGATGATTGCTGTTGTTGCTAGGCCACAATTAGGTTTAGCCGTCTTGCCTTTGGTATTACTTTTTGTACTCTATGGCAAGCAGCTCACTCATTTAAAGTCAAATATTTGTAAAAGCAACTCTCACGTGTGTTTGTTTTATGTACGTATATGTCTGTGTATGAGTGAATTTATTCTTTTATCCTACCATCCCGTGTGACTGATTTTATGTTTGCTTTTTATTAAATTGCCAGTTTATAAACGCACTCCCATTACTTTTACTTTGCTGTGGTATGCTTTTAGGCTGATATGAAATTTTTTGATTAAAAATGCTATGCATAAAGCAGTGTTTACGAAACGCATCACATATTGCTGTATTAATATCTTTTGATAAATTATTGCAATAAGAGTGAACAAATATTTATTTTACTAAAACTAAAGTGCAACATAAAAGTGTACATACATATTAAAAACTGTGAATAGCTGAAAGTTGTATTAAAATAAAACGCTTTTTAAAATGTCCTCAAAACAAGAATATTGCAGCAATTCAATTATAATGCTGATAGTTTTTTAAAATTCATACACATCAATAACGCATGCATAAAAATTCATTTGCATTTAAAATTACTTTGGTATTTTTTCAGAAATTTTCAATAAGGTCAATATAATTGTTTTATTTTTTTTTAATTTTTTTTCTTAACCTCCAAAATGATTGGAAAGCACGCCACGCCACTGCATTGTTGCAATTTTTATTTTTAACGCCATTTGCTATTTGTAATTTTCGCTTTTGTTTTACATTTTCGATTTTCAATTAAGCGCAAACTCTTTGTTGCCAACTTTTTCATTAATTGTGCCAACATCCGCACTTACGTCCAGTGCTAGTGCGAAAATTGCACTTTGGCCAGACGAAAATTATTCACATAGCGATACTTTCACTCACCCTCTTTTTTTTCATTTTACTCATTGCAGATTTTGCTCTATCCCGAGGAGGGTTGGGCGCGCACCGCCTCATCCAGCTACTGGACCATTACGCCGTGCTGGTGGCAACCCAATCGTTGTCGCATCGAAGAATTCATGGGCGCCTCCCAGCGTCAGAGTACCAAGGCAAAAATGGTACCACTCGAACAGAAGGGTTCGCTACTTATTGCCGGAAATTTCGGCCGCAGCAAGAGCAAAAACAAAAAGCACCAACAGCTGGCTAAGGATGTGCACGAGGATGAGTTTAAATTGTATCTTAGTTCGAATATCTCGATGGAGGACTACAATATGGGTTATTGTCTGACGGGATTTGTGGAGCGTCGGTGTCAGCAGACGAATACGTTTCAAATGACACATTTTGCCGTTATCAAACGGCAGTGGCCGTCCATAAGTAATGACGTTAAGTCGACGTAATTTTAAGGCAACTACGTAAATGTTAGTAGAATTAGAGCGTTATTTTAAGTGATTTAAGAGATTGGTAGTTATAATAAGCCAAAAGTAACGACGCATTAAGGTAACTTTTTGAAACTTGCGCTACACAGCGCAATAAAACGTTAGTGTTTTCGTAAAGCAGTTTCTATTATAAGCTGCTTATGTGTTAAAAGCCAAGTAGTTCACGATAAAACCTCGACAGTTTTTAATTTGAAATATTTACAAATACACAATACTAGTGTTGTGTAAAACTACATTTGTAATATGTCATAATTTTATCACTTCTCTATTATAAATTACTTTGTGTTATATATATATTGAAAAATATTTTGAAGACTTAGTTCCAAAAACTATTGATATTTGAAAAATTGCATATGAAAAAAAAGTAATATTCAAGCTGCAAAACTGATTAAAAATAACTTTTGTTATTATTTACAATTTATTTACAAAGATTTTTGCATAAAAAAATTTATATATTTCCAATTTTTAATTTTGATGAAAGTATAACATATTATTATTATTATTTTCGTTGTAACTACAATAATTTTAAAAGAAATCATTACGTCACGGGAATCGCAACATATGAACTAGTAACGGAAAGCATTGAAAGGTTGGCAAAATATAAATAACCTTACGTTTTTCGTAGTACATTTACGTATTATTTTTAGCTTTATTTCTCACATCAGCATTTGAAACAATATGATGTTTTCTTAAATTAAAGTTTTTAATTTTATTCCATAATGCTTCTTCAAAGCATTAAATCACGTCATGCTACAAAAATTTTTAACTTAAAATTACGTTACGTAATAAGCTGTACGTAAACATAGTTTTATATTTTTTTAAGGGACTTAAATAAAAAGTTTGACATAAAAAAAATACGAGACTTAAAGTCTTACGTTATGTCAAAACGGAATGCGTAACGTGTAGTAAAAAATTAATGAGGAACATGTCGTAAGATACAAAAATTTACAGGATTTTATTATATTCTAAGGCATAATTTGAAAGTTTTACGTAATGTAAATGCTTTTTGATAGTTTTGTGATATGATGAGAAGTGAAATGAAATTTTCAAGGCGATGATACCGACATACTTCAATTCAAATATGAAGTTGAATTAAAAGCTTAACTCATGTCTTAATCGTTATGAGATTGAAAATTCAATCACGTCATTACGTTATGTAAACAAAATGTGTTTGGAATGTGTTTAACCTAAGCAAATGCTACATAAATAGATCTTAAACGTAACCAAGATCATAAGTTCACAACCCTTAAGGGCTTACGTAAGACGAAAAATCTTACGTTATAGGTAAAATTTGACGAATATTCATAATCACATCATTTATCATATAAATATCATTATAATTCCATTCATTTTAGGTCATTATTTTGTATATCGTAACTAGTTGTAGAAATTGAACAGAGATTTAGCGTTACGAGCTTTACGTTTGCAGTTTATGCATATTTTTCGACATCGTGTTAATTCCTAGACAATAATGTTTACCTTTTTGAATTAATTAATATTTATTTTTCAGTATCTTTTAAAAAAAAACAATAAATGAAAAAGTAAAATATAAGACTCCAGTTGAATTTTAAAACGTCTTCACAGTTCGGCCTCTCAAAACTACTCACTGCATGCAAGCAACTGTTCGCTCTCCTTTGCAAAGCTCTCACACATTTGCCATGATTGCCATCTGTAGTTGACAATCGTGGTTACTACAACACTTACGTAATAATACAAAATCTCAGTTGCGTCATCCAAGTAAGGAATTTATTTCAATTTCGACACTTAACGTCTTACGTAACGACAAGAAGTCTAATATTAGGTCAGTTAGAGCATAGCAATAAATTCAGTAACGATCTGCAAGATAAAAATTTTTTTAAAGTTTATTGTTCGTATAAACACTATAGTTTAACACTATTGTATAAACACTATAGTATAAACACTATTAGTTTTTATGTATTTTTACGTTAATATTTTTTAGTTTATGAAAAAAATTGGTACATTAATATAAAGTGTAACACAGAAAAAAAACGATATAATTACAACCCTTACGGTCTTACAAGACATGTATAAGTCTTACTTAAAACGTAAGACCTTGCTTAATATGTTACGCCTTATGCAAAATGCTACTCGTACGTATAACTTTACGTCGAACATCTTACGTAATACAAGAAGTCTAATATTACATCAGTTCAAGCGTAACAATGAATGCAGTAACAATCTGCAAGATAAAAATTTTTCTAAAATTTATTCTTCCATTACGTGTTTCCGTGATGTAATCACTATTAGTCTTTTATATATTTTTTATTAAATAATTTTTAGTTTATGAAAAAATTGGTACATTTATATGAGGATGAACACAGAAAAAAGTTATAATTACAGCCCTTACGGTCTTACATAACATGTATAAATCTTACATAAAACGTAAGACCTTGCGTAATATGTTACGTCTTATGTAAAATGTTACTCTTGTGTATAACGTTACGCCTTACGTTATATGTTACATCTTACGTAAAATTTTACGTCTTACGTAATGTGTTACTTCTTACGTAATATGTTACTTCTTAAGTAATATTTTACGTCTTACGCTATATGTTAAGTCTTTCGTAATTTGTTACGTTTTACGAAATATTTTACGTAATATGTTATGTCTCACGTAATATGTTATGTCTTACATAATATGTTATCTAGTATGTAATATGTAACGTCTTAAGCACATTTTTAATCTTTTAGTTAGTTTTGTCATTGCGTAAAATTGCGATGAAAAATAGAAGATTACTTTGCGTCACAAGCTTAGCTTTTACAAAACCATAAGCATTGTATTTAAACTTTAATTCATTACGTTTAAGTGTGTTGTGTTATCCCAGTAAAGTTTTAATTTCAAATTAAAGAACTATTTTCTATTATCATAATTTATATTTTTATTTAATGATGATGCTTAGAATATAAGAATGTTGGTTAGGGCGGGTCAAATTCTGGCTCAGCGAAATTCGTAAAATACATGTAATTTCAAGACTTTTTCTCCACTACAGCATATACAAATTCTGAAAAATTCTGCATATACAAATATACAAATATTTGTTTAACAACATATACAAATTCTGTGCGGACTTTCGTAAATAGATTCATACACATACATTCATACATTCATATTTTATAATTGAGAACAAAATCTATTTACGAAAGTCCGCACAGCTTTTTTTCAGAATTTGTATATGCTGTAGTGGAGAAAAAGTCTTGAAATTACATGTATTTTACGAATTTCGCTGAGCCAGACCTCCAAAAAATTCGTCCATGCAAATTGACCCGGCCTAATGTTGGTATATAGAAAAGAACGTAAAGTCGAACTTGATATTTAAGGGGTTTTGTAAAGTCACAACTTTTAAGTCGTCAAGTCTAACTAAATACGTAAGGGGCTAAAGGGTAAAAATCAGAGTGATACATTTTTGGATAAAATAAATATATAAGACACAACAAACTCTGATTTGTGGTTACGTCACTTATAACGCAATAGATAATGTGCATATGGTCACTTTTTTTCTTCAGGAGTAACAAGTGAAAAATACATTTTTTATTTTTGCCCTATATCGACGGGAATATAGAACGGAATATGATAATTTATATACCATACTATCGGTAAGCAGTATGTTTTTGCTGCACTTTACTGCATACGTTAATTTGCCTATGTCACGCACCTGATCGAAATGGCGAAAAATTCAGATCCGAACAAAAAAGTAAGAACGTGTTACGTTAAACACCACACATTTTGGCTCTTAGATACAAGACAACGTTTTTTTCAATATTGCGATTTTATTCGTTTATTTGATCCCACTTTTCGGTAATTTCATTAAAAAAACACTGTTTTTAAATTCACTTTTAAAAAATGTGACTTTAATGGCCTTATAAAACTGATTATATCTTCAAAACGACAACAGTTAGAATTAAAGTGTGTTTGCATAAAATGCAAGTTTTGAGGCCTACTCTCATGTACACAAACAACAAATTTTAGTTTCATAAAATATTTTCGATATACAGTGCACTCGCGAATGTCAAAATTTGGGGTAAAATTATCATTTCTATCATCATTTTTACTTACTTATGCAATATGTCTAGATTCGTACTTACTTTTCTGAAGAAACCAAAGAAAGATTTAATTAAAAAACTCAATTCATATAAAAGAAAATATAAACTGAATGGGAAACAAAAGTGTTTACTACACCGTCTAGCCTTATAGGCAAAAAAAAATGTCGTCGCACACCAGCGAATCTGAAGCATTATTGAAAGAGAGTTTCGCAAAAAAAATATTTTTTACCGAACTTAGGGGTCGCGCATTGACATATTTCTTCATAACTCCGGTATTTACCGTCTGATCTTAAAAAAGTATATTTCTTTATTTTTGTCTCATTAAGACCTATTTTTTTAGCACTCATTAACCTCAGTTGACCCCTTATAGTACTGACCCAACGGAACTCAGTTTCTACTATCTTAAGGTACCATTCTGATTTCAGAAATAAAAAGCCAGTAAAAAATCAATAAACTTTTACTAAAGAAAAATTACCAGAAATATTTTTAAAATTTATTTTTTGATATTCTTGCAAAACGTAGGGTACATTTTTAAATTTTTTGTCATATCGTATTATTAAAGTGTTTTCTAAATGACCTCTATATTTATTATGTTGACTTTATATGATTTAAATACATACTACAATTTGTATTTAAAATCAAGTATGATTTAAACTATCAAACATTTAGAATTTGTATTTAAATCATATAAAGTCAACATATCGTATTATTTTTATAAAACATGCATCGTGCAAAATTTGCCCTACGTTTTGCAAAAAAAATTTTTAAGTAATTTTTAAAATATTTCTGCTGGAAATAGCGAAAAAATTTTTTAGTAAAAGTTTATTGATTTTTTACGGGCTTTACATTTATGAAATCAAAATGGTACCTTAAGATGGTAGAAACTGAGGTCCGATGGGTCAGTACTATAAGGGGTCAAATGAGGTCAGTAATTCTTAAGCACAAAAAATACGTCTCCTACAGACAAAAACAAAGACATATCATTCTTTAAGATCAGACGGTAACTACGGAAGTTATAAAGAAATATGACCCCTACGTTCGGTCAAAAAAAATTTTTTTTTCGAATCTTTCTTTCAATAATGCTTTAGATTAGCTGGTGTGCGGCGAAATAAATTTTTTCGATAGAGTCTTGTGCGTTATGCAGAGTTCACGTTCTCGCGAGTGCACTTTATTTGCAGAAATATGCGTTCGAGTGTAACGTTAAATAGAAAAACTAACCATATACCTACATTTATCAAACTATGAAGCATGATGCATTTAACGTTATGTTACCAAACATTATTATTAAACATCAATATAAAACAACGTAACTCTAAACTGCTTGGCTTGCATAAGATCTCAACGTTCAATTAACGTAAGGCTTAGTTTACATAAGCAACTACATAAATAACTCTTTTTGTAACGTTTCTAGACTAAGTTTGTGTGCAGAAAAAAAATGCTTGTGACTTAATATAATAGAATTATTATAAAATGAAAACACAATTTAAAAAAAAAAATAAAAAACCAAAACGAAAACAACCCCAAAATTATGTAATAGCATTAGAATTATTTTATTTTTCTCACAACAGCCAAGGTTTTTGTTTCCTTTCCTTTGCTACTGGCCAAGCTGCTAGGACACAAGTTTTTGGCAAGCTTTTAAAAAAAAAACTTAATCACGTATTAGGTGAAGTGATGCGAAAAATTAAATTTCTCTGCAATATTATTTTGTTTAGAGTCTAAGCTTTTGACAGACGCCTGCATGTATAGCAAGCATATACCTGTGAGTGCATGTGTGTGTGTGTGTTTGTTAGCGCTGTGTTTTCTGACATAAACATTGAGATGTGTATGTGTGTGTAATTGCATTTAAAGATTGTGCAATACTTAAATGAGCAGCTTGTAAGCAGCTTAAACCAACTAAAGTGAATACCTACATAGAAATTTTAAGCTTAAGCTTGACTGCAAATTGCTTGCTTGTGCATGATCGCATGGTTTTAGAACAGTGAGGGAAGTTCCAACGCTAGCAAGCAAACACATACAAAAAGCTTTCTATGCTACCATAAACAACAGATGCTAGCAAAGAAAGCTATTTGCCCGCGAGCGCCAGAACGATGCCCATCTACAATATGTTTTAGAATGAAATTTCCTTGATTTTGGTCAATTTTGGTGCTAAGCAGCTTAGTGCACTCAAAGTGTTTCATCCGGCTTCCGAGAGTTACTACCGTGAATTGCAGTGTGAATTTGTGAAGGCACCTTTACACTTTACGATACTAAAACGCCGATAAGAAGACGCATTAAAGTAAAGTGTGCAACGTAGAAGCTTTAACAGCTCAGAACTTCGAACGAATGAAGTCATACGAAAACTTATTTTGGTATTGAAACATGCTTTGTGGAACTTTTTGAAATTAATGTAACCCTTAGGACTTTCTTTCTGGCTCTTCGTCTACTGGTAGTCACTTTCCCAGCTCTATCTTATAACCTACATGCACGCCATACATAAAAACTGACAATTCCTAAAATGCCTAAAATAGCAAAAAAAAAACAAAACCAAATCCTTCCTCTTGCCAACCAAAACTCGCCTAAAGCTCTACTCTACTCTTCACTATTCTCTAAGCTATCATCATCTATCATCAACTCTTTAAATCACACAAAAAACAATGTTTAAGATTCTAACCTAACTTTTTAACTAATGAAAAGAAGAAGAATATATCAACAATTCGTCCAATATTGGAGTTGAACATTTACGGTATGAAAATGCAATAAATTGAAAACTGTCCCACTATCTAAATATTCCGCCAGAAAATTAAAAACTACTTTTCCAACCCGCACCTGCTTCATTCCTCCACTCCTCCTGCTTTTGCAATCCACTCCTTTCATATTTCTTTAAATAACCAACTTCTAAGCATTCAACCGGAAGTCAGCTCCAATAATTATTAAGTAAATAAGTCAAGTATTTAAAAATCTTAAAATGGAAACAAAAAAAAATAAAAATATAATTGCTATTATCTTTAATATGATACGATATATGCCGTGTATGTGTGTAGTTGTAAACGTATTTGTAGTTTTTAAGCTAAGCACGTATGTATTTTTGTTATTTTTTCTTTCATTATTAAGTGTCAGTACCTGCCTGTATATTCAGTAAAAAAAAATTTTTTTAATTTCATAAGTTTAAAAATAAAATTTTAAAAATTAAAATAAAAAAGCAAAATCAAATTTAATCTAGCAAACGCAAAAAAACGCAAAACAGAAGAGCTTCTTATTGATAGAATAACATATATTTTAATGTATACAACAAAAGAGAAATGCTTCAATGTAGTGATGTAAGTATGTATAACAAAAAAAAACTATTTACCAGAAACAATATTTAAAATAAAACATCAATAAAAGCAAACGCATGCAGGCAAAGTTTGTATAAGGATTTGCCTGAGTATTTGTTTGCTATAAATTAAATATTAAGTAACTTGAAATAATGTCAATAGCTGGCAATAAATTCAAACTCAATCAATAATACATTCAAAAAGCTGCTTGCAAAAGAAAATATGTGTAAGATACCGTAAAGGAGTAAAGCTCTTTAACACCAACACACTGCTTTGTTTGTTTAAGCTCTGAAATCTTAAGGACCTCAGAGGAAAAGCTTTTTATAACATTTTTTATATTTTGATATAAATACTTTCAGGAGAGTTTTAAACATTTATATTTATAATAAATTTAAATTGATAAATTTTTTTATTGTTATCTATTTCTCTATGTAAATTTAGTGAAATACTTAAGAGGCCGGGGCATCTAGGAAAGTTTCGAGTTAAATGAAAATTTTTTTCAAAACAATCACAACTTCAAAAATGAACACCTCCTTCTTTCACGATCATTACAGTGTGCCATATTTTTACAATGAAACTTGTTCCTATTAAATAAATGTTAATAGCTTACACATTTTTTTTTTCTTCAGAGTATTCCTTCCCCTTCCTTGACAGTTTTGCAAAATACAATTTATTTATTTTTAATACTTTGTATACAAAAACTTCTTAACACAGTTTTTTGTGCAATAATGCAAGAAAAAGACCACTCAATGGTTACACTTAACTTTTTGAAACAATAATACACTCTAATTTTCCCAAAATATATAAATTTTTTTTAGTTTTAAGAGCACAATCAACTCTGATAAAAATTAGCTTGAGAACTTTACCAACATCAGTCTATTTTACGGTATCAATAGCAAAAATAAGATAAAAGCTAACGATAGAAATGCTTAACAGTCAAAAAGCTTAAATTTTGCACTTTGAATGCATTTAAATTGCTTAAACTAATAGAATGAAACAAGCAAAAAAATCAAACAAAAACACAGCTACAAACAAAATCAAAACACAATTAAAAACATAAAAATATTTGTATATTTATGTAAATTTTTTATGCATAAAAATGAAAAAAAGCAAAACAAAGCCAAAACTAAATATCAACATTTATTAAAAAAAAAAAGAAAAAGCAAAAAATGCAAGCAAATTTAATTAATAAAAATCGAATAAATAAAAATAAGAAAGAGCAAATACAAAAACACAATCACAAAATTTATTGCTCAAGGCAGCATTTTTTTGCAGTTTTTCTTGCAATTTAAATATATTTAATTTTTTTTGTGCGTATGTGTGAGTGTTATAATATTTTTGCAAGGCTTCAAAATAAATTGATAAATGCATTTTTGCACAGCTGTACAAACATACAAGCATATATATCTAACAGTATAAAAATATGCGAGTGTAAGCTTTTTATTTTTTTGTATTCAACTATCTGTGTATGTATTAAATTACTTATTCAATTCTAGGCTTTGTTTGGTAACATGAAATGTCTTAGATTTAAATAACTTTAAGCTTTTTGTTTTGGAAATAACTTGAATAAAGTTAGTGAAAAAAAGTAAAACTATCAATCCACATTTTGTGCAAGATTATTAATTTAATAACAAAATTTAAAATTTTAATTTTTTTGTCTTAAGAAACACTTTAATTCAAATTTCTTAAAAAAGCAAATCAGAGCAAAAGAAAATTCAAATTAAAACAGAAGAAAAAGGTAAATAAATGCTAATAAAAGCAGAAAAATTAAACAAATTTCAAAGCATTTTTATTGAAAAAAATATTCGAGAGCTATTGGAAGGAGTCCTTCACAAGGTTTGAAAAAACGCACACAAAATAAATAAGTATACAGAAAATAGGCCAAAACATTGGCTTATATACAGCAATTTTTACCATAAAACCTTGATTTTTTTATGTATTACCCCAAAAAAAAAAACATTTGATTTTAAATTATCAAACAACTATATTTTTTATTTAAAATCAAGAATGATTTAAACTATCAAACATTGAGAATTTGAATTTAAATCATAAAAAATTAACACAATAATAAATAATAAGATCATATAGAAAACTTTCAAGCCGCCGCGACTAATAACGCTTTTGCGTCATTTAAAATAACCTAAGAAATTTCGACAATCTTTGGCTCATGTAACATATTCTAAAAAGAGCTTTTCAGAATTAGCTCATTTTTGCGATTTTTTAAAGTCCATCGTAATTTAATCTCCATAACTGCTAAACTAGTAGCATTTTAATTCAAGAACTTCAGCATAATTGTTGTAAAATTTTTTCCCTATGAAATTGGGAAACGTTATTGCCCGCTAAAACTTAAAAAGGTCAAATAACCCCAAATCTTTATGTCTAAAAAAAAATAAACATCATCCTAGCAATTGCTTTAAAGAACATCATAGTAAAAAAAATATCATATATGTATTGAAAATGTCTACCTAATATTAACACATATTTCCAAGAAACTGTTCAACATCAATAACAATGTGCGCTTTTTTGTATATTTTTTCTCTGTATTTGATATTTTTAAAGTTTTTTACTTAATTTTGTTATAAGGAATCTCGTGGTGACATTTGTTTTACCACTTTACCGAATATTTTAGAACAAAATTTTATTTTTTTAAGATATATCAAAAACTACTCAAGATATGCACTCATTTTCATGTTGATAACTCTTGATCCATTAAGATTTTCATTTTTGTTTCTTGGGCAAAGTTCTTTCTATAATTCTGGCCAACAACTTTGCTGAATAAATTAATATAAAAAAAATCGCTTCCAGTGGGTCTTATCGAGTGATTCTAACAAAAAGTCAAACGAAAAAAAATTCGAACAACATTGCGTATGAGTAACATTTTTTGTTTTGAAGCGTTGAAAGCAAACAAGACATATGTCGCTTATTAGAAGTTTAAACACAATTTCAAATGATTTTTTGTTTTATATATTTGTACAACAAAGTTGTTGGCAAGAATAATAGAAAGAAGTTTGCTGAAAAAACCAAAATTAAAATCCTAATGTTTCAAGAGTTCTCAACATGCAAATGAGTGGATATCTGGACTAATAAAAAAGTCTTCGGTAAAGTGCAAAAACGAATGTTACCACGAGATTCCTCATATTTGAATTAAGAAAAAACGTTGAAATTGTTAAATACAGATTTTCGTGCCGCACAGTGTAATGTAAGACATTTTAAATTATCGTTTTTCATATACATAAATTTGGTTTTTAAGACAAATACTTAAAAATTCACCACTTACATATATGCAAAATAAGAAAAAATTCGATTCAAAAATCTCCACATCATCGATTAACTACTTCTGCGTTCATTTTTCCAATGAAATTTTGGCACAAATATAGCAATATTGTTTTATTTTATTGATACAGCAACTTATTTTGCTTAAGTGAGAGAACAAATTTTAGATTTTTTTAACATACATTTTTAAAATTACGTATTTTTAAGAATTGTTGAATTAAATTTTTGAAAATTAACAAAAAATTAATTTTTAATAAGCAAATACGAAAAAAGGTTGAACTGTAATGATTATTTTTGAAATGCTTGAAGATACACTCGTAAATCTGACGCTAACTTAGCAAAGACTCAAACCAATCAAATTCGCGACTCGAACAAAAATGTGGCTCAAACAACAAAAAAGGAAATACAAGAAATTTTAAGAAAAGAAATGTGCCTTTTAGTTGATATTCCGCACTCTGGATCGGGAAATACTAACAATGGAAATACGGCAAGAAGATTTTTTCAACAACTTACTTTGGCCGCCAATATAATTGGCTTCAATGAGGATTTGAACAAACGATTAGGCGTATTTCTCCGTACCACGGCTTGCGCATTTATAGTTAATACTCAAGCTTTTCACACTTTTTGTTTGCAAGCGGCAGATATTTATGTAGAACAGTATCCGTGGTTCTATATGCCATCGTCGGTGCATAAAGTTCGTTTACATATAGCTGATATTATCAGTAATGTAGCTCTCCCAACCGGTATGATGTCCAAAGAAGCATTGGAAGCACGTAAAAGCATTTTATTTTTTCAGTTGTCTGAATTAGAAATCATTTGTTTTTGTCTGTTATTCGAAAACTTTTTATATGATATAAGTAAAGAATGAAGTTGTGCAGAAATGGTTTGTTACAATTATGTGACACGGATGCATAAACGGTTTACATACTAAAAAATAGCTAAAAAACTGCGATATATATTTTACTAAACTTAATGTAGCCTAACAAAATGATTGGATACAGATATTCACATGTTTTGAATTAAATGCCCCTACATAGGCGTTTTCGGCCACTGTGCGTCGTTGCCGTCGTGAATGTGCTCAATGCATCATACTTCGGAATAAGAAAAACGGGTTTGAGTCTTTGCTAAGTTAGCGTTGGATTTACTAATTTATCTTCACGCAGTTATGTCTTTGTAGGTGAAAAGTTTCAATAACGATTTTTTGGTGAAAGAGTTAGTTTTTAAGCCATGACAATCTGTATAGTTGTGGAAAGGATGAGGCAAACAATTTTTTTGCAGAAGACATGAAAGCAGTATCGCATACCCCCTCCCAATTTCTGAGTTGACCTTATTTTATACCCCCACGCGTACTGCGTAAAATTAATTTTGTCGCTACGTTTGTAACGCTGATAAGGAGGCATGGCAGGTATAGGAAAGTATATATATTCTAGATAAGCATCACCTTCTGAGTCCATTTCGCCATGTCCGTCTGTCTGTCGACACGATTACAGCCGCCATTTTCAGCCAAAATATATTTAAACTAAGAAAGTTTAAAAAAAATGCTAATAATTTTTAAATTTATATATTTATATGCTGTCTGAAACAAAGAATAAAATATGTAAAAAAATTCATTAGTTGCAAATAATTATGATATATACACAAATAGTAGTAAAATCGTGCACAAGCTTAACTCGGACAGAAGCAACAGTGCGTTAAATAAATGCAACCATGCAGAAGAATCGTAACCAACTTCAAGTAAAATGCAAGTTTAGCAGCTAGATTTCTTACGACAGTTCTTCTATTCAGTTTAAAAAATAAGCATTGTAAGTTAAAAATGTCTGGACAAAAAGGTCAAACGAGCATAGAGCTTAGAAAATTGGTCATAAAGCATTCCAACGATGCGAAATCTGTGCACGAGATAGCTAAAATTGTGAACAGAAGTCATTCTACTGTGCACGATTTAATTACGCGCTTTATAACTAATAAGCAGGTAGAAAACAAGCCTAAAACTGCCCACAATAAGATTTTTACTTAATCGGATAAACGATATGTGTTGTGAAAAGTTAAAGCTAATCCCTTTCTTAGAGCACCGAAGCTAGCTATCATGGCTGAAAATGAGTTGGAAAAGAAATGCAGTGCCTCAACTAGAATAAATGTACTTCATAAGGCTGATCTTAATGGTGTAAAAGCCCGAGAAAACCCACTATTCAGCAAAAAAAAAATCAAAGCATCCGATTAAAGTTTGCAAAAGAGCATGAACATAAGGACTTTTCATTCTGGAAAATCGTTTTGTTTACCGATGAAATTATGTAAGCTTAACGTTTTTGGGTCCGATGGAAAACCTTATGTTTGAAGAAGGCCGATTGAGGAACTGCAACTTCTTTCTTAAATCAAGCAAATGTTTTGCTGAAAAGCAAATCAGCAAATCAGATTTTAGGAAAAAGGTATTTAGGAAATTTAGGTATTTAGGAAAAAGCAAAATTTTGATTCAATTCAAGCAAAATTTTGCCAAGTTATTATAAAATGTAAAAGAAAATTTTTTCTTAATTGAAGCAAATATTTGCTTAGTTATTATAAATTGAAATAGCAAATTTTTACTTAATTCAAGCAAATATTTGTTAAGTTATTATAAACTCAAATACAAATTTTTACTCAATTCAAGCAAATTTCTTCTAAACACACGAGCACACGTTTATTCTTAATGAAGAAAACTAAGCGACGATTGGTTAACAACTGCGATGGTCGAATGGATAATGGACTTGCACACACGCGGACGAAGTTCAAATCTCCAGATGGTGGTAATTTTTCACTTTAATTTAATGTTAATAATTATTTCACTTCAAAAATATGCTAGATTTCAACAAAAACTAATCAAAATTTGCTATTTTAATTTATAATAACTTAGCAAACATTTGCTTGAATTAAGTAAAAATTTGCTTCTGAAGTTTATTATAACTAAGCAAGATGCTAATTAAATTCAAGCAAATATTTGCTTAGTTATTAAAAACTGCAAAAGCAATTTTGTACTTAATTCAAGCAAATTTTTGTTTAGATATTACAAATTGGAAAAGCAAATTTCTACTTAATTCAAACAAATATTTGCTTAGTTATTATAAATTAAAATAGAAAATTTTGATTAGTTTTTGCTAAAGTTTAGCATAACATTGAAATGGCTGAGAATCAAGCGCAAGTTTTGCTTAACTACAATACAAATTTAGCAAACAGTTTTCTCCGTGACAATGAGCCAAAACACAAGGCTTTTAGAGTGCGATCTTGGCTGCTCTATAATTGTCCCCATGTAATGGATACACCTCCCCAAAGTCCTGACATCAATCCAATCGAAAATGTGTGGGACCATCTTTACGCAAAAGTTCGGGAGCATCCAGTTTCCAACAAGCATGAGTTGAAAACAATATTGCTACAAGAATGGAAAAAATTCAACCTTGTTATTGTAAAAAATTGGTCAAATCAATGCCTAACCGATTGAAGATAGTTATTAAAATTAAAGGCCTAAATAAAACTAGTACTTTTTAAGAAAATACTCTATTATTTTAAAAAAATGTTCACTGTCCAAGTTTGGCTTGTGCATAAATTTTCATACCAATTTGTATTTGTATGAATTGATTTATATGTTTTGCTGTCTGGTTTTGAAAGTATAATAAATAAGTTTACTTAAAACTCTTTTACATTTGTATCTACTTGTTTTAGTTCAAATATTTTAAGCGAAGAAAAATGTTTGCGATAGTGTCCGACTTTGGCTTGGAGCCACTGTATGTGTAAACGAAGATCAAGGAGCAAAATCGGATGAAAACCACGCCTGCCATACCCATAGAAAGTCACTTTATACAAAAACAATAAAATCTTTAAAAATGTCGCAAAAATTTGTGCAGGGACTTAGAATTTTAAACAGTAGCTTTGAAGTAAAATAATCACCATATATTTGGAATTTGTAAAAATCGTATAAGAACCAAGCCTATCTCCCACACAATGTGATTTAATCAAATCGGTAAACTCTCTAAAAGTGCCACAAAAAGTAATGTAATGACTTTAAATTTTGCACATAAGCTTTGGTCTCAAATATTCAGTATATATTTGAAAAATCTCAAAATATTATAAAATCACGCCTGTCTCCCATACAGAAATTCCCTTCCCATACAGAAAAAAATCCACAAAAATTAATTAAATTAATTAAAATTATTATTAAGTGTGTGGCCCCTAAGCTAAAGAACTGCGGTAGCCCGGGTTCAATTCCAGCTCAGACAGAAAGTTTTTTCAATTGAATTAATTTTTCTGTTCGGTCGTCACCTCTCTGTAGACAATGGCAAACCTCAGAGAGTAAAAATTGCCGTATAAAGTTTCATGAGAATTGCCATATAAAGTCTCATGAGGCCGTTCGGAGTCGGCATAAAACTCGTAGGTCCAGTTCTCGGTCATTTGTGATCAAACATTTAACAACACGCACAACACAAGTGATCAATAGAAGCTAGGTCAAAGTCCTTCCAAGGGCTGAAATGGGCAGTTTATTTTTTTTTTTTAATTAAAATTATGCACATATGCTAAGAATATTCAAATTCACTTTGAGTTTGAAATTTGGCACACTCGTATAAAAACTTGGCCAATCTCCCATACAAAGTGACGTCATCAAGATAGCATAACTTTTATAAATTCCACTGGAAAAATGTGTGTATTAACACCATGCCTAACACATAATGTTCTATATCTTAAATGTGTTCTGTGGGCCAATTACGCAACTCGAAGAACTTCGTTTTTAAATACATAATCTTGCATTGCAGTTGCACTGCTTTTCAGTTGCCCCCTATGAAATTTTTGTATATTTTTCGAAAAAAATTTGTTAGGGGATTTGAAATCCAATCTAGGGGTAAATGGTAAAAGATCTGCAAATTATTAAAATAGAGTGTTTTATACAAATAAACGTAAACCACTTGTTTGCACTGTATTTTATTAATTTTACTTACCTTTTCGTTTTTAATTGACTTTTTGCCATTTTGCGTTCTCTACTTCTTTGTGTCAAATCCGCCAAGAAATGGCAGTCGTTTTCATAAACGAACGTCGGCTCGAATTCGCCCCCCTATGTTTCATATTAGGGCGGATTCGAACACAAACAAAACAGAGGCGAAGTTGCATAATAGTAATATTCAATACTGCTAACATTTTCGATAGAAACCAACTTGCGTAATCGGCCCTCTGCATTTGAGTTTTGACAAAATTGAATGAAAACCACGCCCATCCTCTATACGCAGTGACGTCATGAAACTTTCAAAACATGCATAACTTAGAATAAACTGTGGGGGCATTTTGGGGTAGGTGACGGGGTCGAAGATACTTAAATCATCAGATACTTAAAGATCTTAAATCAAAATTTGACATAGATTAGCAGTTAAAATGATTAAATTGCGGCTCTATATTATAAACTTTCATCATTATAAACCTTAAAGAATTAGCTTTTTTGAACTGACCCACAAAAAGCCTTGGAGGCTATGTTTTATTGTTCAATAGCTATCAGAAACCAATTAGATTTTTTTAAGCTATTTTTGTGTCACACAGTGTAATAGCGCCAAAATCTCTTAAAAAATTATTGCAAAATGGTGCTACGATTATTAATCATAGAGTGAGCAAGAGAAAGAGAGAAAGACAGCAAGAGGCAAACTCTTTGGCCACATTGACATTGTAATCATTGCACAAAAGAAAGACCCGAATAAATGGACGCACGCCGAGGCATATAAAACCATGCAAATGAGTTTCCGATGGTGTGCCGGCAACTTCCGGCATCAATTTCCGCAACTCACTGGCGTACTTTTCTAAGACATTTATAAGGAATTTTAATAAATGATCGGACACGCACAAAAAACACACACACACACACACACACAGAGGTATTAGTATGTGTTTGTGTGTGCGTATCAGAATAATAAATGCCTTTCAACAAATTTTACAAAATCGAACCTTTTTCTCAAGCAGAATAGAGAAAACTTTTGCAATGGCAAATCTGAAGGTGATAGGAGGAGAAGAGGGGAGGGGAAGGGAGAGCGAGTGGGCTGCTCCAGGTTGGGTTTGTGCTAGCAGCAGCTATCATACGATTTATCATGCCTGCAGAATGTGTCTGATTTGAATTGCTTGACAATTATTACATTGCTGACAGGCAACGAAAAGGAGAAGCCATATTCGCCATTTTGTTAGCCTAAATATGGGGTAAAGGATAGATGAGACAGCTAAAATAATTCACTGAGTTTCGTGTAATAAATGACAGGAAATTTGCTAGAGTTCACAAATTCTCTTCAAAGTCTGCATTTCGGAAATGGTGAAAATCAGGATTGAACAAAAGCAACCGCACCAAAAAAAAACCACCCTCACACAAAAGCAGTTTCTTCTCTGCCACGTCGCACACAAATAATTAAACTTCAATAAATTGTAAGCTATGTAAATTTGCTGAAACTACGCTAAATTCTTGATGAGATCCTTATTATTTATTGACCCAATAACACATACCCAAATGTCACACCAACTCCCCCCCCCCCCCCAACAAAAAAGGAGAAAAATTCCAACAAACACCAAAGTTAATTTAGCACTTTCAACGTTCTTGTGCTTTTACAGTTCTCGAAGAGCACTCTGAAAAAAACGCTTATTTATTTTGCACTCACTCAGCAGCAACGTCATCGGTCGATCCATGCTTAGCATTCTTGGATGCCTGGCACGCCCTTCGCCACAAACTGGCTTCAAGATACTTTTTTGCTCATTTCAGCAATTTTTGAATAATTTGGCAAATATTTGTCGAAAATGCAGAGTAGCGGAAGTGCAGCAAAATCTTCATATTTGTTGACTGTTTGTTGCTACTGCTGAAGCTGGCAGCACTGGCGAGCATCTCAACCAGGGTTGCCAACACATACCTTTTCGCCCGGAGACTTCGGGCCTGAGGGCCGATCTCCGGGCTCCGGGCCTGGCACATTTTCTCCGGCTTTCGCTCTAATCTATATTTAAATCAAGTTTTTTTACAAAAAAATTTGTTTAACTTATTTATTAGTGTTGATTTACCCTTCTTTAGTGAATGTTTGAACCATTTGTCTTAATGAATGCTAACTTAACTTTGACGTTCCTTCTATTTCTTGAACTTCGTTTTTGAAGGAACGTCGTAACCAGTCGTTACTTTTCTTTTGGTAACTTGACGAACTCGTTTCTGTTTTTCTTTTGCGTTCTGCGGCCAAGGCTCATTTATAAGGTTGTGGCACTTGAGAGCGAACTCGGTCGAACTGTCAGAATGGATGAAAAGAAATGAAGAAAATTAATGTTTAGAATAAAGAAAAGCGCAATGACAGTTCGAGCAAAGGCGGGAAAAAGAGTGCATTTCTCTCAAGTGCCACAAACTTATAAATGAACCTTGTCTGCGGCTGAATTTTTAATTAATGTTTGCAGTTCAATTTATGTAAGTTCGGTCAATAATTTGTGTTTTGTGTATTAACTGATACAAAACTATTTTAGAGAACAGCATAATGGAATCTAGTCGCAAGAGGAAACATAACTTAACATCTTTTAACAACGATTGGCTCTCGATACCACGCTAAAGGGTCCGCCATCTAACGTTTTTTTTTTTTCAACTAGTGCTTATTTCGTGAATGGTAATACTTAGCTCATGTCTGATTTGACAGATAATTAGTTTTATCCTTCCGCTGAACGAATATGGTTGTGTATACGCTTGAACATTTCGGAGACGTCATTGAGACGAATTTTGCATAAAGACCTTGGTATGACGCCATACAAAGTCCAATTGGTTCAGGAGTTGAAGCCAACTGACCATCCAATGCGTTTTCGCTTCGCTAAGTGGGCCTGCGATCGACATACAGAAGATGCCGATTTTACGAAAGAAATCATCTTTTCAGATGAAGCTCATTTTGATCTTGGCGGGTATGTAAACAAGCAAAATTGTCGCATTTGGGGCACAGAAAACCCGCACGCATACATTGAAAAGCCGCTGCACCCAAAACGAGCCACTGTTTGGTGCGGATTTTGGTCCAGAGGCATAATTGGGCCATTTTTCTTCGAAAATGAGCAAGGAGTGGCCTTTACAATCAATGGCGATCGTTATCGGGCCATGTTGAACAAATTTTTTGTTCACAAAAATTGAAGAGGAGGATATTGGCAACATTTGGTTTCAACAGGACGGCGCTGCGTGCCACACAGCCGAAGCTACACTCGATGTTTTGCGCCCTGTTTTTGAAGATCGCATTATCAGCCGCAGAGCTGATGTCGTTTGGCCACCTCAGAGCTGCGATTTGACACCGTTGGACTATTATTTGTGGAGTGCCCTCAAAGATAAGTGTTACGCCGATAAGCCAGAGACAATTGACGCTTTAAAGGACAATATTCGTGAAGCCATTGGTGAAATACAGCTGCACACAATCGATAATGTGCTTAAAAATTGGACCGATCGTGTAGGCTACTGCATGGCCAGCCGAGGCAGGCATTTGAATGAAATTATTTTTCATTATTAACCGGAAGGATTGTACTTTCATAGAAAAAACGAAATTTGAGAAAATATCCAGTAGTTTTTTTAATAGAATTTAAAAAAAAAAAGTTATTTGGCGGACCCTTTACAAAGATTGGGTGCTAAAGGAAAACGAGTTCACGGGAAAACGCAAGTTGTGTTGTGTCACATTTGTTGTCAAACATGATTGTTAAGCATGACTTTGTATGAAAAAGCCAAAGAAAAAATTAATTTTTTAATTAAAAGCAAGCAGACCATAAAAAAATGATTAAATAAAAAAGCTCCGGGCCTGGGCTTTTCAAAAGTTGGCAACCCTGATCTCAACCCAGAGCAGCCAGCCAACAAGACAGCTTACAACATATTTGCACACTTAATTAAAATCGTAAAATACTGCTGCTTATTTTATTAAGTTCTATTAATATTATTGCCTCATAGTTGGCGTAACGGTAACTACATTCCGTAGCTATTGCGTATTTTCTAGTATTTTAAAATTTTTACTGAAATATTTTTCAACTAAACTCAACTTGTTTAGGTTTATGTTTGATCTTTGGCAGCTTTTCACCCTGGCAGTTGATGTTGTTTTTGTTGTTTACTTGCCTGACATTTGCAACAAAGTAGCAACACTCGAAACTATGCTTTGCAATATGGCTGCAGTTTCACTTCCTTTTGTAAATAACCAAATTTTTTTGTTTTTTTTTCCCCTTTCCAACTCTAGCGGACCAAGCAATGTTGGCAAGTTTTTTGTCGTTTTCGTTGTTGTTGTTGTTGTTGTTGTTGTTGTTGTTGTTGTTGTGTCGCGTTCACTTGTTGCCAGACAAAGCACACTAAACAGCATTGTATAGCTTTAAATTGACTCTGTATGCCATGATATGCCCCTCTCCATCTCCTACACCGTTCACCACACCACCAGTTTTTATGCAAAAATAAAGCATTTATATTCTAGTGCACTCGAGCTCCTCAACTATCTTAAATATTTAAGATTTGCATATTACGAGGTTGTCATTTTTACAGAGGATTATCTTAAATTTTTAATACGTGGTTTTAAGCAAATGCTTACAGCTATGATTTCGATTAGCATGGCATTTCAGCTGTTATGTTGGCAGTTAATGAAGAGATTAAGTTGCAAGGATTTGAAGAAAGCCCGTTTGGAGCATTTAATTTTTGAATATACGTCATAATATTCAAATGGAAATGAATGTCATTTGTCTTAAAATCCGCTTATAAATCCTTAAGAAGTCAGCAACAAACCACATTTTGTGTAAGATTAATATATTTACCCAAATTTTAAGTACACTGAGACTAAAACATGCTTTAAAATTAAAAAACTATTTTTAAAATAGAAATTGAACTTATTTGCGTTTCTACAAAACAAAATTCATAACAAGCGTGTTTAATTTTCAACTATAAGCTCATTTCTGTTTTTTTATAATATTTTCTTATTATTTCCTTCTAACAACAAAAAATACGTCGCTATCAGAGATTGAATTAAAAGAATTATTTAAAGCAGAATCATTGAAAATTATTGCCAGACAACTGAGACCCTGATTTTACATTTGAATGTTTGAAAATATTTTTGAATAACTCTTACAAATATTGAACATAAGATGAGATACGAACTAATTAATTATTTTGAAGTCATCAAATGAAGTCAAAAAATTTCTTATTCGGGGGGTCCCAGGGGTCGCTGATAACATATCGGATTTCGAAAACTCAAAAAAGTTAAAAAAGGGCATCAAAAAATGGCGGTTTAATTTATTTGTTTTAAATTGAATAACAATATTTTTTAATTATCTTTTAAAATATTTGTTTTAAATATTAAAGTTTTTGTATTAAATTTTTCGTTTTAATACATGTGTTTCAACTTAAAAATTATACATTGAAAGTACATTTAAAAACATTGTTTTGAAAACAAAAATTTTTGTTTTAAATAAAACTTTAAAAACATTTGTGTTTAACTTAAGTGAAATTGTTTCAAGCTCTATTTCAAAAACAAATTCGTTTAATATGAACACAATTTCATTTAATGTTTACACATATTTTCCTCAGTGTAATAATTTTTGTGTCCTAATTAGCACCTTTACTCAAAATTTTTAAAGAAGTAAATCAAACCAAAAGAAAATTAAAAGTAATGTAAAAGAAAAAAATAAATGCCAATAAAAGCTGTCAAAGAAACGAGTTTTAAAGAATTTTTTTAAAAAAATATTTTTAAATGATATTTAAAGGACTTTTTCTTAAGGTTAAAACAAAACCCACTCAAAAGAAAAATGTGTCCCGAAAGTATGCTGGAACATTAGCTTACTAACAACAATTTTAGTAATTTTATGCATTACTGAACCAACTGAACCACACTGAACCAAAAAGGTACATTATATTTATGAAAAGGTGCATTAATTTCAATGAATTATTCGTTGATTTTGGTCCAATGAACTGTGGTCATTGATTTCAGTGAATTTTCTTCATACTTTAATGAATAGTTATTTAACTTAGTGATTTCCAATGAATGCTTCCTTGAATATCAATGTACACTTCATTGGATTCACTGAACACGTTCATTAAAAAAATGCCAAAAGTAATGATTTTTTTTATTGAATTTAAAGAAAAGTTCATTGCATTCAATGTAAAGTTCATTGAATTCAATATAAGGTTCATTGAATTCAATGTTCAGTTCATTGAAATCAATGTATAGTTCATTGAATTTAATGTAAAGTTCAATGAACCTTACATTGAATTCAATGAACTATGCAATGAACTATGCATTGAATTCAATGTATTATAGTTCATTGAATTCAATGTATAGTTTACTGAATTTAATGTATAGTTCATTGAATTAAATGTTTATTTCATTGAATTTAATGTATTAAGTTCATTAAATTTAATCTATTTAGTTTATTGGAATGAATGAATGAATCTATACATTAAATTCAACGAATTATTTGTTAATCCCTCTCTAAGCATTTTTAAAACAAGGAAATAATTACAATTTCAACAAATTTTTTTCATTTTAAAGAGTCAACTAATATACAAATTTTCGAAGATTTTGAATAGTTTTTAAATTTATAAAAAAATTTATTAAAAAAATAGACGGCAATAAACTCCCACACGAGAGTGCATGCCGCAGGATATTTTAATTGAAATAATTGAAAAATTTTAAAGCACACATCTACGGCTCTAATAAAACTAGCAAACTGAAATTTTACACCATCCATGAACACATAAAATTGTTGAAATGAGAAGATATTCTTCTTTCCAACAGCAAGGATTAATGGTTGAATATTTTCGCCTTTAGTTTTTAAAAACTCAATATGCTCCTCGACTTCCTGGATGCTGCTTCCAACAAAAACGAATGCCTCTTGGGAACTGGTAATTGTATGCTTTAGGAAAAATTTTCTTCCAAAGTTGTCCTTACTGCATACTTTTTGAGTGGGCACCAAATACCCATGAAGGCTCCAAAGAAGCTTCATAGCAGTACTGTCTGGAAAGATATTAATTGAAAAAAAAATAACAATTTATTTATTTAGCCTCGAGAAAAATTCAGCTTACCACTCTAATTAGTGAAATCTTCAATTTCTGCCCACTTGGCCCGCACAGCTTTATCTTTTATGTGGTTTTCAACCTTTAAAAATGTAAACTTTTTTGAAAATGATGGCAGCAGTCACTTAAAATGCCAAATATATTTCCTACTATTTGCTAATACTAATAGTAGTTCAACAGATTTAAATTTTCTTTTACATTCAAAGCGCAACATTTTCTTCACTTTGAATTTAATTTATTATCACCTTTTATCTAAAATTTACACACACAATTGCCACACGTCTTCACAACTTCGTGTTTCACTTCAAACAAAATTGGGAAGGGAATAATTTAGTATACATTGAATTTAATGAACTGAATACATTAAATTTAATGAACTATGCATTGAATTTAATGAACTATACATTGAATTCAATGAACTATACATTGAATTTAATGAATTATACATTGTAAAATATACATTATAATGGACTATACATTGAATTTAATGAACTATACATTGAAATCAATGAACAATACATTGAATTCAATGAACTATACATTAAACTCAATGAACTATACATTGAATTCAATGACCTATTCATTGAATTTAATGAACTATACATTGCATTTAATGACCTAAACATTGAATTCAATGAACTGTTCATTAAAAATCAATGTATGGTTCGTTCAAATTTGATTTACAACTGGAATCAATGTACTTTTCATTGATATCAATGAAAAATTCATTAAAATAATGAAAACAAATCATTGATATTTATTTAGACATTTTTAATGAATATAACTTCATTGATTTCAATGAACAGTACGTTAAAGACTATGAGCAATTCATTAAAATTCAATGATTTTTTCATTAAAATCAATGAATTAATTTTAACGTATGCTGTTCATCAAATTTGTTTTTTCTGTGTATGACTGTGAGACAATTTGAGTGTCATTTAAAATAACCTTCCACAAACTTCCAACAATCTTTGGTTCATATAACATATTCTTGTGGAGTTGGTTATTTACAAGGATTTTTTCTAAGTTAGCTCAGATAAGCAATTTTTGCAAAGCCTAAGTCCCATGAACATTTCCTTAGAAGCAGAGCTGGGTCAAAAAGTACTCATTACAATTCAAATCCAATTCATTGGAATTATGATTGGGTAATTTTTCCTCTCAATTTCTTAGGAATGTAATTGGTAAAAATAGTCAATTCCATTACACGAATTGTAATTGGTAATTGAACACTTCAATTCCTTGAAATGGAATTGGAAAAAATGGTCAATTTCATTACAGGAAATGTAATTGGTAATTGAACACCTCAATTCCTTGGAATGGAATTGAAAAAATAGTCAATTCCATTACAGGAATTCTAATTGGTAATTGAACACTTCAGTTCCTTGAAATGGAATGGAAAAAATCGTCAATTCCATAACAGGAATTGTAATTGGTAATTGAATACCTCAATTCCTTGGGATGGAATTGAGAAAATGGTCAATTCCATTGCATGCATTTTAATTGGTAATTGAACACTTCAATTCCTCATAAATGGAATTGGAAAAAATTGTCAATTCTATTACAGGAATTGTAACTCGAAGTTAAAATTTTAATTATTAGGAATTAGGAATAAATAATCCTCTCAATTCCTCAGGAATGTAATTGGAAAAAATCGTCAATTCCATTACAGGATATGTAATTGGTAATTGATCACCTCAATTCCTTGGAATGGAATTGAAAAAATAGTCAATTCCATTACTGGAATTCTAATTGGTAATTGAACACTTCAATTCCTTGAAATGGAATTAGAAAAAATCGTCAATTCCATTACAGGAATTGTAATTGGTAATTGTATACCTCAATTCCTTGGAATGGAATTGAAAAAATGGTCAATTCCATTGCATTCATTTTAATTGGTAACTGAACACTTCAATTCCTCATAAATAGAATTGGAAAAATTGCCAATTCTATTACAGGAATTGTAATTTGAAGTTAAAATTTTAATTATTAGGAATTAGGAATTAATAATTGGTCCTCTCAATTCCTCAGGAGTGTGAATAGAAAATATCGTCAATTCCATTACAGGAATTGTAGTTGGTAATTGAACACTTCAATTCCTTGAAGTGGAAATGGAAATGGAAACAATGGTCGATTTCATTACAGGAAATGTAATTGGCAATTGAACACCTCAATTCTTCAGGAATGGAAAAAATCGTCAATTCCATTACAGGAATTCTAATTGGTAATTGAAAACTTCAATTCCTTGAAATGGAATTGGAAAAAATCGTCAATTCCATTACAGGAATTGGAATTGGTGATGGAACATCGCAATTCCTTGGAATGGAATTGAAAAAATGGTCAATTCCATTACAGGAATTTTAATTGGTAATTGAACATTTCAATTTTTCATAAATGGAATAGGAAAAATTGTCAATTCTATTACAGGAATTGTAATTTCAAGTTAAAATTTTAATTACTTTTTCATAAACTCAAAACTACTTCATTATATATTAGAAAACTTTATTTGACTCCCACTGTTAGTCGGTTAATGAAATATTTACAAATATATGTATTATCGAAGATACTATAAGAGACAACTATTATAAATTATATATAATAATAGATAACTAGATAATTTTTTAATTTAATACCACATTTTGAGTTAGAAAAAAATATATAGCAGCTACGCTACCTGGTTCAAGCTGCTACGCTACCCGACGACTTTTTGCAAGGTGCGTGGTATACAACTTCCACAACTCTGTACAAAATTTTATTAATCTACTAATAAAGCGATGTTTTCCAATTCTGTTGCCAAGGAATTGAGGCACTCAATTACCAATTACAATTCTCGTAATAGAATTTACAATTTTTTATCATTCCATTCCTGAAGAATTGAAGTGGTCAATTACCCATTACAATTGCTGTAATGAAATTGACAATTTTTTCCAACTCCACAGCGAGGAATTGAGGTATTTAATTACCAGTAACGATTCCTGTAATGCAATTGATGATTTTTTTTTCAATTCCATTCCAGAGAAATTGAGATGTCCAATTACCAATTACAATTCCTGTAATGCAATTGAGAAGTTTTTCCTATTACATTCCTGAGGAATTGAGATGTACAATTACCAATTACTAGTTTCACGAAATTGGAATTTAGGTGGAATTAAATTAATAAGGAATTATAACAACCCAGCTCTGCTTAGAAGTTAGCATCTTGGTACCAAACAACCGAAACCGTAGACAAAAAATGAAATAGTAAAGGTCTTGAATTCATTAAAGATGACATATAGGATTACCTAACCTAAGTAGGGTCGTGCACCGTTACCGGCGCTTCCACGGGAGCCTTTAGGTCAAATTTTTATTTATTGAAATTAATGTTTACATTTAAGACATAGTCTTTTAAATGCAATACAAATTAACAAATTTTCAAGAAGTTATAGGATAGTCAACCGAAAAAGCAAATAATATTTAAAGCTAATAATTAAGTAATTTAAAAAGAAACAAGGTGAGAAAGCACTTAATTATAACAACAAAATACTAGTAACAAGCAAATCTCAAATCTCATTTTCCTTATTCAAATTTATTTTTAATTTTATTTTTCATTATTAATTAAAAAAAGAATTCCTCAGATCAGTTGATTTAACAATAACTTAGATCCCTGATGGGTACAACATAATACGAATGCGGTGTCCCATGGCATGACATGGTAAATTTCTGTTGAAATGAGCACGCACTGAACCAGTGTTGCCATGCAGACGAATAACCTTGCCCCAAACTGCACGGATTCTGGTCTTTCTCTCGGGATGCTGCGACACGCACTTCTTGGTTTCAGCCTTGTAAACATAAACACAACGCTTGCCAATGTAGAAGCGACCACGTTCCTTTCGGCGTGCTGCTTCAATCTTAAGAATAGCATGGTTTTCGTGTTGATTTCTTAGATCACGTTCGTAGCCAGTGAACACAGCCTTTGTGAATAGGCGTCTCCTACTAAATATTTATATTTTGTTGCAGCCTTAACAGTGGCGAGCTTTTCGGTCTTTGTTACCTTAACGGCCTTAGCAGCTTTAGCTGCTTTAGGTCCTTTGGCGGCTGGCGCGGCAACAGTCTTAGCTTGTGTGTCAACCATTATCGGAAACTTTGGAAATGGCGAGAGGTCCATTGCGAATCCCTTTTTTTATTGTTTGTGGTACCATGTTCCAATTTATTCCTCAAATCAGAGCTGTAAAAGAATGCATTCAATTTGATTTTATTCATAAAAAAGTGAATCAGTGAATAACGAAATAAGAATTCATTCAATAAATGCAAAATTGATTTATAAATCAAATTTTTAATTCAAATGAATTTTTAAAAAAATGATTAATTATTCATTTCAATTGTTCATTTTCGTTATTTAGAATAATGAATCATTTTTTATTCATTTGAATAGTATTCACAAAGAATGTGATTTACAAGGAATTTCAGAATTTTCAGTTATTCTTTTTTTATTCATTATTCATTTTTAATTCGTTATTTATTTTTTATTCTTTATTCTTATGTTATGCATTACTAATTTTTTATTAATTATTCCTTTTTTATTCATTATTCTGTTTTTATTCATAATTCATTTTTTATTCAGTATTCATTTTTTAAAAATTCATTTATTATTCATTATTCATTTGTTATACATTTTTTTATGGCTTAGGACTAAATAAATAAAAATTTAATAAAAAATAACAAATGAATAATGAATAAAAAATTAATAATAAATAAAAAATGCATAATGAATAAAAAATTAATAATGAATAAAGAATAAAAAAAGGAATAATGAATAACAAATAAATAATGAATAAAAAATTAATAATGAATAAAAAATTAGAAATTAATACTGAATACTGAAAAATAAGAAATTAATACTGAATAATAAAAGAATAAAGTGAATAAAAAAAAATAAATTAAACTTATGAAATTTTTTGTGAATAGCATTCAAATGAATAAAAAAATATTTATTATTCTGAATAACCAAAATGAATAATTAAAATTAATTATTTTTAAAAATGAATTTGAATTAAAAATGTTACTTATAAACCAATTTTGCATTCATTAAATGCATTCTTATGTAGTTATTTAGTTGCACTTAAAATTCTGAATATGAATGCCGATTTTACAGCTCTGCCTCAAACCAGCCTGGGCTTTTTATGAACCTCCAGATATCTAGCAGTGGTGTCTTCGAAGTCTTTGGAAAATCTGTTCTGAAAAAAAAAGATTCTGAAGATTTGGACATTCGCATAGAAGGTGAGTTATTGTTTCTGTTTCTTCCGGATGCTTGCAGCTCCGACAGAAATCTAGGGCTGTTATGTTTATTCTATTGGCCATTACCCCTTTATTGGCCTGAAAAAAAGCATGTGCTTGTACGTTTTTTGTAACGTAACGCCAGCACATATTTTTGATTATATCTTTAGATCCTTAGGGTTAATTATTGTCATTGTTTTAACTTAATATAGTGCTACTTAATTACTACGCAAATATAAAAAACAAACTTTTTAAAAATTAGACTTTTTCATTCTATTTTATTAATATTTATTCGTACAAATCGTCCGTAACGCCAGTTTGGAAATGCCCATATGCGTCTACAAAACTACAACAATAAGTTTGTGGGGTATACCTTGTAGTTTTGAAACTATGGCGATTTATATTTTTAAAAATACACTGCATGGAATAAGCTCAGAGCCATTTGCTGTTACTTTGATGATTTTTTTTTTCACGTATGCTTAAAAAAATTCTGCTGTTGTTTCTATTTCTTACTTTAAAAAAAGGAAAAAATTCACAAACAACCTTAATTAAATTGGCAAAATGAATACAATTATTTTCTATTAACAAAACTCTTTTAAGAAAAGCTAAAGAAACAACCAACACAGCAGCAACATGAATAAATTCAACTAGAAAGTATGCGAAATACATCATTTTAAATTTCGCGACAAAAATAATTCTGAAAAAAACTCACTCACCATGGACCATACGTTGTCACTCACCAAAGATAGGCAACGGGACGGTGGTAGAACATGCAAGAAGGTCGCATAGCAGATACTCAAACACATCGGTCTAAAAAGTAAAGAGATAGGCAGACGTATGAGTAGACAAGGAAACGGACAGACACTACGTAGACAGTAATTCATCGAGATTCCTTAGAAACGAAGCAAAACCGATCGCATACACAATCGCAATTTGCCACTTAATGGATCGTATAAAACGAAATTAATTTTCACTGAATGTGAATGTAGAAACTCACAAATGTGAATGTTGGAAACAAGCAGACTTCTTGGCGTCACTTAAGAGTGCCAAAATTGGGAGGGAGGGAAGGAGGGAGAGCGCCAAAAGAACAAGTAATTTAAATAATTTAAAGCTGTACGATTTATTTTTAGGTCTAAAAGCGGCCTGCCATCATCGCCAAGCTAATGAGTGAAGCAGCGCCTTTGCGGCAACAAATATTGCTATCACGATGTTAATGTCCTCTTATGTGGCGACCGATCATTAGAAGTTGAGGCACCGATCTTTGAATTTACTGTAGAGCTAAAAAAGCAATAAAAACGAGAGCAGCAACGGGAGATGTCTTAATTTGTTTCGGCTGTATTTTAATTCACAAAACTGAAAATAGATCTTGCGCTCATTGGCACTCAACGTTTCGTAAATTCACTAAATGGTCCATGCATGAACCAGTTGAGATTTGTTTGTTGATGTTGTTAGATACAGATACGTATGTTTTTTTTTTGCAATGCTCGACTATTTCGATTAAATGTCGGCAGAAAAAACATGAGAGCTTATAGAATTGCGAGGAACGAGGAAAGCCTTGCATTTTATTTGAGGCTTTTAAGTGATCCGAAGTTTTTACCCGAGCTAAAGGTTTGTATTAAATCAGTGGAACCCAACTGGTGGCTCAATTGAAACAATTGCCTCAGTGTACTTAATTAGTCGAATTTGCAAATTTTCAAAAATGCATTAAAGGTATTCATCTAAACGCACAAAACCTTCGAATACTGTGCAAACTGTAAATTTTTCCACCTTCGCAAATGAGCATTCAGAAATCGTATGGAAAGCCTTTTGCACAAACCTAATTAGTATGCGCCACCAAATCGTCAAGAAAACTTGCTCTGTTAATTGTGCAAATCTAAGGTCAGCTCATTTTCTTCTTCTTCTGTGATTTTAACTATCTTGAAAAACAATCATTTAAGTTTTTCTTTAAATAATTTTACTAATTCGCTTTTTCGCTTTCTTTCGGCATTTTTATTTTTTTAATACTGACATTTTTTTCAAATGTTCGTCAACTGTCAAAAATTGAACAAAAAAGCGAAGGTGCGTTTATGAAAGCAGCCACTTAAAATTGCACATTTGCATTTGCACAAATGGGAAATTTGCGCGTTTAGATGAATACCATTATTGATCTTTTCGAGATTTTCCTTACATAAACATCAGAACATGTTGAATCATGTAAAGCTTAAATACTTCAACGGTTTAATGACGAATTGCTCTTATTCTAAGCTTTTAACCAATTAGTCAATCGTACCCACCAATTAACTGAATCTTTTAAGAAATTGCTTTTTTTTTAAGTGTCAATTAAAAAAATGAATTTATGTAATTATAAGCATAGTCAGTGAAAACCCTCGCAAAGTACATACTTTAGATAAAGAGAAATCTAAATTTGTTTTAATAAATATTTAAGCGCACTCAAAAAAATTAAAAACCATACAATAAAATCATAAAAGATTGTTGCTTAAAGTTATACATTTTTTAAAATACGATAAAAAATAAGGAAAATATCAGTGGTTGTTAAAATTAACATCTTATGAATAGCTTATTTTCATTTAAGTTCAATAAAATGTGTCTTTCAGAAAAAAATTTATTTCAATAAACATAAACATAAACATAAACATAAACATAAACATAAACATAAACATAAACATAAACATAAACATAAACATAAACATAAACATAAACATAAACATAAACATAAACATAAACATAAACATAAACATAAACATAAACATAAACATAAACATAAACATAAACATAAACATAAACATAAACATAAACATAAACATAAACATAAACATAAACATAAACATAAACATAAACATAAACATAAACATAAACATAAACATAAACATAAACATAAACATAAACATAAACATAAACATAAACATAAACATAAACATAAACATAAACATAAACATAAACATAAACATAAACATAAACATAAACATAAACATAAACATAAACATAAACATAAACATAAACATAAACATAAACATAAACATAAACATAAACATAAACATAAACATAAACATAAACATAAACATAAACATAAACATAAACATAAACATAAACATAAACATAAACATAAACATAAACATAAACATAAACATAAACATAAACATAAACATAAACATAAACATAAACATAAACATAAACATAAACATAAACATAAACATAAACATAAACATAAACATAAACATAAACATAAACATAAACATAAACATAAACATAAACATAAACATAAACATAAACATAAACATAAACATAAACATAAACATAAACATAAACATAAACATAAACATAAACATAAACATAAACATAAACATAAACATAAACATAAACATAAACATAAACATAAACATAAACATAAACATAAACATAAACATAAACATAAACATAAACATAAACATAAACATAAACATAAACATAAACATAAACATAAACATAAACATAAACATAAACATAAACATAAACATAAACATAAACATAAACATAAACATAAACATAAACATAAACATAAACATAAACATAAACATAAACATAAACATAAACATAAACATAAACATAAACATAAACATAAACATAAACATAAACATAAACATAAACATAAACATAAACATAAACATAAACATAAACATAAACATAAACATAAACATAAACATAAACATAAACATAAACATACATCTTTCCAAACAAGAGATCATATTGATTGAAAAGTAAGTTTTTCACTTCCCCCCTAACAAATACACAATATTAAAAAAAGGTAGTACATCTAAGCCTGTTTAATTTAATGACACTTTTATAGTCAAAATCGATTTACTGGTTTACAAGGAGCTGAGGTCACAGCAAAACTCTTTAACCCTTTAAAGTTTGTAGTTTTTTCTTTATAAGTTTTTGCGACGATGACTTTAAGATAGTAATATTAAAAACAACGCTGTTTCCGGTGTTGCACGGTTTTGTTTATTTAGGAAAAGTTAACAATTAATTTTTAATTCATTTTTTTAGAGAATTTTTAAAAGTTATTTGATAGCGAGTTCTATTGCAGAGCTTAGGGGTCGTCCATAAACTACGTTACCAATTTAGGGGGGAGGGGTTTTGAAATGCACTACGATAAGTAACGGTAAGGGGGGAGGTGTTTAGATATTGTAACGTTACCAAAAATTTAAAAAATCGACGAAAAACCTCTAATTAATAACACAATCATTTCAAAAATTTTTAACCTTACATGTTTATGTTTGATCGTCTAAATTGATGGTTAGCTTTTGTTACAACGATTTCTTCCACCACCTTTTCCCTCGACACAGGAACCTTTTGGTTTTCCTTCACCATCTCAGCACACGTCTGAAAAATTTGGGTCTTTGCTTTTGCGACAGGCTTTGACGTTAAGGCCTGAATGTTCTTGATCAAAGGAGAAACCGTATGACATGTACTGTCCTTCTCAGAAAAAAGAAATCGGTTCAAGGTCGTGTCCTGCCTGCGGCTTGTATTTCGTTTTTAAAACTTCTATGAATTGCCATAAGTTTGTATTATATCGTTTACAATAAATCGGAATAAAACATACTTTTTAAATAAATCAATTTTCAGAAAGCATTTACACAAAAACACAGAACTTGGTGCAGCTCGGGTGCAGCCTTTAAGGGTACTCTGTCAAAGACCAGGTGAATTTCTTTGCGTTAGAATTGAGGATTCACCTGAATGGGTCGACATAGAATCCGATGAAAAATTCTATTTTGAAGAATCCTCAACAAAGCTACCTGCTTCTTCTATCCCAGTGATTGAGAGCATCGAATCTTGGATCGCAGATGGAATAGCTTTTACAGATGATATTAATTATTGATTCTTTTCCAATTGTTCCTTTAATGTATATAGTCATACTAGTCACTAATACAAGTGAAAATTGTCAGAGCTAGTCAAAATATATAATCATTCGAATGAATTAATTTCATATGTCACGTTACTTTATGGGGGGGAGGGGTTTTGAAAAGCACTACGAAAAGTAACGCAGGGGGAGGGGGCGCAAAAAAACCGGAAAATCAGTAACTTAGTTTATGGATGACCCCTTATGTAGATCAAGGTTACGCAAAAACATTATCGGTATTCTAACCAAGTGCATTAGAATAGTAGGTAGATAAGAATTAAAAAAAGCATTTCATAAACATTGAAATTATCTGGCAGCCCTTACTTACTATACTTACTATAATTTTTTCAAAGATGTTAGAACAAAGATGTAGGTTTAACATTCATCATCTATGGTCCTTTGTCAGATGTTTGGCTTGTATTCTGTATTGAAAAAATCTCACAACTAATTTCTCTAATTATTTCTAAGAATAATCTCAAACTATGTGACAATGGTAATGTGGACAATTTTTCCAAGGATTCTTTTTTACTGGTTGACTCTTGACCTTCTATTTTGGTTCTTGGATCACACTAGTTTGATGATGTTTTTCATTTTATATAGAAAAACCGCATTAACTAGAAATGTCCAATATTATGGCAACCCGTCTTATTATATGTATGTATGAGTTGATTTAATGGCGATAAAAGTGAGGGTTGTAAAATTTGTATATAGAATGTGAAGACGTTTTAAATAAAAATTTTATATTATTTTTCTTATATATTTTTTTTAATAATTTTTTTATATAATTTTTAGCTAATTCTATCAATTTCAATTTGTTGAAAAATGTTACTTTGCACTGTGTGTTTTCTGTAGATCAGTTTGAGAAACTAACAATGTTTTCAATATATTGAATAAGCTTTCTGATCAATAATTTTGAATGCAATTAAAGTTACTTTCTATATAATTTATCAAATTATATTTTTCAAAAATATCTATAAACAGTTTAAAGTATACAGTCAATTTTTATGATAAACCTAAAAAAACTTCTACTTTTTTTTGCTGTCATGCGAAAATTATTTATTTGATAAAACGGAACTTTATGGTTGTCAAGCAACTAATTCGATTTTTCGCAAATCTGCAACGCAACGCAGTTAAGGGTTAATTATATAGCTATGAACTAACACTGTATCATTATCAAAGCCATTTGTTTCTCTTAATTTCAAATGCAAACCCTCAACTTGTGTTTTGATTAATTATATTCAAAAATGAAATAGCTTTGAATTCCTAAAATGTTTGGCAACATATCTTCTTTGTTAATATTTGAGTTAGCTTCTATTTGTATAATCTTTATTGAAATCCCATACAAAGTCACTTACAAACTGTGCCCACCACTAAATTAGCATGTTTTCCCAAGTAGTCAATCCATTTTGTGGGATTAATTTACCGAGCTCTCAACGAAAAACCCAACAAAAATGAACAAACGAAAACTTTTAATGAACTTCTGTGAAAACACTTAAAATAAATGGATTTCGTATTGCAAAAAATAAAATAAAAAACAAAATTATACAAAATATTCATTAAAAGTTTATTTTTTTTTTATGGACGCCACATTTTCTATAAAAAGCGGGTAACATTAAAATTGATTCAACTCAATTTGAAAAGTTTTCTATTTAATGATTGTTTGTGCTTTGTTTGCACAAAATCTACAGAAGTAGCTGAACACGTTCGTAGCAAAGGATGAAAAGGATGCCAAATAAAAAAAAAAGAAAGAAATTAAGATTGAGACTATCTTGCTTTAGGCAATGTTTTCTTAACATTGCTGCTTAGCTGAAGGGATGCAAGAAGCATTGAACGAGGAGTCCCAGAAAAGTCACGGTTCTGAAAAAAAGCTTAATTTAAGCACCATATACACAGCAACTTTTACAATTTATAACTTTTAAGCATCTCTTAGCTTGAGGCCAATTTGGGGTCAATTTGGATTGAGCATTAATTATTTTGATTGCGTTTCTTAGCTGCCGTATTTCTTGCACATTTCAATCTTTTTTAACAGCATTTAATCCGCTTTCGGCAAAGCTTAAATACTCATTTTCGCAATGTTGCATAAAAAAACTCTGCTTATCACAGGGTAAGCTTATTGCAGAATAAGCGAAGACGCTGGAAAAGTAGCATCAACAACAAAAACAACAAGTAAAGCCACTAACACTTTATTAACTCTATTGTTCAACATAATGGATATACTTTGTTGCTGCTGCTCTTTTTGTTGTTGTTTTGTGGTTTTATAATGAAGTACATAACGGCAGCAACAACAACAACAACTCACGTTTGTCATTCATTTAACAGATGCAGCTGGATTAGAGATGGAATTAAAAATACTCAACACGAGAAAGAATGCATTGTGTATAGTTCTAATTTTCATATTTTGTCATAAATATCGTGTTCAGGAAATTTCTACTTGTTAATAGGATGTTTTCTGCTTAGACAAATCTGTACCCGTTTAATAAGATGTTTTCTGCTTAGACAAAATTCCTGTGTTCATGATCGCATGCTCATGTGATCTTGGATATGAAGAAAACCCACCCTCATTTGTATAGGCTGTGAAAGAGATAAACAATTTTTTCAACTGGTTTTCAGACGCTTACAATAGCAACCACCAAAAAAGTACAGACATTCGGTTAGAACTGAAAATCGTTTCTTCTCTTATTCTGCAGAATGCAGCGCGTCAGTTGATATACATTCGTGATCGGGTGCGATACGTAAGTTTGTGTTTCGGAAAAAGTTTTTTTCGGTTAACAATAATAAAAGAATATTGTTTTTCAAACGCGTTAAAAGTACAGTACCATACGTGGAAAGAACATTTAACAGCAGTAAAAATGGATTTTTAGTGATTAAAAAAATTATTGTTTTTAGAGAAATCATTGTTTTAAAAGAAATCATAGTTTTAAATTAAAAATTTTTTTTCGCGAATAGTTTTTCACGATAAAAAGCGAATAATTCTCACGATGAATAATGCGAAGATTGAATTTCGAGAAGGCTGAATTTCAAGAAGGCTGAATTTAAGGGTGACAGTTTTATAGGAACGTTTGTTTTATATGTTCTGTTAAGAATATTTCTCTGTTTAAAGAATTTTTTTAATATGTTTAATTAAAAAAATTTTTTTAATTGTGTCTAATTAACTTTTGAATTTATTTTAAAATTTATCTTTTGACGTGTTTTAATTCTTTTTCTGTTGAAGTTTTTCCAAAAAAATTTTCTAGTTTATTTTTAAATTTTTTGAATTTATTTTTAAATTTATTCTTGACGCGTTTCTTATTTATTTTTTGACGTGTGTCAATTCTTTTTCTGTCGAAGTTTTTCCAATTTTTTTGAATTTATTTTTTAATTTATTTTTAATTCATTTTCTGTCGAGGTGTTTTTTCAATATTTAAAAATTTTTTATAGTGTTTTAATGTTTTAATTTTTGATATATTTAAACATTTTTAATTTTATCTAAGAAATTTTTTTTAATTTCTTGTTGAATGTGTTCTATTAATTTATTACTTTCAAGTTATTTTTATTTGATTTTGTTTTCTATTTTATTTTTTACTTTATTTTATTTTTGTCTTACTTTATATTATATTTTATTTAATTTTATTTTGCTTTGTTTTATTTTGCTTTTTTTTATTTTATTTTATTTTATATTATTTTATTTTATTTTATTTTATTTTATTTTATTTTATTTTATTTTATTTTACTTTACTTTACTTTACTTTATTTTATTTTATTTTATTTTATTTTATTTTATTTTATTTTATTTTATTTTATTTTATTTTATTTTATTTTATTTTATTTTATTTTATTTTATTTTATTTTATTTTATTTTATTTTATTTTATTTTATTTTATTTTATTTTATTTTATTTTATTTTATTTTATTTTATTTTATTTTATTTTATTTTATTTTATTTTATTTTATTTTATTTTATTTTATTTTATTTTATTTTATTTTATTTTATTTTATTTTATTTTATTTTATTTTATTTTATTTTATTTTATTTTATTTTATTTTATTTTATTTTATTTTATTTTATTTTATTTTATTTTATTTTATTTTATTTTATTTTATTTTATTTTATTTTATTTTATTTTATTTTATTTTATTTTATTTTATTTTATTTTATTTTATTTTATTTTATTTTATTTTATTTTATTTTATTTTATTTTATTTTATTTTATTTTATTTTATTTTATTTTATTTTATTTTATTTTATTTTATTTTATTTTATTTTATTTTATTTTATTTTATTTTATTTTATTTTATTTTATTTTATTTTATTTTATTTTATTTTATTTTATTTTATTTTATTTTATTTTATTTTATTTTATTTTATTTTATTTTATTTTATTTTATTTTATTTTATTTTATTTTATTTTATTTTATTTTATTTTATTTTATTTTATTTTATTTTATTTTATTTTATTTTATTTTATTTTATTTTATTTTATTTTATTTTATTTTATTTTATTTTATTTTATTTTATTTTATTTTATTTTATTTTATTTTATTTTATTTTATTTTATTTTATTTTATTTTATTTTATTTTATTTTATTTTATTTTATTTTATTTTATTTTATTTTATTTTATTTTATTTTATTTTATTTTATTTTATTTTATTTTATTTTATTTTATTTTATTTTATTTTATTTTATTTTATTTTATTTTATTTTATTTTATTTTATTTTATTTTATTTTATTTTATTTTATTTTATTTTATTTTATTTTATTTTATTTTATTTTATTTTATTTTATTTTATTTTATTTTATTTTATTTTATTTTATTTTATTTTATTTTATTTTATTTTATTTTATTTTATTTTATTTTATTTTATTTTATTTTATTTTATTTTATTTTATTTTATTTTATTTTATTTTATTTTATTTTATTTTATTTTATTTTATTTTATTTTATTTTATTTTATTTTATTTTATTTTATTTTATTTTATTTTATTTTATTTTATTTTATTTTATTTTATTTTATTTTATTTTATTTTATTTTATTTTATTTTATTTTATTTTATTTTATTTTATTTTATTTTATTTTATTTTACTTTATTTTATTTTATTTTATTTTATTTTATTTTATTTTATTTTATTTTATTTTATTTTATTTTATTTTATTTTATTTTATTTTATTTTATTTTATTTTATTTTATTTTATTTTATTTTATTTTATTTTATTTTATTTTATTTTATTTTATTTTATTTTATTTTATTTTATTTTATTTTATTTTATTTTATTTTATTTTATTTTATTTTATTTTATTTTATTTTATTTTATTTTATTTTATTTTATTTTATTTTATTTTATTTTATTTTATTTTATTTTATTTTATTTTATTTTATTTTATTTTATTTTATTTTATTTTATTTTATTTTATTTTATTTTATTTTATTTTATTTTATTTTATTTTATTTTATTTTATTTTATTTTATTTTATTTTATTTTATTTTATTTTATTTTATTTTTATTTTATTTTATTTTATTTTATATTATATTATATTTTATTTTATTTTATTTTATTTTATTTTATTTTATTTTATTTTATTTTATTTTATTTTATTTATTTTATTTTATTTTATTATATTATATTTTATTTTATTTTATTTTATTTTATTTTATTTTATTTTATTTTATTTTATTTTATTTTATTTTATTTTATTTTATTTTATTTTATTTTATTTTATTTTATTTTATTTTATTTTATTTTATTTTATTTTATTTTATTTTATTTTATTTTATTTTATTTTATTTTATTTATTTTATTTTATATTTTATTTTATTTTATTTTATTTTATTTTATTTTATTTTATTTTATTTTATTTTATTTTATTTTATTTTATTTTATTTTATTTTATTTTATTTTATTTTATTTTATTTTATTTATTTTATTTTATTTTATTTTATTTTATTTTATTTTATTTTATTTTATTTTATTTTATTTTATTTTATTTTATTTTATTTTATTTTATTTTATTTTATTTTATTTTATTTTATTTTATTTTATTTTATTTTATTTTATTTTATTTTATTTTATTTTATTTTATTTTATTTTATTTTATTTTATTTTATTTTATTTTATTTTATTTTATTTTATTTTATTTTATTTTATTTTATTTTATTTTATTTTATTTTATTTTATTTTATTTTATTTTATTTTATTTTATTTTATTTTATTTTATTTTATTTTATTTTATTTTATTTTATTTTATTTTATTTTATTTTATTTTATTTTATTTTATTTTATTTTATTTTATTTTATTTTATTTTATTTTATTTTATTTTATTTTATTTTATTTTATTTTATTTTATTTTATTTTATTTTATTTTATTTTATTTTATTTTATTTATTTTATTTTATTTTATTTTATTTTATTTTATTTTATTTTATTTTATTTTATTTTATTTTATTTTATTTTATTTTATTTTATTTTATTTTATTTTATTTTATTTTATTTTATTTTATTTTATTTTATTTTATTTTATTTTATTTTATTTTATTTTATTTTATTTTATTTTATTTTATTTTATTTTATTTTATTTTATTTTATTTTATTTTATTTTATTTTATTTTATTTTATTTTATTTTATTTTATTTTATTTTATTTTATTTTATTTTATTTTATTTTATTTTATTTTATTTTATTTTATTTTATTTTTATTTTATTTTATTTTATTTTATTTTATTTTATTTTATTTTATTTTATTTTATTTTATTTTATTTTATTTTATTTTATTTTATTTTATTTTATTTTATTTTATATTTTATTTTATTTTATTTTATTTTATTTTATTTTATTTTATTTTATTTTATTTTATTTTATTTTATTTTATTTTATTTTATTTTATTTTATTTTATTTTATTTTATTTTATTTTATTTTATTTTATTTTATTTTATTTTATTTTATTTTATTTTATTTTATTTTATTTTATTTTATTTTATTTTATTTTATTTTATTTTATTTTATTTTATTTTATTTTATTTTATTTTATTTTATTTTATTTTATTTTATTTTATTTTATTTTATTTTATTTTATTTTATTTTATTTTATTTTATTTTATTTTATTTTATTTTATTTTATTTTATTTTATTTTATTTTATTTTATTTTATTTTATTTTATTTTATTTTATTTTATTTTATTTTATTTTATTTTATTTTATTTTATTTTATTTTATTTTATTTAATTTTATTTAATTTTATTTAATTTTATTTTATTTTATTTTATTTTATTTTATTTTATTTTATTTTATTTTATTTTATTTTATTTTATTTTATTTTATTTTATTTTATTTTATTTTATTTTATTTTATTTTATTTTATTTTATTTTATTTTATTTTATTTTATTTTATTTTATTTTATTTTATTTTATTTTATTTTATTTTATTTTATTTATTTTATTTTATTTTATTTTATTTTATTTTATTTTATTTTATTTTATTTTATTTTATTTTATTTTATTTTATTTTATTTTATTTTATTTTATTTTATTTTATTTTATTTTATTTTATTTTATTTTATTTATTTTATTTTATTTTATTTATTTAATTTTATTTAATTTTATTTAATTTTATTTAATTTTATTTAATTTTATTTAATTTTATTAATTTTATTTAATTTTATTTAATTTTATTTAATTTTATTTAATTTTATTTAATTTTATTAATTTTATTTAATTTTGTTTAATTTTATTTAATTTTATTTAATTTTATTTAATTTTATTTAATTTTATTTTATTTTATTTTATTTTATTTTATTTTATTTTATTTTATTTTATTTTATTTTATTTTATTTTATTTTATTTTATTTTATTTTATTTTATTTTATTTTATTTTATTTTATTTTATTTTATTTATTTTATTTATTTTATTTAATTTTATTTAATTTTATTTAATTTTATTTTATTTTATTTTATTTTATTTTATTTTATTTTATTTAATTTTATTTAATTTTATTTAATTTTATTTAATTTTATTTAATTTTATTTAATTTTATTTAATTTTATTTTATTTTATTTTATTTTATTTTATTTTATTTTATTTTATTTTATTTTATTTTATTTTATTTTATTTTATTTTATTTTATTTTATTTTATTTTATTTTATTTTATTTTATTTTATTTTATTTTATTTTATTTTATTTTATTTTATTTTATTTTATTTTATTTTATTTTATTTTATTTTATTTTATTTTATTTTATTTTATTTTATTTTATTTTATTTTATTTTATTTTATTTTATTTTATTTTATTTTATTTTATTTTATTTTATTTTATTTTATTTTATTTTATTTTATTTTATTTTATTTTATTTTATTTTATTTTATTTTATTTTATTTTATTTTATTTTATTTTATTTTATTTTATTTTATTTTATTTTATTTTATTTTATTTTATTTTATTTTATTTTATTTTATTTTATTTTATTTTATTTTATTTTATTTTATTTTATTTTATTTTATTTTATTTTATTTTATTTTATTTTATTTTATTTTATTTTATTTTATTTTATTTTATTTTATTTTATTTTATTTTATTTTATTTTATTTTATTTTATTTTATTTTATTTTATTTTATTTTATTTTATTTTATTTTATTTTATTTTATTTTATTTTATTTTATTTTATTTTATTTTATTTTATTTTATTTTATTTTATTTTATTTTATTTTATTTTATTTTATTTTATTTTATTTTATTTTATTTTATTTTATTTTATTTTATTTTATTTTATTTTATTTTATTTTATTTTATTTTATTTTATTTTATTTTATTTTATTTTATTTTATTTTATTTTATTTTATTTTATTTTATTTTATTTTATTTTATTTTATTTTATTTTATTTTATTTTATTTTATTTTATTTTATTTTATTTTATTTTATTTTATTTTATTTTATTTTATTTTATTTTATTTTATTTTATTTTATTTTATTTTATTTTATTTTATTTTATTTTATTTTATTTTATTTTATTTTATTTTATTTTATTTTATTTTATTTTATTTTATTTTATTTTATTTTATTTTATTTTATTTTATTTTATTTTATTTTATTTTATTTTATTTTATTTTATTTTATTTTATTTTATTTTATTTTATTTTATTTTATTTTATTTTATTTTATTTTATTTTATTTTATTTTATTTTATTTTATTTTATTTTATTTTATTTTATTTTATTTTATTTTATTTTATTTTATTTTATTTTATTTTATTTTATTTATTTTATTTTATTTTATTTTATTTTATTTTATTTAATTTTATTTTATTTTATTTTATTTTATTTTATTTTATTTTATTTTATTTTATTTTATTTATTTTATTTTATTTTATTTTATTTTATTTTATTT